>NW_019167838.1:4932187-5318782 GCF_002303985.1 Durio zibethinus | reverse complement strand
CCAGGGGTAGCAGCAGGCGCAAGGGGCTGAAAAAGAGCAAAACTTACGAAAAGCTTTTTATTTTTTTAATGATTTAATAAAAATTTTAATAAAAAATCTAAATCAATATACTAATAGAATTTAATATAAAAATTAATAATATATAAAAAATTTAAAAATACTATTTATAATTTAAATTTAATTAATATCTATTTAACAATAAAAATTTTGTTAATATTTTTATTAAAAATATTTGTTATTAAATATCAAAATTTACTAATTTTTTTTAAATTTTATACGTTTGATTTATTTGATAAAAATTTTAATTTATCAATTTTAATTTTAATTTTATTTTAATTTATTTATTTTTAGTAAAAAATTTTATGAACTTCACTTATATAATTTTATCTAAATTTTTCCTTAAAAAAAAAAGTAAAACAAGTGATGCTGAATGTTGGGAGAAAACAATAATTCTTGCACAGCTAGATCTGGTGAAATTGGTTTTAAAAAAATTAAAAATAATAGTAAAAATAAAATTAATTATTATAATGATAAAATAAAAATTAATAATAAAATATGTATTTAAATGTAAAAATATTGATAACATGAAATGAATTATAAGTGAAGTGAAAAATGATCATTAAATATATTAAACAAAAAGTTACATGCAATAAAATTTTAAATTATTTAACATTTAAAAAATTATTTTATGTTAAATAATAATTTTTAAATAAATAATTAAAATTTATTTATTTATTAATTGATTATACAATAATTTATTTATTATTTGATAATTTTTTATAAAAATTAAAAAAAAAAAAAAGAGACAACCTAAGTTGTGGCGGCTAGCACTAAAGTTGATGGCAACCAGCCTACCGGCAGGGGTTGTACCCAAACAGGGCATGAAGGACCACCCTTAAGGGTACCGTTGTTGGTCACAAATTCTGGCACCATTTTCACGTGGAAATCCTATCTTAGTTCAGCCCAACAGATAAAGATCTGATTTTGACGCGTATCCTCTTTATTCGTCGTAAGGTTCAGGGTTCCGTTCGGGTCTCAACCCAACACCCATCATTTCCAAAGTTAATTCACTACTTCTGGACGTTTTCATGTTCATCTTTCTTTTTCCCATGAGTTTTTTTTCCATAAACACGAAGACATGACGAGTTTTAACTTTATTAACATACTGTCTAATCTAACCTACATTTCTTAATTATTTTATTTGATTGACCCTTAATCCTAACTACTAATAAACTACCTTGGTAAAGGAGAAACGATCAAACTTTTAATAATTAAGGATTATGTCATGATTTTATAAAGAAGAATCACTCTTTTTATTAAGATACATTTTTTCAAAAGAAAAAATAATAAAAAAAACACAAATTAAATTCTTAAAATGAATAATACTTCATAACAAGTGTAATCTAACAATTCATAACGGCTCCTCAAAGAAATTACAATTTATGACCTTGACTAGGGAGTTATTGTCAATGGATAAAAAGATTTCACATTAGTTAAATATTTAATTTAAAATCAATTAATAATAAGTAAAATAACTCAATCTAAATATAAGATTATAGGATATTGAAAATTTATTAAATTCGAGATAACTTACTTTAACATACTCCAATCATTTGAAGGCGAAAATAAAAAAAATCTTTCATATGACAAATTAAGAAAAAATAATGAAAATAAAATTTTGATTCTGATAATATGTTAAGCATTTAACCTAAAATCAATCTACAGTAAGTAGAGAGATTCAATATGAATATAAAACTATAAGATATTAAAATTTTATTATATATAAAATAATTTACTTTAACAACATTTAATAGTTAATGATTAAATTAAAGATTTGTAAGTAAGTTGAGCAATTTATCTTCATTCTTATGTTATGAATCAAAAGAGATGGAAAATGATTTTTGTTTTTTAATAGAGATGGATAGTGAATTTTGAAAGTATTAAGACCTATAAAAATAAAAAGATATAGCTAAAAACTGAAAACATTAATTACGATATGCTTATTGATATATGGCATTAGGTTTACTTAATTCACTATTTTCATCCACTTATGACATGTTTTATTCGTTTTCGCTTAATAGATTCTAGTTCATAATCATGATAAATTATAGTTTTTCAAAATAATCACACAATTTAACTAAAGAAAAGCTATTATTGGATTGAAATCTGTGTGTCCGCGTGTGTGTTAAATCTTATAAACTGATTTTTTTTTTAAATATGTATAATGTTATTAATTAGAAGTGAAAAAAGAAAACCCATTAATTAAGTAGATAATATGCATGATATATTGTTAATTACAAGTGCTGATCGTAATGCATCATTAATTTTTTGGGAGAACATGATAAATGAATATAAAAAAAGGAAATTAATCCACCCCCCCCAAAAAAAAAAAAGATTATATGCAATTGGTTAACAGGTGGAAGTTGCATTAAAAATATTAAAATTATGTTGAAAAAGTGTTTGACTTGTATAGCAGATAATTTAATAAATTTTCACCAACATTTCTGTAATGGTGCTAATCGCATAAAGCTTGCCCAAATGTTTTTTGTCCTTCGAAAATTCGGACGGAAAGATGCATTGATTGCGAAACAAATGAAACGGTAAACCACCGCTCACTATTACATGGCACAAACGAGAAGCTGGGTCCTTGGTGTCTTCTCAGCGTTCCATTTTCTTCGATGCTTTCATTCTTGGTGCTAAACTTTGACTACTAGAAAACGGGGCGGGGAAAATCAAGGGGGTAGCTACCCTTCGGACACATTAATTTCAATTTCTTTTATAATTTATCTATTAGTTAGGCTAAATTTTAAATTGATCCCATTGGAAAATAAAATTAAAAATCAATATCATGATAAAGATAAAATTTGGGGGTCAATATATAATTAATGAAAACAAATATAATATATGGATCAGGTTAATGTAAGCATGCAAGGATGCTTACAGGGACTGATTGCATTACTATTTTCTAAAAACACCACAAGAATTTTGACATATAATGACATTAAAAAAAGCATCGGTAAAACCTTAAAATTCATCAGTATGACACCATAAATTCTATACCAACGGTCAAAATATATATTTCGATGAATTTTTAATCGTTAGTATATCTCTTATCGGTATAAATCTATACTAATGATTTTTAAAGTGTCGAAATAGCTTACAGAGATATACTTACGATTCAAAACCATCAGTAAATGTATATCTATTGGTATAGCATTTGTTGTATGATTCACTGTTATACCTTTTACTAAAAGTTAACATTCGTTAGTATAGACTTGTATATTTTAATTTTTCTTGCTTATACAAACAATTAATGGTCGTTAGTATAGACTTGTAATTTTTTTACCTATACTGATGCTTAAAGCTCGTCAGTATAGATTTGTATGTTTTAATTTTCTCATCTGTATAGACAGCTAGCGCCCGTTAGTATAAACTTATATGTTTTAATTTTTTTGACCTATACTGACTATTAATGCTTGTTAGTATAAACTTGTAATTTTTTTTACCTATACCAACACTTAGCATTCATCAGTATAGACTTGTATTTTTTAATTTTGTTACCTATACCAATGGTTAGAGACTATCAATATAGAATTGTATGCTTTAATTTTTTCACCTTTACCGACGGTTAGAGATTGTCAATATAAATTTATATGTTTTAATTTTTTTATTATATTTTGGTGACTCGTAGTATTATCTGAAATATTTCAACGATCAAGTGCATTAGTATAAATGTTAAAACATTGGTAAATTTTTTTAAAAATTATATTTTCAATTATTAATATTAATTTATTTATAACAATAATATGATATGTTTTCATATAAAAAAAAAAACATAATAAAGTAAAAGATATTTAATAACATTAAAACTACAAGTAAATTATTTACAATCCACAAACTTAGTATAAGTGAAAAATTAAAGTTATTGTATCAAATCTGATAAAAAAAAGTTACACCACCTCACCTTAAAAAACATAATCATAAGTTTACACTACTAGACACCTAAAGATCTTTTGATCACCTTAAAACTTCAATAGAACTTTGAATAAGATAATCTTAAAAAATATGTAAACCAACAAATAATTGCAAAGCCACCTCAATAAGAAAAAAACATACATGCACCTATTACAAGCCCTTTCCAAAACCAAAATATTTTAATTCATACAAAATATCACAAGTTTTGAAAAAATCAACAAATGTAGCTGCATCGTATAACTAATAAGCTCAATGAACCCAGCTCACTAACAATATTTAATAAATCAATCAAGCATCACAAAACACAACAACCTTATTTCAACAAAGTACATAACATCCAAAATAAAACCAAATCCCCTTACAAACATAATGCTCCGAGTAAATAAATAACTTTCTAAAATAAATGATTCCATCATAGATTTCTACAAAGAAGCAACGCACAATATAAAAAAAAATTCAATTAGAATTCTTGTAAATTATCATATATATATGAAGGTAAGAAGGTAATCATTCATTCATATACCAGTAGAAATAATTTTATAAATATCTTATTCATTCATATATACAGAAGGTAATAATCCATTCATATACTAGTATAAATAATTTTATAAACATCTTATTCATTCATATATACAAAAGATAATCATCCATTCATATATACTAGTAGAAAATAATTTTATAAACATCTTATTTGTCTATTATTTTTAGTATTCTTATAAAAAAACATTTTTTATATAACAAAATAAAATTTTAAATAACAATCTTATCAACAAATTGAAAGGTAATCATTTTTTTCAAAAAATAAGGTTTTATCAACATGATGAGAAACCTTAAAATTTTATTTCAAAAAAATATTTAAATAAAAAGCCTTGCCAACAAATTGGAAGGCCAATGTTTTTTCAAAATAAGGTTTTATCAACATATTGAAAAGCCTTATAATTTCTTAAAAGATCAAGTTTTTGGAAAAAATAAAATAATATTTTATATCTTTTTGCATAAAATCTTACCAACAGATTAAAGGATAATTTTCAATAGAAAGTCTTACCAACATATTGGAGGACATTTTTTTACTATAAACCCGGGTTATAGATATTTATTTTTGGAAGCAAAATTAAGTGAATATGATGATGAAGCCTCTTTAAAACGTGAAAAATAGTCTTTTTGAATACTCATTGGGTGAAAAATATTCTTAAATTATTACTAACATATTGGAGTAATTTAAGAAAAATTCTCAATATTAAATTATTTGGTAAATTTTAGACATGTTTTAAGGCTTGGATAACTTAAAATCAGACTGGTACCATCTTTTGGATGGGTGTTGTAAGGGTGTTATAAACTTTCTCATGCGTAATCATACTTCTAAACCTAAACTTTGATTTCATGGATTAAAATATACTATTTAAATATACCTAAGTTAATCTTGAGACTCTTCTTTAAATAAGATAGATTTTGTTAGGTGGTCAATTGCACCTAAACAAAAAAGATTAGTAGCGACTCTTAAAGTTTATGTCTAGCGATAAGTCCATAGATTTATACGTTATGATAGTTTGATGACTCTACTAGGGAGATCGAGAGTCAAGCCAGTAAATGATTTTTTGTTATCTAAGCCTAACCTAATAAATTTAAGATTTTTTTCTCTTGCTTGTATTTTATTTATTCATTCATTTATTTATTTTATAGATCTTTCATTCATTTGCATATGCATAACATGAGCTCTACACCCAATTTTTATCCTTTAAGAATGAGCAAAGTACCTACACCTTCGTGAGATTTCATGTCTCTGCATGGGTTAGCGAAAAACTCTCACTCAAATTGAACCTTTTCCGCTTGTAGCCTATAATGAGCGAGGATTAGGGTGCCTCACTAGTTTGTGATGGATAATGATGTAAAGAATAATTTGAGAACTTATAGAGTCAACCCTAAACCACATATAGTGAGCCGTTATAAACTTAACCCGTAGGTAGAGCCATGTCCTTCCTTTTTATAGAAATAATTCAAATTAGGTCCTTTTAAGTTATGCACTAACTTGTTTTGTTTTGTTTTGTTTTTTTTTCTCTTTGTTTATATTGGATGCTAGCTTTATTCTTGTTTGTTATTTCCTAAGGTTCACAATTATTTATTTATTTATTTGTTTGTTTGACTATTTTCATTCATTTCATGCATTTCACTTATTCATAGATAATTATCATTCATTCATCATGTCATTGCATAATAAAAATCTTTTGCTTACATAGGGCAACAATTTAAAATATATGGATGATCAGTTAAAAGCACTGATCTAGCCCTAGAACTCAATTAAGAGGAATTTGGGCATGACTTATGAAAAATAAAATACAACTTACCAAGCTAGTAGAAAGGGTTGAAAATCTTGAAACAGCCCATTCTAAAAAATCCTCATCAACTCCAATCCGTATGTGCATTAAACAACTACATTGTTAGGATTAAAAAACCACTCACAATACTGATGTTGATCTAAGTCATACCAATACATCTAATGGCTCAAGAAAAGACTAAGTTAGAGAAGAAACAAAAGAGATAAGGCTTTTTAACCTTGCACTAACTTTGCATATTAGCCTATACCCAAATCCCCAGTCGATTATTCCTAGACAACCTTTTTTAGCATCCTAAACAAGACCTATTCCTATTTAACCTCCACAGATTGACCCATACCCATGTACCTTCTTGGTTATGAATTATGTTTTTCAAAACCCTAATGCTTATCAACCTATCTAGCAGCCAAGTTTTTTTATGAATCCTTGGGCATATACACCTAGTTCTACTCCAAGACCTACACCTTTAAGTCAAACAGCTACTCAACCTAAAAAAATATTAAGTAAAAAGAAAAAGAGAGCCCACATTGATCCAATCCTTATAACTTATACTAAATTATTCCCATTACTCTTCGAAAATTATATATTCGCACCATTTTCTCTAATGTCACTAATTATCCTAAATGGTTTGATGTTGAGGCTCGGTGTGATTATCATTTTGGGAATACAGGTCATTCAATAAAAAATTACCTTGTTTTCAAACATAAAATGTAGGTTTAATCAGAGCTAGTGTATTAAGTTTTGAGGATAAATGAGAGCTCAAAATTATTAAGAGGTCATTGCTTAATCATAATTGTTAAAAAACTTATCCATGATAGTACCAGGATCTTGAAGCTGAAGGATAAAACCATGTAATAGATAGTAGGATTTTTTTTTTTTTAAGGAATGTTTTTAGTTGTTCTTGTTAGAATAATTTTTTATTTTTAATTAAAGATTTTTTTCTTTCTTATTATGTGATGACATTCAATGCATGTATGCATCCATTCATTTGTATATAAAATTTTTTTTTTCTTATTATGTGATGACACTCAATGCATGCATGCATCTATTCATTCGTAAATAAATTTTTTTCTTTCTTTTTGCATAAATTTATAGTAAATATTATCCTAATTTTTAATTATGGTAGTAAAGGTTCAAAAGTTTAATCATCAAGGTAATCAACTTGCCACTCATTGAGCCAAAATAATATAGTCGAATTAAGAAATTTGAGAAAGCTCAAGATAAAATGAGAGAAAATTTGGCTTAAATAATGAAAATGTTGAAAATTTTAAATAGAGAGAAAAAAGAAGAAAAAAAAAACTCACATATAAGCATCTCAAGGCGCATGATCATAACAAGTACCATTTTTTGAGGTATACTCTCATCTTGAAATATCCTCAATAGCCACATAAAGACAGCTTCAAGGATATACTATTTCTGGTGGAGATAAATTTGATCCAACCCAAGTCTTTAACAATCCTGAAGAGTTAGAAAGATAGAAGAAAAGTTCATTTGAAGCAACAAAAGATTCAAATGCTTAAAAGAAGATAGATCTCATAAAGAAGAGGCTTTGAGCTATCAAAAGGAATAGATTTCCATGGATCTATAGACTTATCAGAGTTTTGCTTAATGCCTGATATGATTGTCTCACCCAAGTTCAAAGTCATAGAATTTAAAAATTATGATGGAGCTAAATGCCTAATGATCCATGTTACTACGTACTGTAGAAAGATAGCTGTCTATGCCATAATGACAAACTCTTGATTCATGTATTCCAAAATAGTCTTACGGGATTTGATGCTAAATGGTATACTTATTGGATAGAACTCGGATCACTTTAAGAAAAGAATTATCTAAAGCATTCATAACTCAGTACAAGCATATTGTTGAGTTAGCCCCAGATCAATTGTCTTTACAAAGTATGGAGAAAAATGATGTTGAGAGATTAAAGAATATGCTCAAAGTTAAAAGGATGTTATGCATGAATTCAACTTTCTTTAACAAAAAAAAAAAAAAACTACAATCTTATTTGTCAACACTTTTAAAGCTCTATACTATAAAAGAATGATTAAAAATGTAACAAAAAATTTGACTAACGTGGTAATATCAGGGAAGATAATAAAGAATGCCATAAAAAGTGAGAAGCTTAAAGAAAATGATATAGATGGTGTGAAGGATGTGGGTATACCAAGAATGGAAGAGAAAATGTTCAAGCTGAGATGTATAAAGGGAAACAAGTTGGAGATTTTACCCCACATTATTTTTATTTGATGTACGAACCCTATTACCTGACCATAAATAACCTTTCTCAATTTCTTTATTTTCACCAATCAGCTCAACAGTTAGTTCCTCATGCAAGTCCCTATCCCTAATCTGCTACTCAACCTTTACGTAATTAAAAAAGATCAAAAAACACTCTAAAAAAAATCTCAATTCTAATTTTTGATATTTTACCTCTGCTAGAAAAGTATCAATACCTCACCCCAATACCTTTGAAAGTAATTCCAAAACCATTAGTCAAAATTTATGATCCAGATAGTAAATGTGATTATCACATGTACGCAATTAGGCACTCGACTAAGAAATACAGGCATTTGAAAACAAAGATTGAAAGCCTCATCCATAGTGGCACCTTGACCTAATAGCTTTTTGAGCAATGAAAAGTTGCTTTATCATAGGTTGATTGTTCTTTGTATAATAATTTCTTAAACATGAAGTCATAGGTTTCTGATAAGTTTTGATTATTTAGATTCCTATAAATACATGTGAAAAAATCTCAAAATTTTGGTTATTACTATTAAAAATGAGCATCTTGAGCCATTTTCCTGAACATGTTATTCATTTTAATTAGAAGATTAAAAACCTTCAGAATTTCTAAGGATGAAAGTTTTAGAACCTCACCCCGTTTGACCATGATGAACCTTAAAAATTATTGATCTTCATTGGGTTATCAATGTGATGGTCGATTAATTTGTAAAATCTTTTAAGGCACTCTTCTAAGATTTTTGGATTTTGGTGATTTAATAAATGTTAAGGTTATTTCAAACACGTCACCACCTAAATTTCTTAAGCCATATTTTTTCAATTTGTTCATTATTCTGGCTTATTCTACATTTATCTTTTTTTTAATCCTTTACCAAGTGATCCTCTGTACTTACTTTAGAGTAAATTTATTGACAAAGCCAAATTTACTTAATGTCCCAAATAACCGTTTTGATCATTCTAATTAACGAACATTCAAATGGCTTTGTTATCAAAATGCATAAGTTGTAAAAAAAAAAGCAAAAAAAGAGTTGATTGTGAAATCATGCATGTCGAGCATTCAAATGAACCTAAAGTCAATCAGAAAACAAGTTGTCTTTTAAGAACTACTTTTCAATAGGTATCCATACTTGAAATGAAAAATGATCATCTTTTAAATTTCTTTCACAAAAAAAGAAAACATTCATTTGTCACTCTTTTTGAGCCTATTGATTATTCTTTTTAAATGAACCCTAACTAAGGATTACTCTTCAAATTTGAGAACAAGTTCAAGAAAAAAAGGATCTCATCAAGATGGCATGTGATCTTTGCTAAGGGTTAGAAAATAATGCCTTATGTTAAGGCACAAGCATAAAATAAGATGACTTCAAAAATTTTGAACTCATGCAAAAAAAAGTGAAAATGCATGTTTTAAGAAAAGAAAATATATCTCTGAAAAATAAATGATCATTGGTTTGATCATTTGTAAATATATTTTTTGGCCTACTTATCCTTTTTTTTTAAACCCTAAACCTCCAGCCCATGTTACGTTATTTAAAAAATCCACTTTAATCAAGTGTCGATATCTAAATTGAAGAGCTTTTTTTTAGGAAATCACTATCACTTTTTTATTTTGAAGTGCGTAATGGAATATAAAAAAAAAAAGAATGAAGCTATAGGGTGAAAACCCAAAAGGGCAATCTAGAGCAAGATTGAAACTCTAAAAGCAACTCATGACGTTTTATATAACACCAATGAGACTTTTCCTTAAAAGTCCAAAGAAATCAATCTCGCTATAAAGATTCCTTCTAAAATTTAGGTCTTGTTCCTTTTTCAAACTTGAAATTTTGAGCCTAACATAGTTGGTTTTGACGTTTATTAAAATACCACATATCAAGAACTAAAATGAGTGCCAAAATAGATTGCACTTTAAAAGACTATTTTTAATTATAAACCCAGATGAAAAGATGTTCTTATTCACATTCAGTGACTAAATTCCTTTAATAATTAAGATCCATCCTAATGTACCAAACCATTGTATCCTTTTGGAAAGTCCAAAGTTATGATTCATTATCCTCATTCTAGGTAGTAATCACTAATTTTTAAGAGATTTGATCACATCCAAAAAAGAGTTGTATGGGGCAATTTTCATTGCTATTTTTAGGAAGTTTAAAAAAATGTTCAAAATGTATTGAATTTTAGTACTCATGGTGAGAGATAGGTGAATGCTATAAGAAACCTTTTTGGGGCAAGAAAAAGCCAAATGTAAGGGACTGATATTGAAACAACTCACTAGATGAGAAAAATGGTTTTCAAGAATGAGAATGTTGAAAATGTTCACTTTAGTGCATGCTTGTGAACTAATTTAGAGGCTATGTCATGGAAATATGGAAAGGAAAAAAGTTTCGAGAATCCTATTACCACAATTAGGACATTTGGTATAGAATTCATGCATTATATTCATTGCATTTTATGCATTGCATGCATCATGCCAATTTCATATGTTGCATTCATATTTGTCAGAGGAAAAAGACATTGACTTAAATTATTAATTAAAAAAAACTTTGATCAAACAAAATTTTACCTCAGGGTATATTTGTTAAAATTTTTTAGTATCATCTTAAAAATCTTCAGGTAATTCTTTATAAAACCCCTAGGTACATCTTCAAAACTAGTAAACTTTTTTAAAGTCCTCCGAGCTAATCTATAAGACCTCCAATTATGATCTTAAAAACTTCTAGATTTTTTTTTTTTTTTGTAAAAATGGTTAAACATTTGTTTTAAAGGAGCTTTTTCGAAGTTTAGTTTGTAAGACCTCTAGATGTAATCTCTAAGTTCTCCAGGCAAGATTCATAACTCTTTCGAGCTGAATCCATTTTAGAGTCGAGATATGTAAAGCTTTCGGGCATAATCTTTAAGTCTTTTAGGTAAGATTCATAAGTCTTTGGAGCTAAATCTATTTTAAAGTCGAGATTTGTAAGACCTCCAAGCGTAATCTCTAAGTCTTCCTGGCAAGATTCATAAGTCTTCTGAGCTGAATCTATTTTAGAGTTAAGATTTGTAAAACCTTCGAGCATAATCTCTAACACCTCCAGGCATAGTCTCTAAGTCCTCCAAGCATGATCTTTTAAAACTTTCAAGTTCCTTTTTTTAAAGTTGTATAGCCTTTGTTTAAAAAAGCATTTTTCAATGAATGATTTGTAAGACCTCTAGGCTTAATTTTCAAGTTCTTTGGATGCGATCTATAAGATTTTCGGGCATGATTATCAAAACCTTTAGGTGTCATCTTTACTTTTTTTAAAATAAATTATGTGCCTTCATTTTCGAAAAGCCTTTTTAAAAAAAAGAAAAAGGTTGAATAATTTAGACCCGGACGTAATGGGTATCTATATCTTTGTACAATTCTTGTTTCACAAAACTGTGTAAAGAAGAGTAATTGTAGACACTCTATTTAGTTTGAGGCTCAAACCAATTGGGCTTAGATCCTATCCAAGCCCATTTATCCAATTTTTTACATTTCTTTTTTATATTTTTTTTGTCTTATTTATTTATTTTTAGTCTTTTATTTATCTAGTTTTAAATTTTTATCATAAATCATGGCAATAAAATTTGTGAAGTAATTTAAACACTAATTAAAGATGATATCAACAATTAAGACTAAAACATGATCTCTTTAAATATTAAAAGAAGGTTGAAAAAATCAAATCAGGGAATCAAAGTCAGATTTAATTTGAAAATTTTTAAGGGATTCTAAAAATCTAAAAAAATCAAGACAATTTCAAAAATTAATTGAACCGACTTTAAAAAAAACTAAGAAAAAATCAATTTAAAGAATAACTAGATCTATAATCTTTTTCATTCAATGAAAATCCTTAAAATTTCTAGCTGAATGCCCTATATAAACACCAATCAACCACACACAAAAGGAAAAAAATGGGAAAAAAAAGATTATACAGAAACTTTTAAGAGAAAAAAAAAATTTTGTTTAGCAACCAAGAGGTTTTAGGTTTTGGATTTGATTTGTTTAGATTTTTTGAAATTGAGATTTAGTGTTTTTGGGTTTGAATTTTTATAGGGTTTTACATTCTAGGGATTTATAGGTTTAGTTTTCTGGATAATTTATTAGGTTTCTAGAAAATTCTTTCAATTTTTTGGTGAAAAGTTGAAGCTTTTGGCGTCGACGTCAAAGTATCTTGTCCGATTCTAAAAACTCTCTATCAATTTTTAAGATTTATTCATCGGTTTTTGGGCACCTATAAATCGGTTAGAGATAAGATAAAAGAATAACTATTTTAGAAAAAAAGATATACTTAAACACTTCTAAAGAAAAGCCTGAAATTTGAGTTTTTATAATAACCCAATACGATGCCATTTTAAAACTCTTAAAGGCTATGCAAAAATCGGTTTGACAGAAAAAATCAATCAAAAATTGATCTATAAGTTAAATCGATTTTGATTTTTTTGGTTATATATATTAAATCAGTTTGGATTTTGGTTAAATTAGTTTAAGTGGTCAATTTTTTATTTTAAGATTATGAACTGAACTGATCAAAAAAATAGATTAAATATTATTAAAATATTTTATATTTTTATTAATAAAATTTTAACATTTTTTTTTATCTTTTTTCTTTTGATAAAAGATGTTCACCCACTCATCGACTTACCTAGACCCAGACTACCAAACACCCACTCAATCCCAATCATTCACCTTCATGGCCTCACCCTTCCAAACATTTCTCGATCGATCACTAGGCACTAACGGCCAACGCAAGTATGCAACCCTCACCTACTCGCCCAAACACCCATTCGGTCGCTTGCCTTACAGCTATTTCCTAGTTAATCTCGAAGGTACAAGTTTCAATTGACAACCACTGACTAACAAAGACCACTGTAACCTTTAATCGATTCTTCTCATCTGTCACATCTATTTATCCGCTCGATCTTCTCTCTTTTGTAATACAACCCTAAACTTTACTCAAGGTAAGATCTTTAATCCTTCTGTACCTATTTTTTTGTGCTTGAAACGATGGGTTGTAATAAGTTTTAGAGCTATCAACCTTTAGAGGTTCTACTATGGTCAGGTCTAAAAGGTTTTAATCCTATCTGTTGTGTCACAGTTAAGTTTTCATGGAATGCTTTGGGATTCAATCCCATGTCTTAGATTTCTAGTGATTGTTTTTGGACTTTGGATGCCCAATATATGCCCTAAGATTGGTTTTAAGCCTATCTGAAGTGTTTTTTTATATTTTTACCTTATTATTAAACTAAACAAACATCAAGAACATAATGATAATCATATATACTTTTAAGGTTTTGTTTTAAATCTTTTTACTGTTCAAATATTTTACTTCCTTGTAAGCAATTATTTCATTCGATAGTTAATTGAATAAAAATTGTAAACTTTGAATTGCTGTCTTTCTTCATGTTACATTATCTTATCTTATGGTACACAATTATCTTACTGTATATATTGCTTTAGAAAGAAATTAAAAAAACCTGTTGAGTTGAACTTGTAGTAATTTTTCCCTTGCTCTATCTCCATGTCTATTTGTCACAATCTTTCTGAGGCTCGTGAAATAGAAAAGATAGAGAGAATATTTGTTGTCTTAAAGTTTAGGTGAAGATTATGTTGTATTGTGAGAAGAAGTGGACAAAAGTGAGGTCTTATGTCTTTGAATAGTACCTTAAAGTGAAAAAAAAATCAAAAGGATTTGTGCTACTATTTACAAAATTTGAATCTTTGTTGGATGCCATTTTTTAATGGTGATTGTATAAATCAGCTGAGTTAAGTTTCGGATTCAGATAAATAGGTTCTTTAAAGTCATTGGATAGTTTTTTACAAAAAAAAAAGATAAAGTGAATTGAATTTTTCCAAATCTTTAATATGATTTGTCATATACCTATAGTGAATCAAATCCATTTAGTAGTCAAATTAGGTAATGTCAGGGCATCATGCTTTTATTATCTCCTCAATGTTCAACTTTTTTCATGGCATGTCCTAATCTATATACATCAGCTGGAAACCTTCAAAATCAAAAATAGGTTTCAAGTATGAAATTATAGACTTTATGCTTAGAAATTATTTACAAACTTAAAGGATTTGATTCAATATCAAACTAAAACATTTACAAGTAATTCTCTCTTCTATAAAGTTGTTTCTAAATTCTAACCATTAAAACTAATTTTGGATAATTCAAACCATATATATTGGTTTTATCAATATGAATATTGGAAAAGTTGGTGGTAGGATTAGTTAAGGTTTGATTAATATCTTATCTAGCCAAACCAAATCATATTTGTTAGCCTAGCTTGGCTTGGTAATTAGCATAGCTGATGGTCATGGATTCAGCATAGGGCTGAAGAAACACTGAACCTTATCAGTTACCCGGTCAATTACTCATATTTGGCTGTCACTACACCAACTATACCATAAATCTTATCTAAAACAAAGGAGGGCCTATGCCTTTAAGAGCTAGAAGTGATTGTCCAACAAAAAGGGTATTAGTACTAGCTCCTATTTTCTAAGCCTATAAAGAGTTAAAAACCACTAGTCATTGCCCTAATTTGTCAACTGACCCTTATGTTGGGGACCCAACTTAATTTTCAACACTATCCTCTTGGTCTTATATTTAAGTCCTTCTTTTTTTTCATGTGCAAAAAACTTAGGGAGTATTTATAGAGCTTTGGTGCCTTAAAGTCTTGGAATTGAGTAATTATTTATGGCCATAGCCTAACTTTAACACTATTTAAAAATTTTGACCAACACATGTAGCTCTATGCTACAAATCAATATTTATTTCAATTTAGATTTAAACCTTAAATATTGAAATTAAAAATTATTATTGAAATAGTATTTGTATAAACTATTGCTTGAATTGAAATAACTGGCATATTGTAATTAAGTAAACTCCATAGAGAAAATTGGATAGCTTGACTTGCCTTTCTGGAAACAATTTCAATGTCAGTAATGTAAGCTGTAACATTTCTCTTTTATGTTTTCTACTGATCTGATCATAGGATCGTTGAACCATCATATCAACAATTTTCTTGTTCAATATTTCATGTTCTGAAGTTAGCAAACTAGCTTACAAAAATATATTTTCTAATAAGGATGGATATTTGGAATTTGACTTCTACAATGTTATAATATTCGTTATGCTGCCAACAAATTTTTTCTTGTAAGATTGACTTTATCCAATTATAAAGATTTTTTTGTTATTTTATTGGATATTTATTTTATTATTTGATTAGACATTTATTTTTAACATGTAATGCATATTTGATTGGACATTTATTTTAGTATTTTTTCAGTTTGTATAAGCCATGTTTACTCTTGAAACTTACTTACATTTTATTATTCTTTTGTTGAAGATAAGTAATAAAGATACTACACAATCGAATACTCAATCAATCCCTCAAGGTGAATGAGACACACATGGAACAAAAAGTGAAGTTGTGGGCACAAAACCGGAAAGGAAACAACCTAACACATGGTCAAAAGTATGGGATCATTTCACCAAATTTACTAGTGACAACGGTGATTCAAAGCTAGATGCAATTATTGTGTTAGAGAATTTTATGCTCACCTGAAAAAAATGGAACCTCTGCATTAAAGAATCACATGGATATTTGTACTAAATTTTCTTGTGCTAATAACTGTGGCAATCCTTCCCAAACGTAATAGTTTTAAGCTCAGAAAAATATCTATCTTTAGGTATTTTTAATCAAGATGCCGTTAAGAAAAATGTGGCTGAGATGAATATTATAAACAAATTGCCCTTTAAATTTGTTGAAGATAAAGGATTTAGGTGTTGCATGTCTATTGCTTGCCTTAAATTTCATATGTTTTCATGATGGATTGTTGCTAGGGATTGTTATCAAATTTATGAAGATAAAAAAAATTCCTTAAAGTAATTTTTAAAATCGTCTACTACGAGAGTATCTCTAACCACTGACACATAAACCTCATTGCAAATAGTCAATTATATGTATCTTATTACTTATTTTAGACAATGATTGGAAACTTAACAAAAGGATTTTAAACTTTTGTCTTATTTTTAGTTATAAAGGTGAGGCTATTGGTAGGGCAATTGAGAAATGTTTATATGATTGGAGGATTGATAAAGTTTTCAGTATCACAGTTGATAATGCTAGTTCTAATGATGTTGCAATCCCATACTTGAGAAAAAAATTTAATAATGTAAGAACTAGTATTGAATGAGACAAATATCTTCATTTGAGATGCATTGCTTATATTGTTAATCTTATTGTGAGTGATGGGTTAAAGGAATTGACTGATTCAATTACTTTTGTTAGAAGGGCAGTTGATATGTGAGATAATCACCCTCTAGGTTAGCCAAATTTAAAGAGTGTGTTGTTAATGAACATATTCAAAGTAAAAGCTGGTTGTGCTTGAATGTTAGCACTAGGTGAAACTCTACTTTCTTAATGTTAAAACAAGCTCAAAAATTTGAAATAGCTTTTGAGGCATTTAATGATGTTGATCCTTATTATAGAATTGAACTTTTGTTGGAAAAAGGGGTACCTAATCAAAATGATTGGCCAGTATTAGAAAATTATACATTTTCTTGCAAAAATTTTACAATCTCATAGTTAGAGTTTTAAGTTCTACATATGTCACCACTAACAATTTTCTTGAAGATATATATGGTGTTTATGGCATTTTACAAGATTGACAATTGAATGCTGATGTTGAGTTGAGTGCAATTGCTAAGAGAATGAAGGATAAGTATGACAAGTGTTGGGAAAATGTGAAGAAAATGAATATGTTACTTTATATTGCTTTTGTTCTTTATCCTAAAAAAAAAAAACTTGCATTTATAGAGTTTTGCTTTACAAAAATGTATTCTTATGATCAAACTTCAGTGATGATTAAGAAAGTGCAAAAAGCAATAGTTAAGTTGTTTGATGAATACAAAAACATGTTACAACCTCAATCTGAACAAATTAGTGATAGTAGCCATGCGAGTCAACCACCACCATCCATCAGTGAATTTGGAACTGTGGACCTATATAATTCACAAGCTGTTATGGCTAAGTTTAAGAGGTTTAGGAAACAATAAGGCAGAGAAGAGACTAAATCAGAGTTGGATAAATATTTGAATGATGAGCCTGATGCTATTAACGAAGGGGTGGATTTTGATGTTTTTCTTTAGTGGAAACTTAATACGAATAGGTTTCTTATCCTTTTCCATCTAGCTCATGATATGTTTATAGTTTTTATATCCATAATTGCTTCTGAATCTGCTTTTAACACTGGTGGCCATATGCTAGATACATATAAGAGTTCTTTAACTCCTAAACTTGTTCAAGTTCTTATTTGTGCTCAAGATTGGTTATGTGAAACTTTAGATTTCGATCCAAATGTCTTAAAGGATGAGTGGAACAACTTGATAAGTTTGATTTGGGTAATTATTTTATTTATATCATTATTTTTCAATGCTTATTTTTTAAAATCTTTTAGTTAAAGCTGACTTTTTTTATTTTTTATGTACTTATATATTTATCTAAGATTGGATTAGACCCCATAATTGATTAGTAAAGTTTATTAATCAATTCAGGTAATAATGGCATTACTTACATTGAATGTGATCCACACAATTAAATCTTTCTCATTTAGATAGTTTTAAATGGAATAAATTTTCATTGAATTGTGTTTTGCTTTTATTTATTTATTGCTGGAATTTTAAAGGGTGTTGTTGCCCGCTGCTTGCTGCCTTCTGCTTGTTGTTGCCCACTGCTGCCTACTACCTACTGGATATTAATGTTTAAAACTTGAAATTTAAATGTTGTAATTGGTTAAGATATTTGTTGTTGCCTATTGAATGTTGTTTGAGAATTATACTTTATGGATTGTAATTTGCTATGTATTGTATGTGTTTATGTTGTTTAAGACTTAGACTGAGAGTTTATGAAGCTTGTATTTAGATTTTATTTAAGTATTGCTCACTGATTTAGAGCTTGCGTATTACTCATTGACTTAGACTTTTATAAAGCTAATGTGTTACTCACTGATGTTATTTGATATGTAGACTTACTGTATATTGTGTATTACTGACTGATTTAGAGCTTGAGACTAAATTTATTGTGTATGAAGCTTGTGTTTAAATTTTATGAAGCTTGTGTTTATGAACTATATGAATTCCATTGAGGGGGCGTTTGGTTAGGGAGAATGCACACATTTTTCCTCGATATCTTACTATTAGTTATTTGATTCCAATATTTGGTTCAAGGCAATCTAATTTCAGGGAAAACTGACAAATTTTCAACAGTACCTAAAGTCTTAGAATCAAAAACACACAACTCTCTATGGGTATTCTAGGATTTCAGAAAAGAAAGTAGCATTATTTTCAATTTTGACCTGATTAAAAAATTATGAAATAGTCATTACCATTTTGAAAAGCATGTCTAAAAATAAATGTAAGTCGATTGCAGGTTTCTGCTGGTAAAACAATTTGTTTTATATATGGCATTTGGCAAGAAAAACGCATTCAATAATCCCTTATAAAAAATTAAATGGGCTTATTGAAGGCATTTTTGGCTAAAAATGCCTTAAATAATCTCAAAAAATTTTTATGAAGGGATTATTAAAAGCATTTTTAGCCAGAAATGCATTAAATAACCTTCATTAAATTTTTTGTAAGGGATTATTCAAGACATTTTTTGTTTGAGAATATTCAAAGCGTTTTTTTGCTAGAAACGCCTTGACTAATCCTTTACAAAAAATCTAATAGCGTTATTCAAGGCATTTATGGCAAAAAATATCTTCAATAATTCATTTTAATTTTTATGATGTGATTATTCAATGAGTTTTTACCAAAAACGCCTTGAATAATCTCTAATTTTTAGAGTTTAAGGTTTTGGACTTAAGGTGTAGGGTTTAATGGATTATTCAAAGCATTTTTTGACTAAAAACACCATGAATAATCCTCAAAAAAAAGGAGGGGATTATTCAAGGAGTTTTTTAGGCAAAAATGCATTGAATAATCTCAAAAAAATTTTTAAAGGGATTATTTAAGGCGTTTTTGACCAAAATGCCTTGAATAATCCCTTCATAAAAAAATTAAAGGGGATTATTCAAGGTATTTTTGGCCAAAAAAGCCTTGAATAATCCCTTACAAAAAATTTGATGGGGTTATTTAAGGTGTTTATGGCCAAAAATCCTTTAATAATCTACTTTAATTTTTATGAGGTGATTATTCAATACGTTTTTTTCAAAAACACCTTGAATAATCCCTAATTTTTAAAGTTTAGGGTTTAGGGTTCATGATTTAGCATTTAAAAGATTATTCAAGGCATTTTATGGCCAAAAGCGTCATGAATAATCCAAAAAAAAAAAAGAGGGGATTATTCAAGGCGTTTTTGGTTAGAAACACCTTGAATAACCCTATTCAATTTTTCGTAATGAATTATACAAAGCATTTTTTGGAAAAAAAAAACACCTTCAATAATCCCAAAAAAAAATGTAAGGGGATTATTAAATGTGTTTTTTTTTATAGAAAATACTTTGAATAATTTCTTATAAAAAATTAAAAAAGATTATTAATGGCATTTTTGACCAAAAATACCTCGAATAATCCTATCATAAAAATTAAAGGAGATTATTTAAGGCATTTTTTACCACAAACACCTTGAATAACCCTATTCAATTTTTTATAAGGATTATTCAAAACACCTTGAATAATTCCCTTATAAAAATTAAAAGAGATTATTCAAGGCATTTTCAGCCACAAACGTCTTGAATAACCCAATTCAATTTTTTGTAAAGATTATTCAATGTGTTTTTTTACCAAAAATGCCTTGAATAATCCCCTTTAATTAAAAATTTAATTATTTAAGTTAGTATCATATATGCCAAGGAGATTATAGTAATTATTCAAGATTTAATATATATGGATTCTCCCTAATCAAATGAGTGAATTTGAACACGAGATTCCCTGAAAATAAAAAAAGAAAACCCCGGATATTGCATTTTCTCAAGGATCACACTTTTTCTCGAAATCTACAATTCCACAAACCAAACGCTAGTTGAATACAGGAAATAAGAAACCAAAATTGATTATACCGAAAAAAACTAACCAAAACTAACAAGATTAAATCGATTTGATTTTTTTTTTTATTACTATTTGGTCTATTCAATTTTATCTGTAGATTAAGTCGGGTAAATCAGTTTTCAGATTTTTCAAACCGAATTAACCAAATCAACCAATTGTTTAATCTTACTTAAATGCACTTAGGTCCGTATGTTTTACCATACTCACACCGACCTTTAATGCAACCTGATTTTGACCTGTTCGTTAACTATTGCACTAAGTCGAGTCATTTTGAAAGCCAAGTTCCAAGCCGTTCAAATTGATTTGTGCCTGTAGCCACTCAAGTTGATTTATGTCGTAGCCGACCTCTTCAGCCGCCAAGTTGAGCCAACTGTAGGTAATTTTGCTTTTCTTTATTTGTTATTTTATTTACTTATTTATTCATTTATTTATTTGTCTATTATTTTTAGTATTCTTATAAAAAAACATTTTTATATAACAAAATAAAAAGTTAAATAACAGCCTTACCAACATATTGGAAAACCTTATAATTTTATTTCAAAAATATATAAAGATAAAAAGCTTTACCAACATATTAAAAGGCTAATGCTTTTCCAAAATAAGGTTTTACCAATATATTAGAAAGCTTTCTAATTTCCTTAAAGAATAAGTTTTTGGAAAAATAATAAAATAACAGTTTCTATCTTTTTGCATAAAATCCTACGAATAAATTGGAGGATAATTTTTAACAGAAAGTCTTACCAACAGATTGAAAGACATTTTTTACTATAAACTCAGGTTATAGGTATTTATTTTTTGAAGCAAAATTAAGTGAATTTGACAACGAAGCTTCTTCAAAGTGTAACAAATAATCTCATTGATCCTGATGTGAGAAAATATTCTTAAATTATTACCAACATATTGAAAAAATTTAAGAAAAATTTTCAATATTAAATTATTTAGTAAATTTTAAATATGTTTAAAGCTTGAAAAACTTGAAATCAAACTGATACCATCTTTTGGATGAGCATTGTAAGGATGTTATAACTTTTCTTACATATAACCATACTTTCAGACCTAAACTTTGATTTCAAAAAGTAAAATCTACTATTTAAAAATACATTAATTAATCTTAAGACTCTTTTTTAAATGGGACAAATTCTGTTGATGGCCAATCGCACCTAAACTAAAAAGATTAATGGCGACTGGTAACTCTTTAAGTCTACATCTAGCAATAGGTCCATAGATCTATACGTTACAATAATAATTATATTATTTTTCCACTCTATTCTCTTTACTTCAAGAAAATTAATTTCTCTAAAAAATCCTTATTGTTATGTGATATACAAAATATTATAGATCCCTTAGGAAAATACGCGCTAGCATATTAGTTTTTACTAAAATATAAATCTCTTATTTGACTTTTGTTTTAAGAAGTAGTAAAAAAAAAAATTGAATACAAAGTATGAATTTTATCTATTAGTTTTATGCAAATTAAAGTTAATTTTAATGAAAAATTTATTATGAAATCAAATGAGAGATAATTTGATGAACTGTTAATGTTAGAATCATAATAGCCTGATACCACTTGTTAGGAACACTACAGTTCTAATATAATTTATTAGGCAAAAAAGTTACAATCTAATTGAATATTCACACCAATGAAAATGAAATCAAACAATCAATTCAACCCCACAAGAGACAGCATTTTAACGTAGTTTGACCCAACGACTTACATTCACGGATGAAAAAAAAAAAGATCCACTAGTTGTAAAAAATTATAAATATGCAATCAAATTAAACACTTAATAATTAATATTCATAAATCTTCTTAATCTCTTCTAGTCTTATGAAATATTTTCAACCCAAGCAAACACAAATTCATTTGTACCTATACCTATGTAAACTATCTCAATCTCATCTAATCCACCTAAACAAAACATTCAAATATATACACTCATAATAACGTTAATCTCCTATGAGGTGTTTACTCACTAAAATCGTATAACTCTCTTATATTTTTTTTCATACTTAATTATATGAAAACTTCACCTATTTATAAACATACAATTTATATATAAAAAAACTGTCCTTTTATAATTTTTTTTTCTGTAAATCTTTTTGTTTATCAAGTAATTTAACCAATTTTAAATAAATCTATTAAGAGATTTAAATCAATATTCCTAACAGATAATTCATTTTAATAACCAACATATAATTCATTTTAATAATAAAAGAATTATACAACATTTTCCAAATGTAAAAACTCATTCTAATAATTATAAAAAAAAATCATTAAATTGCTTTTTTATTATTTAATCTTAATTTTTGTTGTTATCTCTCTTTTAACACTAAAGTTTCCCACTCAATAAGGACTCTTTGTTCTATATAGCGCATGAAACATGCCGCAGGTAAGATGTTTGTACCATTGAGAAGAGACGTCTGGGGATTAATATGTTTGACAGTGATTTCTTTCGTACTCTATTTTTGAAGCATTGTTCTAGTCTTGATGAATCACGTTCATGAATAGACAGGGGACCATATGCCCTACCAATAAACATGTATTTGACCTACATATAATGAATTCACTAATTATGTTTCTCAACAATAAAATTTAACCTTTGAACTATACTATTTTTTATGACTTGATATTTATATAAAATGAATTTTTATAATATAATATTTATTATGTTAGTATTTTAAGCAACTGTATTAATCAACACTATAAAATGTTTGATGAAAGTAAAATATTTGGTTGTGAATTTTTTTATAAGTATGAAATCTTAGAATGTGGTATAATTTGGAATCAAATTCCATATTAACCCTTTTTTAATTTGATTTTATCATTTGATTAATTAGGTGTTTGAGGTTTCAATGATTTATGGAACTTATTAAAAACAAATCCTAATTTTATAGAGAACTTAATTTTTTTTAAAAAAAATCCACTTAGAATAACGCAAAATAATAGATTATTCATCTCCCTTTCCTTTGCTGGCGTAGAATAGAAACAGAATTGGTGTGCTATGTGCATGTGAAGTTAGGCTGGCTGTTTGAGAAAAAAAAGCATTTACTTTCTGTCTAACTAACTATTCTTGAGATGACTAGCATCCAAAAGAATAATGAAATTCAATTTCAATGAAGAAGTGTGTCCAAATTATGGTAACAATTTGCACAAATCGTTGAAATCCTTGTCCTTAAAACGATTCAATCAATCATTCAACTTACCGTATTTCACAATTGCACCAGAGCTAATACGGAGGAAATTTCCAAAACTTATGGATTACTCAAGGTATAATTAGAAATTAATCATCTAGGGTTTTCATAACAAAATCCGATGATAACTAATAACATATTCATATCTAATCTAAACTGCTGAATGCAAATTAAACTTTGAAAATATTTTGTTTATATAGGATAAATCTTAAAAATTACGAATTTAAAAAATTTAAACACAATATATTTGTCAGACAAAATAAAATAGTCAACCAAAGCGATTTAAAGAAAAATTGTCTAAGGGCGTGGTCAGAGAAGAGGCGCGCGTGCACTAATGTTCGTCGTTGACAAACTTCGGTCTCCAACTTATGCAACGAGGAATTATGCACATCCATTGTGAAATTTTGACATTATGAGTACGGGAAAATTTTAAGAAGAGATTGAAAATTTGAACTGCATTTCGTTTGACTCTAGATTTTATTTCCCAAACATATTTTTCTCGTGTGGGAGTGCGAGGGAGGGGAAGGGGTGTCCGTTTCAATTAATCTCCCCAGATTCTTCTTCACCTGGCTTGTATCATATAGTATCATTCAACGAACATACAATGAAAAGACATTTAATGCATTGTGCCGTCATCAAAATGGTTGTTTAGTTTGTGACCATGACTTGCCTTAATTTGATTGTCTCAATGATACGACTTTCATGAATATTGATAATTTTCAGCACGTTTTAATTTTTGTTCATTATTTATCTTTTCTTTTAAGAAATAAAATTGACTGTTGATAATAATTTTATATTCTATGCCTCGATAATTTCATAGTAGGCAATCATTTCTTGAGTGATCATCTAGAAGAATGACCTCTATTCTTTGGGAAATATATTTCTAACATGGAACCGGGACTTGAATTGTGATTTATGAATAAATTTCACTTATTAAATAAAGTTGACAATTTTATATATTGTTAATACATAAATTTTATATATTATCAGTGAATCAAATAATGATAATTCATTAATAAAATAAATCAAATGATAATATCTCATTAATAAATAAATTATTTTAATTTATGTATATTTATTTTTAAAATTGATATTTAATCATTAATAAATTATCATCATTTAATTCATTGATAGTGTATAAAATTTATACACTGATAATATTTAAATATAAATTAATAAAAATTTATCTCTATAACTTGTGACTTTTATTACTCGTAGCATGTGTAACTAATTGACTTTTTGAGTTTTCTTTTTTCATTATAAATATATTATCTAATTACTACAATGAAAATAAAATCTTTTAACTTCTCAAACGAATTTACAAGACTGACATTCATATGCGTTTAGTATATTTAAAAAATCAATTACTCAAAAAAAAAGTTATCTAATACATTATTAATAAAATTTATAAAATTTTAAATTTAACTTAATTGATTAAAATTGTCATCTTTAAGATATTACATTCAATAAGTTTAAGATTTAGATCCTGATATTTACAATATTTTTTCCTATCCCTAAACTACAACCTCTTTCACATAAAAAATAAAATTTTTAATTTTATGATAAATTTCATAGATTTTTCGTATACTATATTAAGATATATTTAAAATAATTAATAAATTAGCATAATAAATAAAAAGATATGTGATAATATTCTAATATCGCTTTTGAATTTAAAATTTTCAATAATAATAACAATAATAATAATTAAATTATTGAATAAACATATAACAGTTGTATATACCTGTTAGGTTAAAAAGTCTCAATCCAATCACACCAGTGGAAGCGAAATCAAATAATCAATCAATCACACAAGAGACAACAATTTAACGTAATTTGATCTAATCGACCTACGTCCACAGATGAGAAATAAAATCCACTAGTTATAGAGAATTACAAATATACATCAAATCAAATCAACAACTCAACAATCAATATCTGTAAATTCTCTCAATCTCCTTTAGTTTTATGGAGTATTCTCATTTCAAACAAACATATACCCATGTGCACATTTTCAACACATACAAACACAAACCCATATGTACTTATTCGTCGCAGTTATGTAGACATTCTCAGTCTTATCTAGTTCACTCACAAACATATAAATATACACACCCATAAGATATAAATATCCAATACTCCTATGGGGTGTCTATTCTATAAAATCCTATAACTCTCTTACATTTTTTTCTCATACCTAACCCTATAAAGACTTCACTTATTTATAAGCATACAAACTTACCTATTAAAAATTAATTTTCTCTTAAAATTCTTCTTTTGTAAGTCAAACTTACCTATTAAAAATCTCTTTTCTCTTAGAATTTTTCTTCTGTAAGTCTTTTTATCCATCAATCAATATCTAATCAATCTCAAATAAATCTGTTATAGGATTTGAGTCACTATTCCTAATAATCTTCACCTTGACTCAATTTCTATTAAATCATCTGTCTTCATGCTAAACATGCTTGGCTCCATCTATAATGGAAGTCTCATAATCATCTTCTTTTATGTGTCTTTACACTTCACATAAACCAATCTTCAATCTTCAAAACTTGAAGTTAAACTCTTCTCTTAAATCGAGCTCCTCTAGGCTTGTTTCTTCCCATAACTCGAACCTTCAGCTCTGATACTACTTATTAGAAATCACCATAGCTCTGATACCATTTGTTAGGCTAAAAAAAGCCTATTACACCAACGAAAGTGAAATCAAATAATCAATCAATCACACGAGGGACAACAATTTAACGTGATTTGGTCCAATAAACCTACATCTATGGATGAGAAATAAGATCTATTAGTTGTAGATAATTACAAATATACATCAAATCAAATCAACCACTTAACAATTAATACACATAGACTCTCTCAATCTTCTCTAATCTTATAAAGTATTCTCAATCCAAACAAACATATAATCATGTACACCCCTTCAACACAAATAAATATATACCTATATGTACCAATTCATCATACATATATGGACTATCTCAATCTCTTCTTGTTCGCTCATAAACATACAAACATACACACCTATAAGACGTAAAATTTCAGTACTGTTATGGGATGTCTATCACATAATATCCTACAACTCTCTTACATCTTTTTCTTATACCTAACCTTATAGAGACTTCACTTATTTATAAGCATACAAACTTGCCTATTAAGAATCAATTTTCTCTTAGAATTTTTTTTCTACAAATCAAACTTACATATTAAAAATCTCTTTTCTCTTAAATTTTTTTTTTATAATTTTTTTTATTTATCAAGTAATATCTAATAAATATCAAATAAATCTGTTATTAAATTTAAATCACTATTCTCAACAAAACTTGCTCACTAATGAATATAATAATAATAATTCATATATTTATATATAAAAAAAGAAAAAGAAAAAGCTTGGCGTTGCATAATTTTATATCGATGAGTTTCAACATGAAGAAAAAAAAAAAGAATGGTTAGAGACGATGAATTTGTAAATCTCACTTAATAGATGCGTGAACACCCCTGTGAATTTCCTTTATTCCTCTTTATAAGAAAATGGTGGAAGGTTCCAAAATATACTTGTTGAGCAAATTCATGCATGGCTTGAATTGATATTTTTAGTAAGATCAATAATTAATTGGATGTATGATACATCAATTATTGAAAGTTTGAAACAGAATTTATCCATCTTTTTTCTCAAGGGTCTCATTAATCTATACTTTAAGAAATCCATTATTTTAAGAATCATTTTTATATTTAATGCATTATTTTCAACAAATTAAAAAAAATGTATTAATTATATATATTTTAAAATATAGTACAGATTAACATTTTCCTTTTTGCAAATCCATATATCTCTAAGCATAAAATGAAGTTTTTAAAATTGGTATGATGTAAAATTAATCGATAAGAGTTCATTTAGTAATTAACCGTAACCTAGTTAGGCTTGTTTCTGTAGTAATAACTAAGAATTTTTGAGAAATAATGAATAAGAAAGTTAATTACCCCTTGATTTAAAAGATCGTACCTAGCAACCTGTAAATTAAATCTAATAATTTTTATACTGTCAGATTTGAATTTAAAGAAGTGACAATGAAAGTGAGAAGGAAAATCAAGAAAGGGTGTACATATCCATTTTTCCATAAATTAATCTTAGCTAGCTAAGCCTAGGGTCCCAGATAGAAGTTATTGTGTTGCATCGGGTGATTGGTTATTTTGACAAACACAGGCTAGAAAAATAAAGCCAATAAAGCCAACTAAACGTCACTGCTAATGCTACCCTTTCAAAATCATTTAATGTCGTTTGGTGCAACAGTCGTATCTTTAAAAAAAAAAAATTGTATGTAAGGAGTCTTAAATTTTAAATTTTTAAACGATATATTTTCAAATAATTATATAAATTAATTAAATTAAATTTTAAATTTACATTTAAAAATACGTCAAATTGCAACAAAATTAGAATAGGTATAGCCCCATTTCCAAATTAGTATCTCTTAATTGCAAGTCAAAACAACTTTATCCCATGTAGATAATAAAACATAGAGCCAAAGAACAGAAAATATCAGATAGGCAAACGAAAGGCAAAAGGAACACTAATATCATATTAAGTTACTAGGAAAAAAAAATAAAGAGAGAGTGACTTATTCTCGAATCTCACCCACATATTTAGTTATCTCATCAAAGGTTGAGATTTCTAATGCCCAAATTTGGGATGCTTGGAAAAGGGAGATGAATGGTGAATAATGTTCGGTGAATGTTTGAAGTAAAACAAACAAGCTTTGATTATATTCTGGGGTTCCTATTTGTCCATTAAACGAATGGAAGAGGCAAAGGTGGGTCCTTCTTGACATTGAAAGAAAGAGAAGAAAGAAGCAACAAGACGAGAAATTTTGGCACATGAACGGCGTGGGCGGTGCCGTTGACTGGGAACAATGAAATGGACCAATGGAGAGTTACAGTCCTTATGGAATGGGGGAAAATAATTGTAATCATTGAGGATGAAATTAACTTCAATTTTACTGTAATTTGCTTTTGAGAAAAAGTGAATAAATCAGATTTAAGCCGTATGAATTATAATATTTTAATTTTGATTTCAAGTTAAAGCAAAACTTTAGAATTTTGTGGGGTTTAAGTTTGAGGGAGATAATTGCGATTTGAGAGACACAAGTTTTACACCTGAGGAACGAGGCATGACTAATCAGGGGACATCCGGAGACTGGAGACGTAAGTTTTCCATTAATTTTTTTCTTATTTTTTTGGTCGGTTATAAGAAAAGACAAGAAAAGAACAACAAAAGAGAAATTCATGATTCAAAAGCGGAAAGAAAGAAAAACACGAAGTGCCTTCCCCACACAGTAGACAAGACACGACACGACCATATCAGAGTATCCGTTTCAGTCTCAGTTTCAATTAGAGCTTTCAAATAAGGACGAAGCAAAGATTTGCTAAACTGAGAAAAGCTTCGAAAAGAAAAAGAAAACAAGCGACACGGGCCGTGTCAGGTTGCCATGCCTTCAATGCTTTTAAGCGACAAGGTTGACCAAATAAGTGTTTCAGACAAACATTCCCATGCATGTGAGTAGCGAGTTTATGAATATGAAATCAAAGATTTGATAGTAATTTCCTGGAAGTTAGGGATTCAGCAATGCATGTAACACATCTGAACAGTCAGACCTTTTCTGCGAGCGTGATGTGGAATTTCAGAAGGGATAAAATTGCATTCATAAACTGTACATACTTGTTTTCCTGGATTGGTATTGAAGAGATAATATAACCAACTTGCCCTAATCTATCCTATCAAACATGAATTTTAGGATTGAATTAAACATCCTAGTGCTGTATTAGGTAATCTAATAGCCCTACTTTTGTAATGCTAAAAAGAAAATAATTCTAATAACTGCACCATCAGGATTAGGCCAAGCCTCAATTTCAGGGCATGGCCCAAGTTTTGGCAGAGATGGAAAGGTTCATATCACAACGAGACCCATTGAACATTCCAAGGCCAGGCCATTCAAACATTCCGACCGATTTAATCCAAGGCCCATTGCAAACAGTACTGGTGAAGGATTTAATTGAGTGGTCACTCATTTAATTGTTGACATGCAGGCCTTCCCGTTACAGTAGTGGGAGAATCAAAATTAATAGGTTTAAATTTTTAGCTCATGCACGACGCTTGACCTTTGCATTAACAATATACCCAAATACTTACTATTAAAACCCAATCCAAGAGCAACAACCATTATTACATTCTTCATCTGAGATGACCAATTCTTGTACATTTAAATTTATGAATTAAAGAAACAAATAACTGCTCTTAATTAGTACTGTTTCATATGGACCCATGTCCCCTTCGTAGGAATAGCGTCATTTACTAAAAATAACTGGTAATATCCTGGCGGCGCCAATGCCGCTGTTTCATGGTCGTAGCCTTCCACGAAATGGTTCCCGGTAGGATTCCTCTTCACTCCGTCATTGAATGCTAGTACTAGCAGCCTTTGATTCATTGCAATTGAATGTGTAGTAAAAGATGGGGCTACTAATGTAACAAAATATCTGCCTGATTAACATTCCCCTTCAATCTGAACTCAGATAAACTTTCTGCTTATATCCAAGCTTAAAACCAGGTTTTACTGAGGCTTTGTTGAGCTCAAATATGGTGGAAAAAAAGCTTCAAGGCTAAATTCAGTTGGATAAAGTGCAGAGAAGATGTAATTAAATACTAAAGTACCATCCTGTGACAACGCACCAGAAGAACACCATGTATCTGACAATATAGTGAGTGCCCTAATAGCAAGGATAGCTGGATCGAACTCAAAAGAATGCGCATAACAGCCAGAAGATTGCAAGTCTTTTATGCACTTTCCTTGCGGAAGAGTAACGTTGGAAGGACGAAATCCGTTCCGTCAAAAGTGATAATTCGCTCATTTGGTAACAATGCCATGTGCATTGCTGAAACTCAAATGCTTCTCTTAAACTGTTTCCATGTTCCTTGGTCTGGTTGGGGGGCTACTGCCAGATTGAAGAGTGATGAACAACTTACCAAGTTTAGGAATACGGAGATTTTCAGCTCCATTGCTGTTTCGCTCATTGAAAAACCAGTGCTATTGAAAAGCAAATTACTTGAGGAACCAACATTAATTGCACGATTATTTTAAATGTTATAGGCCACACAGAAAAGGAAGTTAATGACAGGAAAAGTTTTTTGGTCATGCAGCATTTTCTTGCAGTTTCTTTTGTCCGTATAGTAGATAATTTAGGCATAGCCATGTTAAGCTTAAAAAGGCGTGGCACCCAAATAAAGTTTTCTAAAAAAAACTCTGCCATATTGATAGCAGATATTTGAAGATTTGCCAGAAAATTCCTCCACGCAAATCGTAGAGAAGAACAGCAAAATCTTGTAAGCAATATGGCAAATTAAATGATTTATGCCATCAATTGAAGAGGTTTAGTCCAAACTGTATGCTTTTCTTCAGAAAATTTTGAATTTGAGATATGAAAAGTCTCTCCCATTAAATGTCGCACTAACTAGAAGAAATAAAATCCATGATTATATATCTGTACTCAAGAGGTTGGCCACTGGAATGTAACTAGTGCTTCACTTGAAATTGAACATAAATATGATGAAGTACAAATCATGACCTATAATTTTGTTCAAGTGTCACAGTACTATCCTCTCGAAGAAACGAACATATTCCATCAAAGCTTGGAAACGATGTCAAGTAATTTTAAAAGAATATATCCCCAATACCGAACTAGTTATCAAAAAATATTGATAGAATAATTTGATTCCATTAAGAGATATAAAATGAGTAAAAAACGCAGTTTCATCAGGTTGGAGCATCTTTACGAGCGAAACTTTATGGCATTATATATATACTATAATCGAGATATTGTGGGTTCAATGATTCTTTGGTTTTGCTTTGCAAATGCGAAAGAGATCTAGAACAGATGCCAGGGGAATTGGGTTGCACCACTTCAGCTGACAATTATGTACTAGACTACTAGCTAATTTTTAACTAGATTGTGGAATGGAAAGCAAAAAAAAAAAAGGTTCAAATTCATATATTTTACTTTAAACAGATACTGAGAAATAGTAGTCCTTAAATATTAATCAAAGTCAGTTTAAAAGAGGAATCCATGTCGCCAATGCTGATGGTGAATCGACTGTATAATAGTTAACATGAGAGAGAGTCAGACCATTAAAGGCATTTCAGTGTTGCATATGCCTCAGCTTCGGAATGAGAAGTATCATACACAAATATGGAAAGACCCATCTCGGTTGTACTCTGTTGATGACGCTGCTCTTTCATTCACCTTTTCAAATCACCTGTTTTCTTTCTCTATTTCCTTGCTGTATAGTCTCTGTTGGCCCTGCCTGATCATCTCCACAAGATCACCATCTAAAGAAAAACATATCAATTAATATCAACACGTTATTAACAAAATATCACCTCATCTTTTTTTTTCTTTCCTCTGATTTTCGTTTCCTTTCTGCACAGTTTTCTCTTTTGAAATCTTTAAAACCAATGCCATGTATTTAAGATGAAACACGTGAAACCCTGGTGATTCTGGGTGAGTAATTGTACACTGTTCAACAATATCCATGAACAGAAAAAAAAAAAAAAAAAAACCCTCAAGTTTAACCCTCAATGTATGTTTGGAAAGACAAAGGAGAAAAAGCCATGGGGATTATTTCTGGTTTAAACTGCATGCAGCTGATCATGTAGAAGTCAAGACCACATGATTCAAGCAAAAATCAGAGGTCCAATCTATCACATCATTCCTTCTTTGTAGCAAATCAGACCTTATAGTTTATCAAAAAAAAAAAATTTCATATATAAATACTAAGTAGCATAGTTTTGCAAGTGGGTTTGATTCTCGAATAAGTACTTCTCATCAGTCACAAATCTTTGGTTTTTTGAAAGATGATTCTCTCACCTTTGTCCTTTTTCTATAAGCAATAGAAGTAGTGTAAAACACACGCTTCACAAAAAGCCAGCAAGGATCAATTCTTGCTGATAATTCTGAGATTTACAAATCAAAAGCTCAAATTTAGATCTAAGAAACCACTTACATATTTAAAAGAAAATGAAATCAGACTATAAAACAAAATATATAAAAGAATACCTCCTCCAGGGAGTGTCATTGTCTTCAGCATTGCAAAGGGTATCGGTTGAGTAGACCAGATATACAATACAGATCCAAAGCTTTAACAGTATAAAAGTACCAAAGTTAATCCACAAGAAAAAGAAGCAGAACTGATATAAAGTTTTCCTGAGAGACAGTTAGAAGGTTTAAGAAAAAAAAAAAAAAAAAGAACACCTCGATATAAGCCTCTTCAGAGTTGGAAACAGGTAAAAGAATATTCATTACAATAGTAAAATTACTACTATAAGAAAATCTCAAGCAGAACAAGTGTTCTGACTTCTAAAAGAGCTACTTCTCTTTGTCCACCGAGAAACCCTAAGCTGAAATCCTGGTCCTGTAAGAAAAAATAGAAAATGAAAAGGGTTAAGAAGAGAAAAGTTGGTAGTGGCTGTGAGAGTGGAAGAGGGCAGCCAGGGTTTAGAACAGGATGGAGCAGAAACTGACACAGAAGATTCTTAAAGCCATCATGATAAAAATGAGTCCAATGATGAACCTAAAAGAGTTAGACTGACATACAACACCACTGACCCATAAAATTTAGAGAGAAAAAAAGATATACCATGTAAAAGAGTAATGATGATCCTTTTCCTCTTCAGTCAGAAAAAAAAGGAGGAAAACAAACAGTCAAAATCTTTCATCATTACACCAATCTGCTCAGGCCCAACGACTTCGATTTCCCTAATGACAAAAAAGAAAAAAAAACCGCATGTAGAAGAACGCTTCGAGACCAATAAAAACACCCATAAAATTACATGTGACAGAGAAGGGAGAGCCAAAAAAAAAAACTCACCAGGAGATTAATGGGAACAAAAAAAGAAAGGAGATAAAGAAAACTATCAAAACTAAAGATCACTACTGAAATGGAAGTAATAATTGGGGGGAATGAAGCCTGGTCCGAGGTCACTAACCTATGATCAATGATTGATCATGATCTCAACTTTGATCTGAAAAATAAAACCCAAAGAAAATTTTTTTGATCAGAGATTAAACCATAGATCTAGTTGGGGCATCGGGCCAGCCAACATTCCCCTCAAAAGAAAGAGCTTCCTTTCATTATTCTCATCTATTTCACCAAAAAAGAACAAAGAACCTTAAGCTAGCTACCCTGACTAAGAGAGAGGGTGAGGTGTAAAGAGACGGCGAGAGAGATGGTGGGTTCATTGTGATTGATAACAGTAAGTGAGAAATGATACGGGTGAGTGATGTATGAAAGGACAAAAGTTGATACGTGTTTAGTATAAATATTATAATAAGATAAAATAAAATAATATTATGAATATGATTAGATTAAATAATATCATTTTATCTTATATTTAATATATACAAAAATTAAAATAAAATTATTTATTAATCAAAATTATGCTTTTTTAAAATTTATATAATTTAAATTATTTATATAATTTTTAAAAGGTATAATATGATATGTATGCTCAATCTCATAAATTAAAAATAATTATCTCCACTATGAGAAGATTAAATCATCCTCTACCAAAAAGATTATTAATTCTCCTTGTAATCATATCACACATTTATATACAAATTAAAAATAATATAAGATGATTATCATCATATCATATCTATTATTCTATGCACTAAACAAAAAAAGTTGTAGATTTTAAAGAAAAGAAAGTCTATCTACAAGGCACCCTTCTCTTGTTTTAAATCTTTTTATTTTTTAATTTTTTATTTTTAATTTTTAATTTAATTTTTATTAGATAAATTATGTAAAAAAAATCAATTGATGTATGAATGATAAAACAATCCGTATCCAATTATTTTGATTAGCACCATTCCTACATAAGTGTTTTTTTTTTAAATTCTTAGATTGGATCGAATTTTTTTTTTAATTTGATTGGGATGAAGCCAAGTTTAAGATATTCCTCCCTATTTCAAGTGTTTACGTGACACATCTTTTCATTTTTTTATTTTTTATTTACATTTTCAAAACTTTTGATTTTTTTGGGTTTCTTTTATTTATTTTTTTATTAAATAAATTTTGTAATAAAAAAATTAATTGACATAGAGATAATAAAATAACCCATATTTGATGGGTTTTAATTCATACTAATCCAATTTGTACATTTTTTTTTAATTTGAGATTATTGGGTTGAGTTTTTTTAAAATTGAATTCAGGTAAGAGTAAATTTCTTAATGTTACACATTTGCCTTAATAAATATTTGCTATTTATTTAATTTTATATTTACATATATATTTTATTTAAAAAATTATTATTTAATACCTTAATTTAAGAAATTTAAGAAATTGACATGCCATCTCATTTGACTTCTTTTTTTCATTTTTTTTATAATGTATTAGTTAAATTTTATAAAAAAAAAGTCAACGAAAATAGATATGACAAAACCACCTATATCTAATAAATTTTAATTTATTTTAATCCAATTGATGGAAGCTTTTTTATAAAAAAAAAATAAGAATTGTTTCAAATTTTGTCTCTTTAAATAATTTGCGTCAAATCAAAATCAGGTTTTTGGTGCTTTACTTTGACCTGTCTTGGGATATATTAAAAAATATATTTTATTATATATATTATATTAACAAAAATATTATTTAATATTTTAATTTAATAAAAATTACATTAATATATAATTACATTATAATTTATATTAAAAATTAAATCGTCATCTATATAATTAATATTTTAAATTTTAGAGCTCAACTCTTTTTAATTTTTTTTCAACTTTTTAAAAATATTTAATTTCTTTTATTTTTTAACAAATTGATGTGATGGTGATAAGTGTCATGTGCATCTTCTGCTTTATTTTTTTTTCCCATTCTTTAATTTCTTTCCATATCCTATTTTTTTTTAATTGTGTACCTTTTTTATTCCTTTCAAACTTTTTCTTTCAAAATTTTTAATTTTTAATTTTTTAATGGAATGTCGTGATTGCGGTAGGTGTCACGTACACTTTCTTCTTTCGTTTTTTAATTTTATATTTTCCTTCCATTTTTTTCATCTTATCAAATTTCTTTTATTCTTTTTTTTTTCCTTTTGCACATATTTTTTTCTCTATCAATTTTTTTTCTACTTTCAACTTTTTTTTTTTAACTTTATTTTCTTTCACCCCTTTTCTAAATTCACTCATTCTCTCACACCTCTCAAAAAACAATACGAGGAAATAATTATGACGGTGAAACAGGAGGTGTTTCACTGAGGTTGAGGTTTAAAGAAGATACGTACTTATATTTGCCTTTAATTTCTGTTTTGTATTTCTTAATTATTTTTATTATTTATTTTTTAAAAAATACACTTATATTTATTTATATGTTATTATTCATTAAAATTTAACGTAAAATTTTATTTCTTTCATATTGAAAATATAATTTAAAAAAAATAAAAATAATCTCACTTAATAAAAGATGGATCTAATTTTAGTGCAAATAAAAATGCTAAGGAGAGATGGAAAGGACAAACAAATTAATAAAAGCAGCAGACCCCTAGACCCTACATCTGGGTCTTGAGTTCCGGAAATGACCACGACCCTTAGTCTCCATCCCATTTATGACTATAGGTGCTTATCGATGTATCTATCCACGTCAATATATATATATATATATATGTTAATATATATATATAAACAAAATTAATTTATATTAGTGTAAAATATTTTAATTTTATATTTTTTTAATCATTAATAGATTTAAAAGATAAGAGAGATAAGTTAAAAAAATGATTTAATCTCATTTTTTAAGATTTTATTTAATACATAAGATGATAAATAAGATAGGATGATACCCATTCTATATTAGTTTGGTTTATATCTAAAAAAAAATAATTAGATTATAAGAAAAATTAATCATCTTCTTAATATACAATCATTCAATCCTTTTAAAGTAAAAAAAATTATTTTTAATCTATGAGATTAAACTTATATGTACTATTATACCCTTAAAAATTATATCAATAAATTATATAAATTTTGAAAATGGATGGTTTTAACCAATAAATAAATTATCTTATTATTCTAACCCTTACACATATCAAACACAAGATAGAATAACATTATTTAATATAATTCTATTCATAATATTATTTTATCCTATCATAATATAAATCTATTAAAATTCATTATTAAAAAATGTATAAAAGGGTGCAAAACTTTTTTTATGTTACTTGATCCCTCTATATATATCCTTTCTCTCTCTCTCTCTCTCTCTATATATATATATATATATATATCTAACATACATATATTTTCATCCCCTATTGTCTAAAGTTTTGACATGTGGATTGCCACATATGCAACCTTCATTTGCCATGTAGGACTATTAAGTTGCCATATATTCATTTTAAGTTGTCAAGTCATTTATCGTTAATTACCACTCTTCTATGTCTTTCACCTTTGAGAGTTTAGAGCCAATAATGCTTAATCGTCCATTCTTAATCTACTACTTCCTCAATACCTGTATTCCTCTTTATTTATTTCAAAAAAATTATTTTATTTTCTTATTCAAGAGACAATAAATCTTTTTCACAACTTGAAAGAAGATAAATTTGCATTATTCAAATTCTTCATGTAAGTAACCAATTGTCTCCCTTACTCATTATTATTTATTTATTACTTCCAATTTTCATTCTAAAAGAACCATTCATCTAACATTTTATTGTAAGTATAAATTTTTTTTCACATAATTTTTTTAAAAATTTGTTCTTTATCCATAAGAGTAATCTTTTAAATGAATATTGATTGCCAAATTCTGGGCCATAACTCTTTATCTCTTTCTTCTCTCAAATTCTTTTCTGTTTCTTACATTTGTTTTAAAAAAATTTTCATTTTTTACTGAAATCTAGAAATAGGACGATCTTCCTCTTATTTGAAGAATCCACTTGAACAAAATAAAAAAAATCCATTGTCTTATAAGGAATCATCAAATTTAGAATTTGTTTAATAATTATTTGATAACCTATTTTTCATTTAGGTTATTTACAATTTCTCTTACGATGTAGGTTTTTTTTTCTTTTCTCAATTATAAGACTATATTTTTTATTATATTATTATCATTACGTTATAGTTTTGATTTAATAATAAAGATTTTCATGAAAAAACATGAAATAAATCACAATTTATTAGTAACTGTGTTTTTCTTTAATTTCTTTTATTTTTTGAAGATGAAATGAGTAAGAGATTTTATTTGGGATTGTGGGTTAATTCATAATTTAACTAAAATTCATTTACCTTTTTAATTGTGAAAAATATGACCTTTTTTTTATTTCTATCCTTATGATTTTTTCACTTTTAAAATCTATGAGATATCTAAAATGTGTTAAAAGAATGTTCATATTTATTTTACCTTTTAAAAAAAATATTTTTCTATTACAATATATATTAAATAATAAAATGATAAACTGTAGCAACGCGTAAGTTATTATCTTATACATATATATATATGTATAAGATAATAACTTACGCGTTGCTACAGTTTATCATTTTATTATTTAATAAAATTCAGTTATCTTTTTAATTGTGAAAAATATGACCTTTTTTTATTTCTATCCTTATGATTTTTTCACTTTTAAAATTTATGAGATATCTAAAATGTGTTAAAATAATGTTCATATTTATTTTACCTTTTAAAATATATATTTTTCTATTACAAATAACTTACGCATTGCTACAGTTTATCATTTTATTATTTAATAAAATTCATTTACCTTTTTAATTGTGAAAAATATGACCTTTTTTTATTTCTATCCTTATGATTTTTTCACTTTTAAAATCTATGAGATATCTAAAATGTATTAAAAGAACGTTCATATTTATTTTACCTTTTAAAATATATATTTTTCTATTACAATATATATTAAATAATAAAATGATAAACTATAGCAACGCGTAAGTTATTATCTTATACATACATATATATATATTTATATCAAATTGGCAATAGTAGCATTTAGCCTCTCCTTTTTTTTCTTTTTTTCCTCTCTTTCTTTTCTCCTTTATATCAAATCCCATGTCTAAGCAAGATCAAAATCATGACCCAATCAGCTTCGGCTATTATATTTAGTTCTCTCTTAATCCTAAATAACCCCATATAAAAAAGAAAATACTATTAACCAATGAATTAATGTGAATTGAATGTAGATAGCTTTTGATAGGAAAATTGAAGCTTGAATTCCTTTTGGTTCTTAAAAATCCATACAAGTACAAATATGGATTTCTTTTACAAAAAATTGTGTAGTCTATTAAACTCTTGGTTTCAATGATGATTCAATTTCAGGTAACTTCAAGTATAAAAAAATAAAAAAATAAATAAATTTTTTGAATTTTTTGGTATGTCATTGCATTGTAGTGTCTTATCCAATTGAGGAAATTCATTTTACAAATGTAAGTTAATTCAAATTTTTAAAAAAATGATAAGTGCTAAGCAGCCTAATAGTGATAGCCAAATTGACATATTTTTTATTGATTTCCAACCTATAACTTAGGTTTTTGACTTGTTGTTACTAAAGCTTTAAATTTGATGGAATAGATTCCTAATCGTGGCACAATATTTTTAGACCAAATTAATTTCTTGACGTTAGGAAATTTTGAAACTAAATTACTCTCCCAAGTAATAGTTAAAATATTAATAGTTAAAATAAAAAATATTTACTCTCCCAAGTAAAATAAAAAAAAATCGGTAAATTTTGAGTAAAATAAGGGCTGCATATTTTTTTTGGATAAATGTATCAGTTTTTTCATCCAAAAAAAAAAAGAAGATCAAGTCTACTTCAAAAAACGAGATCAATAAATTTAAAGATTACAATAGTTCAATAAAAAATAACCGAATTGCCAATTTTTAATTGAATTGTGTCCTTGATGGAACCAAAAATGGCAGCAAATAAGCTTTAGCAAATTTGTAAGAGTGGTTGAAAAGTGAAAAGGTAAGAAGCCTTTTGTTTTTGCAAGCTTTTTAGGGCATGCACCCAACCCCAATTGCGAGAAGAAGATTCTCTATAAACTAAACAACGTACACAAAAGAACCAAAGTTTTTTTTCATTTTCTTCTTGTTTATCATTTCTTTTCAAGTTTGAAAATTCCAACTCAAACATGCCACGACACATTGAATTTCGTTTCCATTAATATTATTTAACCACACAACACAGCCACTGAGCCACATTGGCTAACTTGATCAGCTGTTCAAACAATGAGACCAGAGGCGTTAAAATGGGAAGAAAAAAAAAAAAAAAGGGGGGGGGGGGAGGTGCTGGAGGTTGAATCGTGAAGCCAACAACCAAATCTGATAACCCTTAGCCTTAGATCTGTATTTTTTTTTTCTTTTTCTGATACACTCATCTTTGCAATCTTCCATATGCATGGTACTCAAAGTTTACCTGTTTGTAATTTGTTTCACCTGCTTTCATATATATATATATATATATATATATTTGTTCATATCATCTGTCTATCTACTGTGATAACAAATACACATAAATTTGTTGGTCTTAAAATCTTTTACTCCTTAGATACCCTTTTGATTCCCATAATAATTTGTCTTTGGGCCCAGCCTGTAAGGTTCAGGCTTTTATAATATGCCCATAGTATATAATTTGTTAAAACTAGAATTTTGACCCTCAATTTGCTTTGGGCTATTTATTTTAAAAATAAAAAATTAATTTGAATACTATTAGAAATAATAATAAGGGTAATTATTGTAAATAATAGAGTTGATAAGGTTTTTTTAAAATCAATAATAATAATTTACAGAAAATTATAAATAGTAATAATCTCTCTTATTTCTCATCATTATTTTCATAAAAATCATTAAAAATTTGTTTATAAATCATTATATTATGAAACATGGATTGTCCTTTTAAAATTTTAAACTATACATTTAAAAAATATATATATATTTGATGGAGGGTGTGCGTTGTGTAAATATGAGGCTGAAAGCAAGAAACTTTTTTTTTTTTTTCCAATTGCAGTTATTGGAAGGCTGTGTGGAAGCAGATTCTGCGACTTTGCAACTCGCACAGGGAGGTTGTTGGCTGGGAAGATGAGTTCCAATGGGTGAGGGAGCTTCGAGGGAAGTCTTTACCATCCACATCCCATTGAGATTAGCTTGGGCCTTGGGGGGCAAACTTACATATCTGACATGGAAGGTTCAGTAATGAAAAATGCAACTTAGAGCAGATTTTGCAATAGATTAAGGGAGTGGTCAGATTTAGATTGATGGGACTGAAGAATATTGATTAATAATGATGAAATCAATAAAGAGTTATGTGAAAGATGGGATCTAATTTAAGTACAAATACATTTGCAGTGATTCTTGTGATGCAGCATGGTAACAGTGAATTCAGTGCTTCTTGAATAATAAAATTAATTTATTAAAAAAATATGCATTATATTTGATAGATTTCAATTATTTAATTAAAATGGATATAAAGATTAAATGGAAATGTTTTAAAATAAATATTTTTTAAAAAACAATTAATTATTTTTTTATTGATATAAGCAATCACTTTTTAATTATTTTTAAATTAACTGGTCAGGATCACAGTCATGGACAATAGTTCTTTGAAGCAATTTACAGCACAGCAGAAATCCCCTAGTAATTTATACTCATTTAATCGTGTAGAAAAATGCAATCATAATGATAAAATTTATAGTACAAATGAGAACCAGTACAATAGTTTTCACTGGATAGACAGAGAATGCTCAAACGTTCCCATCATTAATATAGGAAAGAGTGTAGTACAAATTGTCACATTCTTGTTACAAACAGGAAATGCAGTTACATCAGAATGTATCACCCACATCTTGTACAGACAGAAACCTATAAATTTGAAAAAGGGGGAAAAAAAACTCCAGTTATGAGCATCTAAAGCTCAGTTTTGACCTTAACATCTCCATTTGGTAAAATGCTTTGTGATTGAGCAAGCCGTTTAGATTCCTGCATTGTATGATGAGCTTAAGCAATCAGCGTAAATAACTTAGTATAGACTACATATTGACAAAGTGAGACATTCAATTTTGAAGGAAACTGCAGAAAAGTACCCATAAACTTAAAGAACTAAAAAATTTGAATGATCCATGGTTTAGTCTAATGTGAAATCACTTTACTCTATGGTTCTCAAGACATGCACACCTCCAAAATATTGGATTCAATATTTTATCTATAAAGTATTTCATATCCATCTAAGCTTTAACAATTGAAACGTGCACTTAATGCTTCTGACCAATTAAATAAATGAATAGGTAAATACTTGTTTCCATTTTTCTCAAGTACCAAACAGAGTTTTGTAAGCAAATGCAAGAAAAACACAAGACATGGATGCAAAGAAAGCTCTGAATAGAAAATTTTGGAATTCCTTCGGGTGCCTTGTCCAGCCTAAAAAATTGTGCTGGCTCAATGAGAATAACATGATGACAGAAGCCAAAAAACCAAAAAAGATAAAGGTGAAAATAAGCCTGGGTATTTTTGACAAGTAGGCAAGACAAGGTCCACCAAGGATGAAATTGATAGAAGGGTAACAAGAGGCAGCAGTGAGAGTGAAATAGTGATTATGGGTCAGAAAGCCTTGTCAAGAGACCATGAATAAAGAGGTTTCCCCCATAAGAACCAAAATCCAACCATTATAACATTTCAGATTACGTACCATCATCAGTCAAGGCAATGACAAGAACTGATCGCTACTTCTCATGAATAACATGAATAAGAAGAAATATTCATAATAAAAGTCAGCTTAATATAACTCACAGCAGCAGAACTCGCACGTATCTCCCTGTACGTTTCAACTTCATCCGGAAATGTCTGTTCAAGCTCTTCCAGAAGATGCTTCCGTAAACTCTATAAAATTCAAAACTAGAGTAAATACATATCTACTTGTGCTCAATAAAATGAAACTAGAATGAAATGTCCTATACAGGGAGTTAAGAACTACCTTAAAGGCATCGGTTTTGCCTTTAGTAACCTGATTTTTTGCAATACAGCTGTTTAAAACATCCCTCGTAAATTCATCAGGGTTCTTCCCATCATCAATCAAACTATGCCAAAAAGGAACAAATTACTACTAGGAACTAAAGAAAACAAGCTAATTTTGCCAAAAAAAAAAAAGGAAACCCACTTAAGAACTTCCATAGGCACTTGAATGTTACACTTGTCAGATAATTTTGCCATGTTATCAAGCTCTGTAACTAAGGAATTCCTATAACAACAACAACAACAAAAAACCCTAATGAGGTCAGCAATGGATCAAAAAGCTAACTAGAATCTTATAAAAACAAGAAGGCGAAAAATAGAAAGGATTTGAAGAAAAATTTACAGGCGTTGAAGGAGAGGGAGCTGCGAAGCGGAATTGAAAGAAGAGACGGTGAGGTATAGTTGATGGAGAAGGCCTAAAGTTTTCTGGATGGAGTTTATTACTTGAGTCAGATTCTGCTTTGGATCATCATTAGGCGTTGTTTTTGCCGTGTCGTTGGTTTGAGTGCTTACTATCCCATTCCCACCGCTCCCTCCCGTCCCTATCGTTGAAGCTTGTGATGAATCCATTTCTCTAGATTTGTAATTCCTTCCTTCTCAGCTATGATTGATTCACTGCAATAACAAAAACTGATAATTAAGTAAATAAATAAATCAATAGATAGTTTAAACCCTAAAAAACAGAAGAGAAGAAATTGAAGTCCTGCATAAACCCTAAAAAAAATGGGAGAAATTTGGGACAGATTTCGAAGGGATTGAAATACCTCTGCAATTGAAATTTCAGGAACCCGGTCCCCTTTATTTCGTGTTTTGAAGTGTTTGTCTTTGGGCCTTCAATTGCGATTCGGGCTCCTTCTTCTAGAATTTGGATTCTTGTTGGATAAGCCGACCTTAAAGGCCTATATGAAAGTAAGTTTTAAATATATGAAAATGAGGCCCAATTTATTTGGGTTTAGGGACATATTCGACTTCCAAATACACGTCCAATGAAACTTTCAATCCCACTTTAAGCCGACCTTCAAGCACGAAAAATATTTATGCTATTAGATAATGCATTGAAAATTAAAATTTTTAATAATTCATTTTATTTTTTAGTGCATTTAATGATTTATATTAAAACTAGTTTTTTTTACCCGTGCCATGCACGAAGTTTTTTATTATATTTTTTCTAATTTAAAATTTTAATTTATATTAACTTTTATTTTATATATAAATAAATAAATAAAATCATAATCATTTATAATTTGCTGTTTAAAATTAAAAAAATTGTCCACATATAAATTATTATGAAAGAATCTAAATAAACATTATGAAAACTTTAAATTATGAAAGTAAAATTATATATAAATATCAATGAGAAAATTAATCTCTTATTCACAATTATATAAATTTCTAAAAGTATATATTATTTTAGTAAAAACTAAGATTTACATATGTGATATATCATAAAAAACTTTTTCATATTTAATTTTAAAACTTTATCTGGTCAACCTTTTATGAAGAAAAGAAGAAAATATTGATTGTGAGAAAAAATAATAAATATATATTTGATAATTATTTAATTTAAAAAAATTTTTTATTTTTAAAAATTTAGTTTATCCAAATTTAATTTTAAATTAAGATAAAAGAAGTTGGTATAATTTTAAATTTAGATATGTGTGTAATTTTAAATTGAGATAAAATATTTTTTATTTTAAGTTATAAAAAAATAAAGATAAAAAATTAGTAAATAACAGTGGTTCAATCACAAATTTTAGTTATTTAAATTTATATAAATATTAATTTAGATTATCTATAATTTTTTATGATTCTTAAAATTTAGGGATTTGACTTTTAAAAACTATTTAAATTGGATATGAGTGAAATATGAGAAGATATATTTTATTATATTTAAATTAAGATAAATATTATATATTTTGAAAGACTTTGATAAATGTAAATTTTGAAACTTTAAAATTTTTAAAAATTAAATAATTGATTGAATAAAATTATTTAAAAATATCTTATGTGTTAATAATATAGGTTGTCTACCTAAATATTCACGTAAGTAAATCTTATTAAGTTTTTATATATGTTGTAATATAATATTATATATAATTTATTTACTAAAATTTTTCAATAAAAAGAAGTTGAATAAGATTGGTTACTTGCTAAAATTTTTAATTTGATATATATTATATAATTAAGGTATTGTTTGATAAATTCAGCAAATTAAATAATGAAAAATTAAGTACTGAATTTTTTGTTTTAAAAAATCTAATCCTGAATTTATGATATGAAAGTTGTTTGATATATTACGGAAATTAAATATTTAGTTGTTTTTTGTTAATTTTTTTTGTAAAAAAATACAATTTATAATTATTTTCAATTAGTAAAAGTTAAAAAGGAAAGAATAAACAGTTAAAATGAAAGAATATGAAACAAATTTAATTAAATAAAATTTTTTTCTTAAATAAGATTGACTTAATGATTTAAGTGGTTAAAAGCTACTTAGCATTTTAAATATTTATGCATTGAAAATTGTCAATTAAGTAGTTTCTAAAAATAATTGATCAAATACATTAATAAAAATTAAATTATTGAAAATTTCAATTTCAATAATTTTAAAATTTTCAATGGTTTATCAGATACACTCTTAATTTGTTATTTAACTAAATTTAAATACACTCTTAATTTATTATTTAACTAAATTTAAGGAAATCAATATATTAATTACGAGTTTAAAATAATATTTTAATATCTTTTGGTAAGTAGCTATAAGCACCCGTCAGCCTTTACTTATTATCATCCATTAAATATGAATCTAAGGCCGAAAGAGAAATGACATTTTCTCGTCTTTTTCTTTATTTTTCAAAAAATATTGTCATTCAATCTAATAATTTTTTATTTTTACAAAATAAATTACAGGCTCAGAAATAAATTACAAATGTAAAATATAAAAATAATTATATTAAATATTATTTTTTAAAAATAATTATATAAATTAATTGAATTAAATTTTAAATCTAGATCTTTGGTTTGCTATTACGAAAGATGCCCCGTTGCACTTATGCAAGTGAAGTGAACAAGAAAACCTGCCATTAATGGAGAATGGAGACGGAAAATGACTGAAATGAAATCAATGTGTAGTGCCATTATGGGCCATTCCCCACGCATTTTCTTTTCTCAACTTGTACTTTTATAACTTCTGGTGCGAGGTCATATAATGCATAGGGTCCGGAACAACATAAAAAAAATGCTAATCAGCCCGTTACCATTAGTGGTATCTCGAAAGTTCCAACACTTTCAACCTCAACTTTGGAACTGATTGAAAGAATGTAAATGACAGTTGTTATTAACAAACATCATGTATTATAAAATTTTGTAATAATAAATTCACTATTTTATATGCTTGATTTATTGAATTAACAAAATCTATAAATATATAAATTAAATTAATTAAATTATTTACATGTTAAATAAAAATATTATGAAAATATTAAATAATGAATTATATTAATATTACCACTATAGCAAAATGACGTATTAACGGCAGTTTTATGGTGACCTTTGACTTACAAATGCTGCTAGCTTTTATGATTTTATAAAACTTCAGGCGTTTATTATCCAAACACCACTAAATATTCATATAACGGTGTTGTCACTTATAAACGCTACCCAAGACTTGATATTACAGGCGTTTTTTGACTAAAATGTCTTGAATATTTTTTTATTAAAAATTTCAATGAATAGTTAAGGCGTATCTTTGGCAGACAACGCCTTCAATAATTATATCATAAAAAATTGTATGAAATTAATAAATATGTGTTCTATAAGAAACGCCTTTAATATTTGGACAAAAAATTTTCACAGGCTTATCGAATTTATTTTGTTCGAAGATACCTTCAATATTAAGCTTATCAAATTATTTGGATCGTACGGATGTTTACCATAAGATTGTAGGTTCGATCCCTCATTTAGCTTTTTTTTGGGGTTTTGCACAGATTATTTGTAATTGATTATTCGAGGCATTTTCTTGGCAAAAATGGCTTCACCAATTGCTTTAAAAAAATGTTCATATAATATTGAAGGCGTTTTTCATGGAAAAACGCCCTTAATAATCCATAGGAAAAATATGGAGTCAATTCTTGAAGGTATTTTTGGTCGAACTCGCCTTCTATAATCCAATCAGTAAATTTTTTTTTGGAGAATTTTAAAGGCGATTTTGTAAAAAACACATTCAATAATCCATAGACAAAACTTGTATGGGATGCTTGAAGGCGTTTTGGCTTAAAATGCTTTTAATATTCGCAACGATAAATTTTAATAGTCGGATTGTTGAAGGCGATTATATCTAAAAACGCCTTCATAAACATTTTGTTATGGATTATTGAAGGCGTTACCCGTATGAAAACGCCCTTCATAATCCATTCAATTAATTTTTAGTTAGTATTATTAAAGATGTTTTTTACCCAAAATACCTTTTTTCACATAATAATTTCCTAGGGGGATTATTAAAGGTAATTTTAGTAAAAAACGCCTTCAATGTTTTCTGTTAAGGGTGATTAAAGGTATTTTCTTGCTAAAAATGTCTTCATTAATCCAATAAAAAAAACATATTTGATACTGTATATGTGAAGTCAGTTGTAGGTTTATGCCCAAAAAAACGTTTGCTATCAGTTGTATATTTATGCCCTGAAAACATTTGGTTTATATATCTGATATTATGAAATACATTTTGGAATTTACATAATGAACATTATTGTATTTCAATAAATTGATCACACATCCGAAATTAAAATTGATAAATTGTCATATTAATATACTTTTCTGAAATAATGTACTTAGTAATTTATTAAGCACACATAGTGTATTCATATTAAATATAATAATAATATTAAACCAATACCCCCAATGTACAAACTTAAAGTTTCCATTCAACATGGCATGTTAAAAACATTATAACGATTTGTTCCATATATATTTACATTCAATCAACAATGTCTAACCTGAAGGTTTACCAACATTGATAAATGACAATACATAATCATACCATTCTTTACGGACTTCATCCAGCTCTTCTTTCCATGAAGCTTTCTTTACCCTCTCACTAAAAAAAAATATCAGAAGTAAATGTTAAGAAATGAGAACATAATCTACCATTTTATTTTTTTAAATATATAACGAGTTTATGAAATTTATACTAACCTTGAATGGTGTGGTCATAAAATCATGTAACACTCTCTCCTGCATAAAATAAAGGACATAATATCCACATTCAGTGTTATCGGGTTGACAAGGTACTTGAAAAGTAAATTGAGTGGGTTTAAAAAATATTTATCTATACAAACTCAACATTAAAAGAATATATTTCACATTTATCGGTAATGACATCCATTTCAATTTCTTTATCTTCTTATCGAATGCAGATATTACCCTAAATTGAAAAGAAAAAAATTAATAGGAACATAAATAAATTACTTATGAAGAAACATAATATATATAATATAATAAAGTGTAATACCTTTTTATAAAAGTTTGAATATCGGGGTTAGGCATCACCATTGGATTAACTGAATTAAGAAGGTATGACATTAAGGATTTGGTGTCAATCACAATAAGCACTCAATGACGACTGTAAAATAAGAACAATAATATACTCATAATACTGCATCAAATCATATTTGGGTAAGGTTAGAATATAGCTTACTACGTATTATACGAGAGTAAATAATAATCAATTGGTTTTTTCATGCATAAGATCACAGGATTAGCACGATACACGACTGTGCCACTCTGCTCTCTAATGAAGTTGAGGTCAATAAATCTAAATATGTTCATTAACTGTCTCCTCTTCAGCTATTTATATAGGAAACTACACAATAAAAATCAATACTGCTGGTTAGTATTGCACCCTAGTACTAACTTACTACATATTAAATGTGCATATTTGTATTTATAAGCTAATCTCATATAAGCAAAGATTTCAGCAGCTGATAATTCATCCATTTCACAAAATTCTTTAACCTCATCCACACCAATGAAAGAAAATGATTGTTTATCAAATAACTCTTTCTCAGACTCAATGGATATGAAGTTTTCGTCGGATAAATGCTCTAGTGAATATTTTGTTAACTCATCAATGAAAACTTGAATAAAGGTCATACTATAAGTCTGAACATCCTACTACAATATTTAATGAAATATAAGTATTAAAACCAAATCAATCAATATAATAAACAAATTAATATTTAAATTATAAATAATATCATACTTCTTGGGTGGTAGCAGATGATGGGATCGCTTTCTTATTTGCAACGAAAGCTTCTCGTACGGGGACAATGCTATCAGGATGGACTACTGGCATAACCTATTGCATTGCTGCCAACATGGACTCCAAAGCAGTGAGTCTTTGCTGTTTGTCATTGAGGCATTGCTAGTCATTAATTTATTGCTGTTGTTGTTTAATTATTGCTTCATATTATGCATTTCTCATTCGTGGGGTTTTTGGTTGTTTACCAAAAAATGTTGATGGCAAGATAAATTTACCAACCCCACGAACCCGACTAGGCCTTTCTTTAGCACCTAATGCTAAAGACAAATGATCTTTACCATGCTAGGTTACCAGTTCACCAGATTTGACTTTGGTAGCATAATCATCCTGAAAGACAATAATAAGTCGGGCTGTTAGAACAAATCTATACAAGCTAGTATACACTCATGTATACATCCACAATGCCAATCATACATTATATCTAAAAAATAGTTATACATATAATTTTTTTTACCATTTCCTCGGTTGCTTCATCTGTGAATGATCTATCCTTCCGTAGATGCCCTTAATTTCAAACATCCCATCTAAAAACTTTTATGTTTGAGCTCACTGATTCTTATTAAATTACCATAATAAAAGAATCAAAATGTATGAAATGAATGTTCATAAATATTCATTAATAAGTATAAAACAAGTGTGCAAATACATACAAGCTCATACTTCACATTTGTATATTCTTTTCTTACTGTTCGATAGTGATATTGTTGTTTGGCTCGAATGTTTCGACGTTGTTCTTTGATTTTGTATAAAATCAAGAAATTACGTCAACCACATATGAAGATCAAATGCTATATTGCATAAAGACTAATAAATTTAGACTATTTTGGTAATGGGTTTGCGTACTAAAAAATCTTCTGAAAATCAATATTGAACAAAATTTATCCAATCTTCAACACTTATGACATCTGTATATGTCGCAGGTGAAACAGCCAATACATCACCTTCACCAGCTAACGACAAAAAATATTGGGTTGTCAATCTGCTTTTAAAGTCTTTGAATGCTTTCCCAGCAGATTGTAATACAATCTTTTTACACTCAATTGGGATGTCGAATCGTTCCTAAATAAGTTAACACAATTAGTATCAACACATTCAATTTTAATTAAATAATCATTTAATAAATTTTACAAAATAGTTGAATAAACATATCACAACCGACTGTCATATCTCATCATTTAGATCATCAAAACTCATTACCAATCGATGTACATAATTGAAATCTTTCGACAAATGATGGCTCCAATATGAGTAGCCATTTTGATAGCTCATTCCGACACAAGCTGCCCACTTTGATTGAAGTCAATATGAATTTTTATGTCAATCACTTTGATTTGTTTATTTGGGCCCATTTTTTTTTATTTTTTGACCTATATTTCTATCTTCTGTATGTTCATAAGAAGGAGAGTGATGTTGTTCAGAGTCCGTAATACCTGTAATATTGGTCATAATTTTATGAATTATACAATATGACCCTCTAAATTGATCATTGTATGTAATTTGATACAATCAATACCATACTACGTACAGAAACAATATTTAGCATACCATTCAGCAATGTGCTCATATACACTTCAGCAAACCACTCATAAACATCATTCAGCATAGATTCAGCATAGATTCAGCCCCCCAATTTCATTCAAACCCATTCAACAAAATAATATCAGACAATAAGGTTCAGCAAACCATTCAGCATGAAATATGATTCAAACTCTCAATATCATACAATACCATTCGGTAATACAATATCAGTCAACAAAGTTCAGCAAACCATAATATTTAATGTGTATTACATAGAAACAATATACTTGCAATATGAATAGAATCTTGGATGACTATGCTGACGGTGATGTTAATGAAAATATATAAATGCATATGTCAATATTAAGGAATCAAAAAAATAAAAAATCTCTATTGAATATTGTAAATAATACAGTAAACTAAAAAAAAATACTTATCGGTTAAAACAAAGGTTTGCAGCGGTGATTTGTTGAAGGCTGGTGGTGACGAAAAAGATAAAGAAACCAATGGTCTGCTAGAAATGTGTTTAAAGGTTTGGTTTGTTTGGTTGAATAACGCAGTTTTTAATCATTTTATGTACCAGTCGTCTGTAAATTCTTATGTTCAAGCCAGGGAAATAAATATAAAATTAATTATTAAAGGCATTTTCATGGAATAACGCCTTTAATAATTATTTAAAAATTTTATTAGAGATTATTGAAGGTATTTTTTACAAAAAAGATGCCTTTAATTATAAGCCTTTAAAATTGTCTAGCCAACTTATTAAAGGCATTTTTCATAAAAAAAAAAAAAAAATACCTTTCTAATTCTTAAAAATTATAAAAGGTATTTTTAGTAGAAAATCCCCTTTAATAATTATGGATTTTAAAATTTATAACAAATTATTAATGGCGTTATTATTTACAACCACCTTCACTAATTATCTACAAACTGTGATAGAAATTATTAAAGGCATCTTTCTTGGATATACGCCTTCAATAACCATGTTAAAATTTGTATGACGATATATAAAAGATATTTTACAGTAGAAGACACCTTTAATAATTCTTAAAATTTTTAGTGAGAAAATTTTGAAAGTGTCTATTATTAACAAACGCCTTTAGTAATTAATTACTAAATTTAAAGGTATATTGAAGGTGCTTTTTTGAATAAACACCTTTTATAACCATCATGGTATATTCAAGGCATTTCATAATAAAAGACACATTTAGTAATCCAAAAATTTTTTTAAAAAAAGTTATTGAAGGCATTGTTATCTGTAACCGCCTTTACTAATTATCTACAAACTATTATAAAAATTATTAAAGGCATCTTTCTTAGATATACACATTCAATAATCATGTTAAAATTTGTGTGATGGTATATAGAAGGTATTTTATAGTAAAAGACGCCTTTAATGATTTTTAAAATGTTTAGTGGAAAAATTTTAAAAGCGTATGTTATTAACAAACGCCTTCAATAATAGATTACTAAGTTTAAAGGTATATTGAAGATATTTTTTTAAATAAACGCCTTTCATAACTATCATAGTATATTGAAGGCGTTTCATAATAAAAGACGCATTTAACAATCCAAAGAATTTTTTTTAAGAAAATTATTAAAGGCGTTGTTATCTGCAACTGCCTTCATTAATTATCTACAAAATTGTGATAAAAATTATTAAAGGCATCTTTCTTGGATATACGCCTTCAAAAATCATGTTAAAATTTATGTGGTAGCATATAGAAGGCATTTTATAATAGTAGACCCCTTTAATAATTCTCAAAATTTTTAGTGAGAAAATTTTGAAGGCATCTGTTATTAACAAACACCTTCAGTAATGGATTACTAAGTTTAAAGGTATATTGAAAGAGCTTTTTTGAATAAACGCCTTTCATAACCATCGTGATATATTGAAGGCGTTTTATAATAAAAGACGCTTTAATAATCCAAAAAAATTTTTTTTAAAAAATTATTAGAGGTGTTATTATCTACAACTGCCTTCACTAATTATCTACAAACTGTGATAGAAATTATTAAAGGCGTCTTTCTTGGATATACACCTTCAATAACTGTGTTAAAATTTATGTAGCAATATATTCAAGACGCCTATAATATATTTTAAAAATATTTATAAGGGAATTATTGTTGGTATTTTTTGTTAGTAAACGCCTATCATAATCCTGTCCAATAAAAATCTTTCCAAACTTAGCACATCCAATCACCAACTTCAAGCTTCATCTTTTTTATTATACTATTTCTCTTTTCAAACTAAGTACAATTTACTTTCCCTTTCCTTTCGCTTTTAGTATTCGAGCATTATCTTTTATAACCATATTTTGACTATTTTTTACTTCATTTGACTATTCCTTCAACTTTTGCAATTCTCGATTTTTTTTTGTGTAAAATTTTTTTTCCAAAACCTACCTTATTTCACCTTATGTCAACCCCAACTACAAATACTCTTGGGTACTGTCTACGTTAGCAGCGAAGTTTTAACAATCATAATATCTGATAGCTGATAAATTACTTTACAACAAGGAGTTTTTATTTTGTGTAAGTACTGGTCTTGTTATTATCTTTGCTTAAAACATAGTAAACTTAAGTATTGTACATGTTTGTTTTCATATAAATTATTTATATACATTTGGTCTGATAATTTAGCAACTAATAAATTGATAAGAGTTGGATGCAAAAGTTAAGATTAAGTCAAGAGTGCAGAGATAGAGTGCAAAATTTTTTTAATTTTACATTTGAAAATACAAGTGAAGATAATATGATATTATGCCCATGTGTGAACTGTGCTAATATCGAGTGATAAATGCATTAAGTTGTTTTTGAACATTTAATTTGTATTGAATTTCTATCGAGATATGTTAATTGGTATTTTCATGAAGAGTCTGTACCGTCAAGGTCTTCCACTAGAGTTCTTTCAACATCAAAAGCTCTCCATCACCATCATGATCCTTTATAGAAGATGACATTAAAGGCATGTTGCGAGATGCTTTTAACATTCATAACCAAAATTTTCATAATTTTTCTCTTTAAAATGAAGGATTTAATCAGTCCAATTTTGAAATGCATGAATTTGGTAAACTTGAGATAGGTGTACGTGACTAACAACCTAGAGGAAAAGCATTAAAGTTTTATAAGTTGCTTGAAGAGATGAATGAAAAACTTTTTGAGGGATCGAAACATTCAAGGTTATATTTCTATGTTCATTTTTTTCACTTAAAATGCTTATGTGGATGGACAGAAAGCTCTTTGACTTTATTATTACAGTTTATGAAAGAAATATTTTCTTTTACAAAAATCTCTGAAGCTTGTAAAGAATAAAAAAAGATGATTAAAGATTTAGGTCACGGATTTGAGAAAATTCATAGTTGTTCAAATGATTGCATGTTGTATTGGGGGGATAGAAAAAATCAATAATCTTATCATTTGTGTGATATTTCTCGTTGGGTCGACATAAATCTTGATGAAAGGTTGAATGATGATGGTGATAAGGTATGTGTCTAAAAGAAGCCTATTAAGGTTTTACATTATTTTTCATTAACACCAAGACTTAAATGACTCTACATATCTTCTAAAACTACAGATTCAATGAGGTGGCATCATAAAAAATGGACGGATGATGGATCATTGAGGCATCTTGTTAATTTTTTGACATAGAAATAATTTCATTCTAGGTTTTCAGACTTTGCATCTGATCCTCGAAATGTTATACTTGGACTAGCATCTGATAGATTCAACACGTTTAAAATGATGAGTACTTCTTATAGTACTTGGCCAGTTGTATTGATTCCTTACAATTTGTCACCATAGATTGTTATAAAGTAACAGTCATTTATATTGTCTATGATAATCCTTGAAAAAAAATTGGGCAATCATATAGACATCTACTTACAACCTCTTATTAAAGAGTTAAAGTAATTATGAAAAGGAGTTGAGACCTATGATGCATCAAAAGAAGAGAACTTTAATATGTATACTGCTTTATTATGGAATATCAATGATTTTTTTGCTTATGCGAATTTCTCTAGTTGGAGTATAAAAGGTTGTTATGCTTGTCCATGTTGTGCTGCACAGACGTATTCGACATGGTTACGTAATGGTAGGAAGGTTTGTTATATGGGATATCATCGATGGTTAGATGATAATCATCGATTTAGATTCTAAAACTATCTCTTTGATGAAACTGAAGAGTTGAAGAGATCGTCTTTATCCATTAGTAGGTTTAATATCTTGTCAAAGTTAAAAGATATCAATTTTACTTATGAAAAAATGACTCTATCAAGGAAAAAAGTGAAGGACATTTTTGAAGGTGTCTGACCTCGTATTACGCAAGTTAGTGATAGTCATACAAAAGTTGATGATCTTGATGTTCAAAGTGATGAAAAAGACAATGAAGCAGATGACCCCAATAAGTATGAGTTATAAAAAAAAAGTATATTTTTTAAGTTACCTTATTAGGAATATAATTTATTATGTCATAACTTTGATTTGATGCAGATAGAGACTAATGTTTACGAAAATTTTATCGAGATAATTCTCAATGTGAATAGAAGACCCAATGATGACTTAAAGAGTCAACTTAACCTAGTTAATATGGGGATTCACCTAGACCTTCATTCGATGTTGCTTCCTAATGGTAAATATTGATTGCCTGGTGCTTGTTTTAAGATTTTTAAAGCTGAAAAAGATATGTTTTGCAAGGTTTTGAAAAATATCAAAGTTTCAGATTACTATACGTCAAATATATCAAGATGTGTGAATATGAAAGAGTGAAAACTTTCTTCATTGAAGTCACATGATTATTACATTTTGATGCAAGATTTGCTTCTAATTGTTTTACGTTTATTAATGTCAAAGCAAGTGACTTTTGTGGTAATTAAATTGAGTAATATATTTAAATCTTTATGTAAAAATGTATGAATGTGGAAGAGCTTGACAAAGTTCAAGATCGAGCCGTGATTACTTTATACCATTTAAAAAAGATTTTTCCTTCAAACTTCTTCACTATTATGATGCATTTGGTTATCCACCTTTCATATAAAGCAAAAGTTAGTGGGTCGATTTATTATCGATGGATATATCTTATTGAAAGGTATTATTTGTTAATAGATTGATTACATTTTTATTGATTACCAAGTCAATCTACTTAAAATAATATATGACTAATGTTTTATGCTATAGGTTTTTGAGGAGGTTAAAGTATTATTATCGCAACAAATGCTATCCGAAAGGTTCTATTGCTGAAGGATATTTAGTAGAAGAGTGTATGATATTTTGTTCTCATTATTTAGAAGATGTCGAAATGAGATTTAATAGACTATCGAGAAATATTGGTATGTAGCATACAGACTCGGCCTACAATTATCTTTTTCAAAGTTTTAAATAACCCATAGGCAAAGCTTAATTGGTGGAGTTAGCTGATAAATCTTGGGTACAAGCACATCGATGTGTTCTTTTTCATCATGACTCAATTGAATCGTTTCGCACGTAAGTTGTTTAGCAAGAAAATTATTCATTATATTAGGCATAATTTATTGTGTTTTTTTAATTGTTAATACTTTATCATGATGCTTTATAGTGAGTATAGAAATAATTTGAGAGATCTTACATATTATCGATGATCAAACCCTTGAGAGCTTGATAAGTTATTCGCTAAAAATTTCATGAATGGTTAGGAGCAACTATAAGTAATGTCATACTTCCCATTATTTTTTATCTACATAGAATGCTTACGGTAAAAATAACATTAATAACATATATATTTATTTCACTTTTATAGGTTTGGAGTAGAAGGCTTGTTAGTGAAGAGGTGAAATATCTTTCATACGACCCGAATTGGATTGTGAAACGATACAAAGGTTTCATCATCAATGGATTTAGATTTCACACTAAATCCCGTGAGAGATTTAAAAGTACATAAAATTTAAGAGTTATTGTGACTTCATCAACTACTAGTTATGCTAGTGCTAGAGACACAAACTCTTTAGAGGGAAATGTTGACTATTATGGCATGATTAATGACATTATTGAGTTTAGCACATTGGCCTTAACTTCTTCTGGAACATTATACAATGTTTCATAATGAATAGGCAGTTTCATTCCATTACGGGCTAGCATGCCTAGAAATCCAGCCAATAGTTGGTCTCTTCACCAATCGATTGCCTATCAGAGTTTGTAGACATTACAATACGCTCGTTAAGAGGTAGTGCAAATAATTCCTTAAAAGTTATCCAGCCTTTGGTCTTCCGTTGACCATTGTTATCAACTGCAACAAATATAAAATATATTTATAAAATTGTAATACTTTTATCATTATACTCGAATTCTAAAATTGAAGTATATCATACATGCATTCAAATTTAAAGCATAATCAATTGATGGGGTACTATCTAAACCTGAACCTCCTGTATTGTTAGATCTAATATCAATTGAAGGGTTAGAAGTGACAGAGTTAGATCCGACAGTACATTTATTTACCTTCAAAAAATTCAGTCTATAGCCAATATTTATAAGTGCCACAAATGGTTCTGAACTAATATCTCTGATATGTTTTTTTTTTCAACCTACTTCTCCGCATTGTAGCTTACCTACATCATAAAAGCGAATATATAAAAAATGTTAGTTCAGAACATATATAAAAAACATATCGATTTAATTAAATCAAAATATAATGTATGATTTAGAAGACAATAATTATACAATAGCGAATGTGACTTTATTTACATACTATTATTTACTATATAATGTTTTAAACACTCGAATTATAAATTATAGATTAACCATTTTATGGTTTCGTAAATATCTTTAGTAACATCTTCGTGGACCCACTGAGTGTAAGTACTGGAGATATTTTCATCCAAGTTTTGTTCAGCAAAAGGATAACATTCAGTTCCATGTTCAACATCATCTTTGATATCTAACCTCATATCAAATAAGTCTCTAAGTGTGTTTCGAAGAAGAACAAACTAACCCAATTCTTTCGAATCTTCAAAGTAAAATACTTGTTTGACTTGAGATGAAAATACATAAGGTTCATCGATGAGTTGTTGTCTAGTGTGAATTAATTGAGAAAAATTCACAAGTGTAAATTCGTACTAATCTTTTTTAATATCTTTCGCACTATTCACATTAGCCCAATCACACCCGAATAAGATAACATTCCACTTGCCATAATAATCCTACTGTAGAGGCAATGATGCAAAATCTATCCCATAATGTGATTAGGCGGCAATATGAACAACTGGTTAGATTTTTGGTTCTCAAGAAAATGAGAGGTACTAGTTTATAACTTTGTATAATATAATGAAATGATAAAAGTGTTTGATGGTTTCAATTGGTAATATTTGTATTTCTATCATATACGTAATTATTTTTTATGGCAGGAAAGAGAACAGATTGGGATTGATAGTAGAAAGCAACAGAAATATAGCCACACAAGTGGATCAAAAAGTTTTACAAGAAAACAAAAAGAAATCGTAAGTTTATGATAATTAACCTATTCCAATGAATGGATTTTTTCTGTCGTTAAAAGGTAAATATGTAAATTAATATTTTTATTATACTGTTTTAATAGATTTGATAGTTTCAATACATGATATTAAACTTATTGAAAGTTTTAAACTTAGTTGACATAGATTATATATATAAAAAGTTATTGTTTACGTATATTTATGTCTTTAATACAGATTTGTTGTTATTATTGTATTTTAACTATTTCGATAGCTTCAATACTTGATATTAAGCTTGTCTGATTGATTGAACTTGGTTTCTATGGTTGATATGGGAGAAAAAGTTGTTAGTTATGTCTGTTTGGGAATATTTTTATATATAAAAGGCAAATATACAAATTAAAATTTTGGATGCCTTTCAACATATTAAATGGCTTCAATCCTTCATATTAAACCAGGAAAAAATAATTAAATTTGGTTTCCATGATCGATATATGTGAAAGCTCAAAATGCTTTTATTGTTTGCATATATTTAAAACTATTGTATTGTTACGGGGCCAAAATATAAATACATGAGATTAAAATTATTTAAAATTTTAATACTTGATTGACATGATTAATATGCATAAATAAGTTATGGTTGATATGTATCATATCAAATAACATATATTTTTGTATAAGAGAATAAGATGGACGGTACAATTAAACGTGTGAAACTTTTTCGTGTAACACAAAAAAAAGATAGATTTTATATGAATATCGAAACCCAAGAAATTGTGATAATTTGTATCATCTATTTTAATAGAAAGTAAATATTTACTCTTTTTAACATATAATCAGTTAATCATTAAACTTGATAGTTGTATATGACAAATTCATAGGAAAAACGAAAGAGAAAATGACTGCTGAGATTGAAATAGCATCTGAAGGTTCTCTTAACATGTAAAAAATGAAAAATCGAATATTCATAGAAGTTGCTAGAAAAGAAAGGCATGGACGAGTCTCAGGCCTTGGATTAGGTCCAACACCATCTGCCTACTATGGACATAACTCTTTGTAATTTACACTCTCAACAAGTCAGTCTTCGCGAGACATTTCAATATTGAGAGGGGAGTTACAAACTATGCAATAACGTTTTCAGCCAATGGAAGTAAAAAGAGAACAGAAGCATGCCAAAATTGAAAGAAAACGTGCTAGAATAGAGCTATAGTGTGTAAAATTTCAGTAGTTGCATGATCGATTCGACCATCTTATGAATTATGTGCAACAATAATTTTCAGAAAATGATCTTGGTGCTCCATCAACTCAAGTATTATATTTAGTAAATATTAAAATTTTTAAATAAAAAAAAGCATACAATGAAGTCTTAAAAATTGTATGGTATTATTCAGTAGGTTCTTGAGTACGCTAGTCAATGTGAAAATTTTTCTTTATCAATTTGTAACCAGCAAAATGTATGCAGTCATCCATTTCATATATTTTAATTTTTTATTTTGTTAATGTATTAAAAATATTTGAATGTTATTATACTAATTATTAAACTTTGTATTAATTAGATGTATATTTAAATGTGAATGAAGTTAATATTAATTTCAGTTTCTGAATTTAAGTTCTTTACTGAAAATAAAATTTATTATAAGAAATTAAAAAAATATATATTTTTACATAATGGCGACGTTTGTGTTGGGCAATGCCGTTAAATGAATAATTTAATGGTGTTTGTAGTATAAAATACCACAATAAGTAGCAACGCTTTTACCAGCAAACACTATTAATTAGGTAACGTTTTTTTATAGAAATGCCATTGAATTAGCGACAACTAAAATATACAAACGCCGTTAATATTGAGGTGTTTTATATTCAAATGCCTCTAAAGTAACGGTGTTTTCAATTACAAACGCTACCAAAGTAACGACATTTTTTGTCATAAAATTGCCACTAATTTAGCGATGTCTCAAAGATATAAACACTGCTAAAATGACAGCGTTTTATATCTATAAACGTCGCTAATATTGAGACGTTTTTTTCAAAAACGTCACTATTTATCGCGATGCGTGTATAGGCAGTACTCTGTGTGGTGTTTTTTACAAATGTCATAAACCTTAAGTGGCGTTAATAAACGTCGCTAAACGGTAAAAAAAACATTACTAAAAACCAAAACACCTGTAGTGTACATTTTATTTATGTATCATAAATTATAATATAGTAACAAAATTCATTAAGTAATTTTAAATTTTGAAAACAAAACATAAAAATTTTATATTCTCTAAAATCGATAAAACACATGAATTATCTATTTTCGTTGACTATCATTTTTATTGACGTTTTTTCAAAAACGTCACTATTTATCACGATGCGTGTATAGGCGGTACTATGTGTGGCATTTTTTGCAAACATCATAAACCTTAAGTGGCGTTAATAAACGTCGCTAAACGGTAAAAAAAACGTCACTAAAAACCAAAACACCTGTAGTGTACATTTTATTTATGTATCATAAATTATAATATAGTAACAAAATTCATTAAGTAATTTTAAATTTTGCAAACAAAACATAAAAATTTTATATTCTCTAAAATCGATAAAACACATGAATTATCTATTTTAGTTGACTATCATTTTTATTGACGTTTTTTCAAAACGTCACTATTTATCGCGATGCGTGTATAAGCGGTATTCTGTGTGGCGTTTTTTGCAAACGTCGTAAATCTTAAGTGGCGTTAATAAACGTCGCTAAACGGTAAAAAAAACGTCATTAAAAATCAAAACACCTGTAGTGTACATTTTATTTATGTATCATAAATTATAATATAGTAACAAAATTCATTAAGTAATTTTAAATTTTGCAAACAAAACATAAATATTTTATATTCTCTAAAATCGATAAAACACATGAATTATCTATTTTCGTTGACTATCATTTTTATTGAAATCACTTATCTTTTCGATATCTAAAAATTCGAAACTAGAAGTTCACTTAGTTTTACCAGCCGGATGGTAATCTGGGCCACAATAGTGGCAAAGAATGGATTCTGATATTCAGTTTCATTCAGGAACTTCATCACATGCACTTTATTAGATTCCTTTGTTCATAACCATTTTTATTAGCTGATCTCACTGTCAAAGCCTTTATCCAACTTGCAATTAAGTTTTTCCAAGGTATTAATCAACTTGTAGCATATATGTATATATAGTACAAAATGATAAAGAAAAGTGCGAGCTTTTGATGCAATGTGCGTATTTCAGCTAACAAAATAAAACAAACTTTGATGAAAGGACCAGCTTTTTGCTTTAGAAGATGTGAGATTGGCCGGAAATGGGTGCAAAATATTATATACAAAGCACAAAAAGCAGAGAGGAAACGATCCATCTAATAATATGCTGAGAGGGGATCATGTAGGGGTTGCTTTTTAATTATCAAGGGGCCCCTCCCTGGTTTTATGTGTACAGCTCAATCCCCCCCCCCCCCTTTCCGCTTTCTCTCCATCAAACGACAGTTGAAGGTGTCAATATAATTACGTACTAGCCAAATATGTTAAGGATAAAACCTCTGCCAATTTAGCTAATGATACAAAACATCGATCTAATGGAACAAAATGAAAACAAAACTGGTTCGTAATCTGCTAGCTCTATATTCCTAGACAGACAGATAGAGCTTCCTTGCAGGTAAACATTAAGGTCATCTTTCAATTGAGAAAAAACTCGCTATATTTCTCTTGCAGCAACCTTGTACCTTTAGTTAGAGGCAATAGCTAGCACATATGGAGCCCCATAGGTCCAGGCTAGTTGGCAGATGGAATCAATTCCATGTTGTTAGTCAGGTATTGAGTTTGGGATACACCCGATGCTTAAGCAGTGCGGCTCAAGTACTCATGCATAGTTTAGCCAATCACTTTGTGGTGTCACTAGAAGGGAAAAAAAATAGTAGCATGATGTCAATATTAAGGGAAGCTGATGTTTTCCTCTATCTCATCGTTACTAAACTATCTGAAATGCGTCATAGCCTTATATATATCAGGATATTCAATATGGTAAAAACCTGCAAAAAACTTGATAATCAAGCAATTGCAGAAGCCAGCATCCTAGATTCTGTGTTCATAGAAGATGTATACGATATATATGAATCATAGAAGCTGTGTTAGTCATCTTAGGGTGGAAAAGAGGAAGGAAAAAAAAAATCAATTTGAATGGCTCAGACGCCTACGGCACCTGAAATGTCACCTAGCCTCAGTCTTCCCATGATTGCAGATTGCAGAATACATTTTGAAACAAGCCGGATCCACTCCCACCATGCTTTCTAGGGAAGTTAAACGAAAACATTTTCATTTCACCCAATAAAATTGATTCACATTTTGGTTAAAGCCATTTACCACGGTCAAAGTTCAATCGAATTTCAAATCCTAATTAATCAGGAACCAAATCTGATTTGATCACGCCTAAATGAACTTGTTTAATAATCATTAAATCCCAGGATTATAGATTGTGGCAACTTTAATGGTCCTTCAAATTGTGATTTGCTACCTTTATTTGCTGAAAAAAAAAAAAAAAAAACTGATGTGCGTTAGCAACTTGTTTGTCACTAACCATTTAATATATCAAATTATTGAGAAAACTATACATGGAGATGGATGTTCTGTTATGGATAGAAATCCTTTAAGCTTTCAAGTTGAACATTATTAAAGCACTAAACTAATCTTTATCCGGCATCAAATCTTCTGACAGGAAAAGAATAAAGCCTCCTTTCCTTCATGGTTATTTCATTAAGAGATATCTTTTTCATATTTCTTCCACACATATTATCAACTTAGGCTCCATTAGGGAGTTCTCTCACCGCGTTATGGCTTGTATTTTATGATTGAACCTTTAATCAAAGTCCTAGATTTAGATTTACACCGTACATGTGGCATCCAACATTGTCACTTGCAAATTAATATCTAATTGTGACACAACAAAGATAGAGAACAGTAAAAATCCAAAATTTAGAAGGCCACCAATTTATCTAAATTAAGCTATAATTAAATTCAATCATGTGCACATGGTAACTCATCATTGGGTCAAAAGAATAATAAAAATGTGGTTGATGCACCAGCAATTTGAGCGAATTGGAAGAGCTCTTAGGGCATCTTAAAGGACAGTGAACTATGATATAACATAATTTCCTGCTAAACATTCAAAAAGTCATAGGTGAGTTGGTTGAGTTAATTTAAACCTTCCATTGCTTTTCTTCTGTTTTCGAATGGAATCCAATCACCCCAAGCGCTTTTGGTTGCACGAATGGGAAAGAAAAATATTGTCCACCAAGTTAAAAAGACATTGATTCAATCACTTAACTAATTACAACATGTAAATGGTGATAAAAAAATCCTAATTCCTATAGGCTATAAAGCTATATGTCTTTACTCAATAACCCTAAATCCTTTAGCATCAAAATCTTCTCTGATCTTGAAGGAATATGATGTGAATTTAAATGTTCCTTGTTCCTGTAGAACACACTGAACCAGGTCGGACAGAATCCAGGATGTTGATCGAAGCCTCAAACCACAAGAAACATATATATATATTGATTCTTTTAAGTCACTACTCTCATATTTATAAATGCCAAAAGAGTTTGTGGCAATTGATATATGAGATTTGCTTTCGAGATTCATTATTTCGCCTCTAATATATATTATTCCATAATAACCAACAGTACTTTAAGAATTAGGTTATTTGAAGTGATTATGTTGGCATCTGCTACTGATATTGATTCTTTTGAATGGAGCACTTAATCTTATTCCAATTATGCTGCATACCATCCATCACCACAGAATTGGATTGTCACATCTTTTAATTTGTTCCACATTTTAGCCATAATTTACCTCTGAACCTTTCCTCATTTGGAAATATATATTCATGTCAAGTTCTGCCACTTTGAAGGCTAGGATTCTGTCTGAGTTTCAAGCTTTTGATTGCCGCTGCAAGTGAAGTTTTGTAGGTGAAAAAACATTGTAAAATATCAATTTCTTTCTTGTTTAATTAGCCTAAATCCTAGATGGGGTAATCTGGGCGCACTACTAGCTAAAATATGAAAGTTTGAGGAACCACCTTTGGCTTTGGCCATGGAATCAACCGCTTAAGTGCAAGACACGTAGATAAGAACTTGTAATGACATCATTTATTATTCAACTCATCATATTCCAAATACTTTAGTTATGCACCTATGGAACTTCTAAACTTATGGTTTTGGAGATTACAAGATTAATTTATTAATTAATGAAAAAAGAAAAGGAAAGATATCGTGCTTCTGGATTAAGAAATCAGAAAAGCAATTGCAAATAAAAATATATTTCTTGAGATAGAAATCAAGATCATTGAATTAAGATCAATGGTAAATATATTTCCTTTCCTAGATAATTATTAATTTTTATACATGATTTAAATGTGACTTCACATGTGATTTTAAGATAAACACATCATTTGTACAGACTATAAGTCATCATCCATGAAATATATATAAAAACAAAAATTGATAAGAATATTAATGGGCATGAAAAACTATTCTCCCTCTATCATTCTTTTCCTCTTCTTAATGTGCTTCTTTTTCTTCTATCAAATGCTTTATTAACTTAAACATTAGAGTACTCTTTAGAGTCCTAACTCTAACAAATCTAAATCTTTTTCTTTCTAACAAGTCCAACTAAATTCTGCTCCCATCAAATCTAAAATTCCTCAACAAAGTCAATCCTTTACTACGGACAAAAACTTGGCCTTGGCAATATCACAATTAAAGCCCCATTACCTTCCATTTGATTCCCATCAGAATCTAAACAACAATATGAAATCAAAAGAGTAATTATTTAAATTGTACTTGAGCAATTAAGAGAAAGATTTTGAGAAGCACATATAGACATGTAACCAAAATTTAAGCATTTCATAAACAAAAAGAAAAGGAACATTGGGGGATAACGGGCTCTCCTAAGCAAAGATTTTGTCTGTCTCGGATCATTAAAGAAGAAAAAACCTAAAACAAATTTTGTTTTAAAAAATGTGTTAACAATCCCAATAATCAGCTTGAACTTTAGGACCAACTGTCGGGAGTTTGATTTCAAGTAGGACCCAACTGGGAAGAAATGACTGGGACTGGTCCTTTATGTTATTATTTCTGTCTTGTCCTATGTTCGAGTACGACGACAATGTCCCTTACTCTTAAGGGCATATGATTGAGACAAAACAATGGGTAGAGAGACAGTGGGTTGGTGTCCGAAAGCCTAAACCCCTTTCATGGGACCTTAGACGCGTGGAGTCATGAACAGTTCGAGCTTCGGTGTAACTAACCGGAAAGGGAAAAAGGGAAGGAAAATGAAGAAGCATGGAACACGTGGCCTTCGGCCATGGATGGTCCACGTGGGCTTTGGCTACTTGCTGTACTTGGCTAACGCTAGTGTTACCCCCCAGGCGGACGCACCAGAACTAAGGATCGCGTCCCAACGGCAAAGGCTCGAGCACGAGAGAGAGGCCAGGGTTTACGCAATGCTAGATTCGTCGGTTCATTTGACAGATACGATAGCATCGTCACTATAGATATGCGTTAACGTCAATTTACTTTTATTCAGCTGCTTAAGAATTTTCTTCTGTTGAAATATAAAGTCCACCTCACATAACTATCGATCTTTTTGGTTATTGATCTTCTGGCCACTCTCACTTCCAAGTGCGTGTCCATAAACTTCCCTGTTCTTTAAAAAAAAATATATATATATATATATATCGCCAAAACAAGTTTCAAATTCAATTTTTCAATATATAGGAAATAGATGTATTTACTGTCAAATTTAATTTTTATATGATTTAAATTTGATGTTAATATTCTTCAAAGATCACTCTTTTAATTACTTAAAGAGAAAAAATTCAAAATATATCGCATTGTATATGATTTGTGTTTTAAGTTTAATTTTAATTAAAAGTCGAGAAAAGCAAGTTAAAAATTAATTAGATTGTTTGAAATGATTAACAAGTTGGAAATTAAAAACATAAAAAAAAAAAAACTAATTAATTCCAAACCAAGGTTTGAAAACTGACGATCCCGATCCGTAGGAATAACTTCTCATGAAAACAAAATTTTTAAAATATCCCTAAGTTAGAAGAAATGTTATTGTTATGTTTTCACTCTTTAATGTCACTTGAGTTTACTAGCTTGAATTAAACGGCCTAAAAAATGAATCTTTGTTTTGTAATCAATACTATAATTAACACACCACTACTAGTTGTTTTTAATGATTTCATAAACTTGCTAATTATAGTATTGAGTTAGCCTGGAGGTGGAGGGCTTGAGGACCGCCGGTAACGGGCTGCCGAAATTCTGAGAGAGATGCAGTAGTACGTACTAGCTAGGAGGCTATCATATTATTAATTAAATAGCTATTGATCGAAAGAGATGGCGACTAATATCACATATTTTCCGACTTGGCAATGGCTGGCTCATGTAGCATATAGCACGTACTAGCTAGCAGGCTATGATATTATTAATTTGATAGCTATTGATCGAAAAAGATGGCAGCTAATATCACATATTTTGCTACTTGGCTATGGATATGGCCTATGTTGTTCTAAGAAAATGAGTCATGCAAGCAGAAATAAGCGTGGGGCATGGGATCCTCAAATCTCACTTTCCATTATGCTAGTGGCGGCGCACACTGATTTTTCGATTTTAACTTTAATTTTGTTTATTTCCCTTATAATGCTGGTAACTTATAATGCTCGGATTAACCGTTACTTTCCCAAAAAATCTCTTTATAAGCAAACCTCCCATTTCATAGTTTAACCCAAAAACGGAAACCGTTACTCATACAAACAAACAACAGCCATTTTCCTTCTCTATGGAAACGCACTCGGATTGCTTCTGGGTTTTGTTTCTTGCTTCCAAATGCAAAACTTTCTCCTCCCTAAACTCTATTTTGCTTCTCCTTTTTCTTTGCATGGCTTGGCTGGCCATTTCCCTCTGCTTCTGGTCGTACCCTGGAGGCCCTGCCTGGGGTAACTATTATTGGCTGCGCAAGAGAGCAGCCACAAAACCCAATAACATCATCCCAGGGCCACGAGGATTCCCGGTTATTGGAAGCATGAACCTCATGGTTAACCTCGCGCACCGCAAGCTTTCCGCTGCAGCCCAGTCTTTTGGTGCTATGCGGCTTATGGCCTTTAGCTTGGGTGGTACACGAGTTATCATTACATGCAACCCAGATGTAGCCAAAGAGATACTTAACAGTTCTGTTTTTGCTGATCGTCCAGTGAAAGAATCAGCGTATAGTTTAATGTTTCACCGAGCGATTGGTTTCGCTCCTTATGGGGTTTATTGGCGAACCCTAAGAAGAATTGCTGCAACGCATCTCTTTTGTCCTAAACAAATTAGTTCCACCGAGGCACAGAGGTTCGATATCGCCTCCCAAATGGTGTCTATAATAGCACGTCGGAGTGGAGAGTTCTCTTTACGCGATATACTCAAGAAAGCTTCCCTTAACAACATGATGTGCTCAGTGTTTGGCAGTAAATATCTACTGGGTTCATCAAATAGAGAAACTAAAGAACTGGGCCAGCTCGTTGAAGAAGGTTACGACCTACTAGGTAAGCTCAATTGGTCTGATCATCTTCCATGGCTTGCTGGATTAGACCTTCAAAAAATCCGGCTTCGATGCTCAAAACTTGTTCCCAAAGTGAACAAGTTTGTGAATAGAATCATCCAAGATCATAAAATCCAAACAGGGAGAAGAAACCATGATTTTGTGGACGTTTTGCTTTCTCTCAATGGCCCTGATAGACTCTCGGACAACGATATGATTGCCGTTCTTTGGGTAAGCAACAAACTTATTGCCACGATAATTAATAAAGAAAGCAATTTATTTTATATGCATGTTTTTGTTCCCTTTCATGATGATTTCTAGCTGTGAAATAGTATGGGAAAAGAATTAAAGATGGAATCTTGATAAGCTCGTTGATTAGATTCCTATTATGCTATACATTTTCTTAGCTTTTCTTAGCTTTTCCAAGGACTTCGTCTCATTAACCAAACGTACCATTATTCCCTTTGATTAAAAATTTAACTGCTTTTTCCTAATCATGCTACACTCATTAAACAGGAGATGATATTTAGAGGAACCGATACCGTGGCGGTTTTAATAGAGTGGATACTAGCGAGAATGGTGCTTCACCCTGAAATCCAATTACGAGTGCAGACCGAGCTTGATCAAGTTATTGGGAAATCACGGCCGTTGATAGAATCTGACATTCTGTCGATGGTTTACCTGCCAGCTGTGGTGAAGGAGGTTCTCAGGCTGCACCCACCTGGCCCACTTCTATCATGGGCCCGTTTGGCAATCACAGACACTACAATTGATGGATATCACGTGCCTGCTGGAACCACAGCCATGGTTAACATGTGGGCCATCACCAGGGACCCAGATGTTTGGATGGACCCACTTAAGTTCATGCCACAGAGATTCGTGTCTAAGGACAGTGCTGATGTGGAGTTCTCTGTGTTGGGGTCTGACCTCAGGCTGGCGCCTTTCGGGTCTGGCCGTAGAGCTTGCCCTGGAAAGACTTTGGGTTTAGCCACTGTTAGCTTTTGGGTAGGCTTCTTGTTGCATGAGTTCGAGTGGGTGCAATCTGATTATAATCCAGTTGATCTCAGCGAAAAGCTTAGGCTCTCCTGTGAAATGGCTAACCCTCTTAAGGTCAAAGTGCACCCTAGGCGAAGATAAAAAGGACCAAAATAATCAGTGAGAACTTTGAAATGATAATCGCAAAATCTGTAATTTGTTCAGTCTCAACAAAAGCGATTATCCTCACTCAGCAGCCGGTTAGATATGCTGGACTTAAACAATGTAAATATAGCAGGTGTTGGTCTCTATAAATCTCAATGCCCCCGTGTCTTGATCTTGACCTACGATATTGCTATTATATATATGGATATGCCTGTTCCAGCAATAAGCTAGAGTTAGCAATGTGTAAATTATACCAGTTTAACTTGGTTTTGATCTTTTGGGTTTCATTTCTTATTCCAAAACCATTAATGGAAATATTCAATCAAACCCATATGGACTGAGTGGTGACATAAGCAAATATATAAACAAAGATTCCGCATGTTTCGCTTCTGCTGATCACGTTAATCCAATCGAAAAAGGAGCACAAATCTCAAGCCCTAGCCAGTTATCAACAGGAAGCCCAAGATACTTCTAAGCATTCTTTAATTAATATTGTTGAGTCCATTTGGTAGCTAATCATACAGTAATTTAATATGTTTTCTTATAAGCAGTGGGCCATGAAATTTGATTCAGACATCACAATTCACCAAATAGTCTTCCCGTTGCTAATCACGCATTTAATAAAACATAATAACAGCTCTGCTATTCTGCACAAGGTGTCCATGACATTTTCTTTTTAAACGGTCCATGGAACTCCAAAGGAGATGCGAAAGTGGACAATATTGTGCATTTCAAGAAGCAAGATATGTATGTCAATGGGGACTAATATTAATTACTATCTTTTGTCAAGATGCAGGCTGCCAATTATACTATATCGAAAAGCTAAAAGGAATAGTTGATGCAGCCGGAGGCTAAAAAGGGGGAACATCGATTGGATGCTTATCTATCCTTTCCTCAGTACAATAAAGATGAGCAAGTGTCGCAGATAACAAAGAAAACAGGAAAATTAACGGCACCCCTCAAGTCAATATTATTGGATGCGCATCATAAGTCATCATTTTATTAATGAATAAAATTAAAATTAAATATCATTAAATTTTAAATTAAAAGATATTTTTTCAATGGTGCTAATTGTAGTGTATGGATAATTTATAATATATCAAATATAATCTCTTTTGCAAAACGCTCTTACAAGTCAATAGCTTTTACTTGTGGAGTTTTTTTTTTTTTTTTGTCATATTTCTCTAATAAATTTTAAGTCAGACCTCGATTATTTTATCAAAGAGAAGAGAGTTATGAGAAGAAAGAAGATAAATTTTCTCGTTTAACGTAACTTTTGAAAAAAAAAGTTAAAAAAAAAAAATGACAAGAAATCAAAGGAAAATTTATCTAATATTGCATCAGTAAAAAGTTTTAAATTCTACCGACATAATTAAAAAAGTATCACATATGTCATTAAATATATTTTTAAAACTAATTAATTAATATAATATAAAATTATGCATAATAATCTTTTAAGTGCGTGAAATAGTCCAAATCAAAATCTCAATTATCCAAGCTCTAAATACCGAACAACTTAAGTTAGGCAATATCTAAGAAGTGGGGAGTTACATCACATGGTGATATACAAGTTTCTTTATGTGGCAATTACTCTTTTGAACCCAAACGAATTCACTTTGAATATATAACATGCAAAGGTGACACGATAATGAAATTTGAGCTTTTATTAGCTAATTCAGATTAAGATGGGGTACCATGGTTGCATATAATTTAATACTTTTAAAAATGTTTTAACAAGCTTGTTAATTAAAACTTAAATATGATAGTTGACTTTTTTATTGCTTTAAATTTTTGGGATAATTGATCATTCAATGTAATATGTTACCTCCTGAAAAATGCAATTCTTTTTAATATTTTGTTCACCAATTCTTATTGCCTATTGGGCTGTGTAATGCTTCTTTAATCTTTTTATTCATGTCATGTTGTTCATTGAATTGCGTAATGTTCCTTTAATTCTTTTCAGCTTGTACTACAAACCTTGGAGATTCAGTACATCAAATATAAATGCACTGATGGAACTCTTTTTGTTTTTATTGATCTATTTATGGATAAATCTTTCTATATAACCAAACGTAAGGAATGAAATTTCTTTTCAAAAGAAGAAAAGGGCAGAGCCTAGAACTAGAGTGAGGATATAAGTTTGGGGAAAAAAAAAGAAAGATAAAAAAGCTCGATTTTGATGTTACTGCCGAACGATTTCTATCATCTTTTGAAAAAAAAAGTGTATTGACGACCTCGCCTTTTTGTCTGTGAGGTTTTTTTCATTATCTGAACTTGAGTTGGATTGGTGCCCGCGGGGCCATTTCCTATCCTCTTTCCCTTGAAATAGGGTTACCGCATATGATGAGAGACTACTAGATGGCAAGTAAAATGCACATGGATTGAAAGACAACAAATGGTACTTGCGAAAAGTACTTCACATAACTTTGTCTTTTGCCCCAAACCTTGATTGTGATCTTTAACTTTCCCTGTCTGTTAGGATAACAGCTGTATCTTGTCAAGTCTTAATATCCTTAAGCCTTCCAAAAACCATTTGAATTTGTTTGCAAAAATTTAAAGACATGTCCAATTTTCTATTAAACCAATCTCTCTTCGCTTTGTCTTGGAGCATTCACATCACTCTCACACGTCCTAATTTCATGCACCAGGCCAAGCTGGAGCTTGCAGCTGATAAAACCAAATCAAATGTAAATTCAAAGCTTTGGGCTAAATATTTTAAATCCTTTTGAGTAGTACTGCACTGTTTCTTGATTTTTGCATATCTTAGGAATTGGAAATATTATGTTCATAATGACACATGCTCGTGTCTTTACTTGGGCCATACATGAAAATCTTTGACTGATTCATTGTTATCTGCCAAACGAGATCCTAGTACAGATGTATAAAACCATGATTATAGGGCAATTTGTCAAATACATGTAAAGTTATTGTTATGTAATGCACAAAGGCGAATCAAAACGGAATAATAAAATTGTCATGGACACTTTTAAAAATTAAAAAATAAAAAAAATTTCTGAACTCTCAATATTGTCACTTGAACTTTTTTTTTCCCGACAAAATTAATAAATTCGTGACAGTTTTATTATATATATTATAAGTAAATATTTAAAAAATATTCTTAAATCCATCGCTAATATCCGAAAACCATCCGAACAAAAGTAAGACTTCAGATAATCAGTACAATATATGTTGGGCTAACTAAAGCTTGCATAGATGGCTCACATTTTGCTGTCTTTTTGAACACGCATTGTCCTTAACAAGTCCCACCATTGGTCCTCCCTGTATGATTGATGATGACCATATTCATTCCTTTTGGTGTTATGTGGTAGAAGAAGCCAAAATGGTTCTTAATTTTTTTTATAATATGATCAGAAATACTTAATTATATGAATTAAACCCTATTGACCAAGATTCTTAACAAATAGAAAAGAGAAAGAATCATAAATATGATGATGCAATATTACAAAGAATAAGGAAACTTGGGACTTTATTTCTTTTTAAAATCTTCATTAGTTTAATTCAATCCATCCAATTGATATCAAATCATATGAACAATGAAACTAACTTCTTCTAAAGCCTAGATACTCGTTCCTTGTTGCCAGTTAAAAGTGTAGTTTTATTTCACAAACTAATTACTATTTACAGCTATTTTGGAAGAATTTAAAGCACTGTCTGCCATATGATCATCATCATGATGATTTAGTTCATGGATCTAGAAGTAATTAAATGCAATAAATTTGATATTGTATTTTAGTTGACATAATACTAATGTGGCAAACATTGTGATTGAACCAGGGAAATTTGAATTTTTTTTTTTCATCCATGAAAAACATGATAATGAAGTACAAAGGCACGATGTCCAGCAGATTGAACTGATCATAATTAAATTATACTAATAATGTGAGAGAAAAGAGGAGAAATCGTAGAATATATGCCGGGATTGTGGGTGATCATGCGCACTGACAGCCATACCCAACCGATTTATATTCCATAGAGCATTTAGCGGAAACTTTTGCTGACTGAATGACGTAAATCCGGGGAATAATGCAATTTTTTAGTACATAAATTTGCTTGAAATTCCTTTGAACGTAGTTTATGTTGTACCAAAACGTTGAAAATTGTAGATTATTTAATGATTATTTCTGGACCAAAAATATTTTTGTTGATGCCATTGGAATACCAGCAGGGCTATAATGTTGGATATCAGTGGGGTTATGATGTTCTAGGTTTCCAAAGTATAAAAAAGGTCTAATTTCATTATTAGAGTGTGGAAAATGTTTTTATGAGTGAATTAGTGGTCAATGTTAAAGGCAGTTAGCATTTTGAAATTAATATGGAGGTTTAATTGTGATCATTTTAGAAATTATTATCCATATATTATTACGAAGAGAAGCATTTTTTTTTTTTATATTACATATTGAAGATTTTTTTTTAAAGTCATATACTATATATATTTTGTTTAAAAAAGTATATTATCGTCTTGAATTCGGGACTAATGATTGGAATGATTTGAAGATGATATTTTTTTGGTTAAAAGGAACTTTTACTTGAAAAACCTTGGAAATTAGTTCCATGTCCAAATTACTGGCTGCTTATTTTTACTTAGCAAGAATAATTACCGCTTTGTCAATTTTTCAATTGAATTAGTGTCACTTGACTTTTGATATCGAATTCAATCATGAATTTTATAATTAGTATAAATTAATATATTTTATATCCTTTTATAATGGACGAATGCTGGTGCACGGGGTGTACTAGGAAAACCTCCGATTAGCTTTATTTCTTCGAGTTTCAGTTTGGCCCATATATTGGTGGGAACTCTAATTTATCTCAATCCCAGTTTTCTTGTCCTGGTCGATAGCCTCTTCATATGTTTATTCAACGATGATAAATACTTGTTTGATCTTACTTCTGCTACCTTTAACTCTAACAACAGTCGGTTGATTCTAACAGTGGCCTGAATGAGTCTTGCGTTGCAGTTAATATGGGCTATGGCATAGCATAATTGCAGGGACTGACGGCAGGAAGGTTATAGAAGAAAATATATTACACAAAAGGTCCAGCATTTAACATCTGAAATAACACAAACGAAACCTTTTTTATATGAACTACGAGCAACCCATTATTGAAAACTAGAGAACTTTTAGGTGTTACTGAATAAGGTAGAATCCTGCATCCTGAAGAGTGCCTTTTCTAATTGGCTCCACTTCTGTTCCAATGTCCCAATGTATCCAATGGACATCCTAACCTTTTTTATATGAACTACGAGCAACCCATTATTGAAAACTAGAGAACTTTTAGGTGTTACTGAATAAGGTAGAATCCTGCATCCTGAAGAGTGCCTTTTCTAATTGGCTCCACTTCTGTTCCAATGTCCCAATGTATCCAATGGACATCCTAACCAGCCCTGGAGAAATGCCGGCAAGGGCCTTCTCTTCAGCATTCATTTCACTACTGGTAGTGCTCCCTGAACAAGACATCAGAGTCTCATAGTAACCCAAGCTAACTGCCATAAACCCAAATTGAGTATGGTTCTGCAAGAGGTGCATTAGCCTGTTAGCCCTTTCTTCAGATTCCATGTCAACACAAAGAAGACCACTAAACCCATATTCTTTGTTGGCCATGGACTTCAATAGCTGGTGTTGAGGGTGATCCTCAAGCCCCGGGTATATGACCTTGAGGCCCAAGTTCTTCATTCTAATGGCATAGGCCATGGCTCTGCTACAGTGCTCCTTCATTCTTAGGCCCAAATGAGGAATCCTTTCAGAGAGGTCAAAGGCAACCTTGGCGTTCATGGTCGGGCCTAGAAGCATCAGAGCACCTTGGTGAAGGTCCATCATGGAGGTCACCAGGCTAGCAGGACCACAAACAGCACCTGAAAATTGCCATTTCGTTGGATTAACAAAATAGTGGATACGAGATACTTCTACTTTTCAACTAGAATTATCAATTTTAAGGCGTTGAAACTTTAAGTTGGAATACAGAATTTATCAGAAAAATACAAAAGACAAAACACATCACATGAAAGCTTATCCAAAACAAAAAAAGAAAAGGAGGATCTAAACGCACCCCGTACATGCTTGATGATGATCTTATCGGTGAAAATTATATAATTAGTGAATTTGCAGGAAAATATCCTTATCAGCCATAAAGCTAGCTAGAAAACGAAACTTAACTATTCATCAAAGCATAAACACGAGAAAAAGTTTTGCATAGTAATTGGCTGCTTTTCAAGTGATCATCAGTAGCATCTTTCACGAGATAAGTTGCCCCCCCACTAGCCCTAAAAATATGAATCCGAACTTTTGGAATGTTGAAGACTATATGCGTTTCCCATCTTATGAATCCTAAATTTTTTTTTTTTTGAAGGTTGCAATTTTCATCAAAACTCTGAAATCAATGTCCTGGATTCTTTGGCCAAAAAAATGTCCTAGATCCCACCATTTAAGTTGATTAATCACAGGATCACATCATTTCATGTCATTGATGGCACATTTTCCAATGTAAAACAGTAAGATGAATGCCTGACGCGTGTACGGTAAACGAGAAACATGACAAACAAACCTGCAATAACATCGGCCCCACCGCTGATGAACTTGGAGATACTATGGACAACCACATCAGCTCCAAGCCGAGCAGGGGAAAGAACCATGGGAGCGAAGGTGTTGTCTACAACCACCATGATTCCTTTTTCGTGTGCTATCCTGCTTAGCTCCGGAATGTTGGCTACGGTGAGTGTGGGGTTCGACATGGACTCGAAGTACAAAACATTGGTCCGTCCTTTGACGATGGCATTTTTTACCGCTTCGTGATCACATATGTCCACGAACGTGGTCTTGATGTTACAGGCTCTTGGCAAGAAATGGGTTAGAAGTGCATGAGTTCCGCCGTAGAGAGTCCTCGATGCCACCACGTGTCCGCCACTGCTGCAGAGTTGCAACAGCACGGATGATATAGCTGACATACCTGTCATCACGAAATCAAATTATTAACCACAAAATTAACCATTTTTATAAGAATGTTTATTAGATTTTTGCGTGGAAAATGAAAGGTGAAACAGAAAAAATTAATTACCGCTAGCAGTGCAATAGGCAGCTTCGGTTCCTTCCAGGGCTGCCATCTGACGGCCAAGATTTAAGACGGTGGGGTTGAAGTGACGACTGTAAATGAAAAAATCACGATCAGGGCCGAGTTCACCGGCGAACATGCGGCGCATGGTCTCAGGTTCCATGACGGTGAAGGTGGCTGAGGCTTCAATGGACATGTTAACGCCACCATGCTCACCGAATTCATGGCGTGCGCTGGCTAATGCAGCGGTAGGGTCATTTTCCCATGCTGGTGACAGTGTTGGCAACATTGATTTATTGGCCATGAAAAGATCATCCCTTTCAAAGTCATCAGCCCCGGCAGCTCTCTTCTTTCCTGGAAAAACAAAGCCACGGCTCTGAGTTTCTGCCATAATTAATTCCACAGAGAACAGGAATCAAGAATGAGCCAATAAATTTCCCTGGATTAATTTTTTTTTTGTCGGTGGGGTTGTTTGGAGGTAATTAAATGGCAACAGCAAAATCGAAGGACTAATCAAGATTGTTATGAGAGAGAGGGTATGGTGAAGACATATAAGGGTTGGAGGCTATATATAAGCGGAGAACTGTGCGAAAATGGTGGTGTTAGAGATTTTACAAAGGAAGTTTAATCCATTTGTCTTAAAATAAGATAGTGAGTCTAATCCATTTTTAATTAGGAAATAATTAGGATTGTGGTTTACAACTCAGGTACCATTTTTGGGGAGGAGTAGCTCTACCTAAGCAATTAACATTAACAAAAAATTTGGAAAGTTATCTTTTTATGTCTCTAAGTAATGGAAAATTTTTAAGATATTTAAGTATATTTACCTAAAGTTATAATAATAATCTTGCAAAACTTGAAACATAACTTAAATGGTTCATTTATAATTTTACTAAAATTAAAATTTAATTACTAAAATTAAAATTTAATTCGTAAAGCTTATAATTTTTTTTCTCAAATTTCTTTAGATTTTTATCTCTTAAATAAAAAAAATTACAAACTTGCAGGGGTGAAGTACAGATTCAAATAAGGTTACCAAATATAGGGGTTAATACTTTTTTTTTATGTTATATATGAATGGGATTGCAATGTTACATAGAGGAAAGGAACCTAACTTTTTATCAGTAAAGCAGAATTTTCAATTATTCTCAGTCATTAATTTGTCCTTTTTTTTTTTTACATATAATATTTGGCTAAATAATGTAAGAAGTAAGATTCTCATGCTCAATAAAATCTTATCTCTCTCTTTACAAGATTAGTTTAAATTTTCAAGGCCTTTGATCGATCTTCCTTTATATCATAAAAAAACGAGACGTTCAAATGTTGAGATGTTCTTTTTTTCATTACGAATAAATTCATTGTTTCTCGCTTTTATTTGTTTGACTTCACAAAAAAAAAAAAAAAAATCATGAACAAATAATGCGTGTAGCTCAAGCATAAATCAAAATATTTTAATGACTACTCGAAACACATGCATCACCTTAACATAAATAGAATTTGAATTTTATGAAATTATATTTTTCACTGCAGCAATAATTCTTCTAAAAAATTATTTTATTGTTAAATTCAAAAAGCAGGACCAATTAACAATATTTTTGGAAGGGCCAGCATGAAATTTCTCATGCTGCCTGCTAAAATCTTTCACCGACTATTCTTTTCTCATACTTTAGCTTTTAATTTTTTCTTAAAACAAATAAATCTTCTTCAGTCTTTTTAATAAGTTTTATTTATTTCTTTTCCATTTCTGGTTTTGATATTATCTTAGCGCGTCATGGCTTGTGTAAACACCTATTTGGCACAATCAAGATTCAAGCTCAAAAGTTCAATTTTTACGTTTTATTTCATTTTTATTTTTATCTTTATATTTACAAGTGTTTATCATTATTTCATAGTTTATATTTATCCTTGTATTTTTTTTTTTTATCTTTAAGATTATTTTGTCCATTTATCTTTATTTCACCTCTATTTTTATTTTATTCCTTTATCTTAATTTTATTTATTTTTGTTTTATTTATTCATTTGTCTTAGTTTATCTCATTGATCTTGTTTGTTTATATATATATATATATATATATATATATATAGACTAAAAACATTGATAAAATTAAAAAAAGAATTCGGATAGAGGCTTACCAAAATCGAATTGAAATTGGGATTAGGATTTGATTTTAACATAAATTTAAGTTTGTGATTATAAAAATTCATTAAATTTTATCATAATGTTGAATCATAAGCTATTTCCAAGAATAGATAAGAGTGTGATAATTCAATTTTTAAAATTGTAATCCTAGATTAGTTGAAATTGCTATTGAGTTTCCCTTTACCCAAGTATTCAACACAATAATCACACAACAAAAAGCAAAAACAATCGTAGAGGGAGAGAGCAAGTAAAAAAATGTTTCTAGCAATAGGGTTTTTAATTTGAAGAAAACAACTTTTTTGGGAATTTGATTATTTGAATCAATTTAATTTTGGAGAAATTAGTGTTATTAAAGGATTCAAGAGGCCTAAAAGATCCAAATTCGCATTTTTGACTTTTTTTTTTTGAAAACTCTAAAAAAATTTTAAAATTTTCAGTGATATTTTGAATTTTTCGACAAGAAATTCAAATTACAACAAGTTTTGAAACTAAAATCTCATACCTTGATGAATTTTCCAACGAAAAACTCAGATTTTGACTAAAATCTCAGAATCTAATGCACTTGTCGGCAACCTTTGAAGATTGTAGTGATAAGAATCTAGAAAAACAAAAAAGAGAGAGAGGCTTATGGAAGAGAGAGAAAGAAAAAAGAAAGGGAGAAGAAAATTTTGAAAAAAAAAAGTTTGGCTTTTATAAGGAGGAGAAAAGATGTTGTTTTGATATTAAAAAATTTTGCAAGATTCGCATGTGTCCTATTTTAGATCTGTGCACTGACCTGCTTTCAACTCGACCTATACCGTAGGTTTCCTTTTTTATTTTATTTTATTGTTTTATGGGTTTTATTTATATTTTGTTATTATTTTATTTTATTGTTTTATTTTTAACATATTTTGCATGATTAAATTTTTTAAAAAATCATTAGAAGAGATAATTCTAAATAAAAAATATATATAAATAAAGGTCAAAATAAAACTTTAATAAAATTTTGAAAATAAATCATAATTGTTTGAAAATAAAATTCTTAGAAATTATAAATGGATAATTTTCTAAGAAATTTATAGGTGAGAGATTTTCCTAAATTTAACCCAAATGAAGGAAAAAATTAGATAAAATTTCAATAAAAATAATTAGTATTTATTTTCAAAGTAAATAAAAAAATATAAATAAACTTTATAAAATTTTGGTAATAAATCTAAGAATGAAATTCTTAAAAATTAAAAATAGATAATTTTTAAAAAATCTCTTACTAAGGAATTTCTATAAATTAGCCCAAATAGTAGAATAATTTAGATAAAATTTCAATAAAAAATAATTGTATTCATTTTCAAATCAAATAAAAAAAATATAACTTTGTTGATGGTGTTTTTTGGTGTCTTAGTTAGAATGAAAGAGGTGAGGTGGAAAGGAATGACAATTGTGACCTACAGTCAAAGAACACAATCAGGGGACATCGGAATTGTTACTCTAAGATGCACTTTAATGCTTAAGTCAATATATTACCTTAGATAGGATAAAAAAGTAAGTAAGGGAGATGAAAATGGTGAAGTGTGCGTGAGAAGCATCAATTAAAGGAAGCTCAGAGTGTAGTAGTTTTCTCTTAATTTTGGTTATCTTACGTACCTGGCATAAACAACCAATTTGTCTTTTTTTTCTTAAATATAATTTTATTTATTTATTTATTTATTAATATTATTATCCTCATCGTCATCATCATCATCATTATCATCATCATTATCATTATATTTTTTCTTTATTTCTTACTTCTCTTTTTCTGGCTTTGTTACCCAAAAGTCTTGGTGCATTAAATACACCCACCTATAAGTCCAAAAGTCCAACAACTGATTATCGGTTGCCAGTTGCCCTGACAACTGGCTAACTTGGCAGCACGAAATCTGACCACCCAAAAGTTTTCTAATGCTTTTAAAAAACAATACCATAACTTGGAAAATCTAGGATCTCAGTCCCATAAAATTTGGGATTTGACACTTAAAAAACCCTATAAATAAAGTTTGTTTCCTGCAAATGAAAGAGGAATAATCCAAAAAAACACAAAAAAAAATTAAAAAAAAAAGAAACCTCCATAACCAAGAATACCCAGAAAAAAAAAAAAGAAAGCTTTGTTGAAAAAAATTTGACAAAAAAAAACCTCTAGTAGAAATAAAAAATATTTTTCTAGCTTATTAAAAAAAAAAACACCACAAACAAACAACCCTTGGGAACGGGGACCAACAGCATCAAAAACAAAACAAGCATCAACAAAAAAAAATAGAAAATAAAAAAGTTTTTACTAAAAATTTTAAAGGCCAATCTAAGAGATTCAAGATTGTTTTTAAGAAAAGATTTTAAAGGCCAATATAAGAGATTCGATATTGTTTTTTAAGAAGAAAAAAAAGGTCAAATTCCTATTTAGGGGGTGGAAATGAGTCGTTTGGTGTTTTGAAAATTTTTTGATCATTAGCAATGATGATCGATAAGGTGCAATAGTGATTGGCCGTTTTCTAGGCTAAAGTTGAAAGAGTTTTTAGGAGTTTGTAGGTTTTTCTTTTTAAATGTGTTGAAATAGTTTGAAAAAAAAGTTTGGTTTCTATAGAAAAAAATTGTAAAATGATGTCGTTTGGGACTCAAAGGATCCACGTAGGAACCTGAATTCAACTTAAGATTCATGCAAACCGACCCACGACCTGCGCCCTTCTTTTGACCTAAGACTGGTCCAATTGAACCAAATCTAAACTAGACCAAACTACTAGAAAACCACTGAACCACTTTGGATCTTGAAAAATCGTCAAAAATCGCTAATCGATCTGAACTGTGGTGAATCATTAATCGACCTTTTTTGATCTTTTTTAATTTTTATTTATGTTTTATATATTATTTGAATAACATGCATGTTTAAAATTTAAACTTGTTATAATATAAAATATTCATAAAATAAAATATTTAAATTAAAATTTATTTACATAATTTTACCCTAAAATTTAACAAACTTTAAGAAAATTTAAAAATATAATAAAAGGAATAAATAAAATAAAAATAAAATTTTTTTAAAAAATAAAATAATAAATAATAACAATAAATTTTTAAATAGTTTTGAATGTGCAACTAATAAAAATTTTTTGAATTTTATCAAAATGATAGTAAATTTTTAAAAAAATTCTAAAAAATATTTATTTTGAAACAAAAAATAATAAAATAATAAAACAGGTAATAAAATTAAATGAAAAATAGGATAAATATAAAAATATAAATATAAAAAATTACGAAAGAGTAATTTTTCATAAAAGATTATTTTTGAATTCTACCAGAATGATGAAAAATTCATAAAAACAATAAAATAATAAAATAAAACAACAAAGATCACAAAAACAAAATAAAACAAAAATTAAATTTGGGAAATAATGAAAATCATCTAAATCATGGAATTATAAAAAATCATGAAATAGTGATTTTGAAGTTCTTATGTGTAAAAATTTACCTAAAATTTATCATAATGTTGAAAAATTTGAAGAAAATTTTTACACCAACGATTTACATTTATTCCTAAGTAAATAATAATAATAATAATAATAATAATAATAATAATAATAATAATAATAAATGTTACAAAATTTTAATAAATCCAAATAAATAAGAACAATTCTAAGATTTTAAAAAAAATTATAAACGAATAATTTTTTAAAAAATAAAATAAAATAAAAATATTTTGATCTAAATTATTCCAGAATGATGGATAATTTATGATTTAAATCATTTTTAAAATAATAAAAAGTCTTCAGTCTTCATGAAATTCTAAAAATTACGAATGAGTGATCCTTAGAAGAAATTTTTTTAAAAAATAAAGTTTAGAATAGAAAAAATTTTAATAAAATTATAAAAAGTTTTTTAATAAAATTATAAAATATTTATCAAGTCAACGACGGTGCCTCTTCAAAGAAAGTAACGAGTTTCTTAAATACTCTTGAGGTAAGAAAAATTTTCTAAAAATTTTACTAAAATGATGGAAAAATCGTACGAAATTTTTTTATATTTAAATAAATAAATAAATAAAAACAATAAAACAAAAGACCATTTAATTAAAAACCAATTTATTGCAACACAAAGTTATTTGGTAACATCTTCAGACAGGCATTATAAGGGTGCTAAGCCTTCACTACGTATAACCATACTCCTCAATTTAACTCTGCAATGTAAACCAAAACTTATCATTTTTACGAAGTCTTAATTGAACTTAGGATTTCTTTAAAAGGAATAATTTTACTCGGTGACCAATCGTACCTTAATAAAAAATATTAATGGCGACTCCTAATATTTAAAGTCTAGATATTGAGTCCTCAAATCGATACGTTATGACACTTGGTCTTCCCATTACCTTATGTCTGAGACAAGAGGCGATGACCTGATTAAAATAGTTAATAGTTGATCGGATATTAGCATGGAGCTCAAAAAAGGTTCACATGAGTAGCTACTAATTATATTTAATAATTTCAACCAAGCATGGGTCGTATTTAATAATATCGTGCAAGATAGATGCTAAGTGGTCAGTTATAAAGTAATTGCTTTGATTAGATGTTCATGGGACCTTGGGCAAGTCTTTCATTTGATAATGGGCAAGCCATTTCCTTGAAGACAAATGACATGTTGTTTGGGCGACCTAAGGGCATGACTACATAGATTAAACTTTGACCGTTGACTAGGTGCTTTAGACATAACAAATTTATAAATTTGTTTGAAAACACATAACAATTATCCAATGATAAAATCTTAAGAAAATCACAAACTATTGACTTTCTAAGAAATTTTTACGTAAAATTCTTTTCTAAAACTTAACCCAAATGATGTAAGAGTTTAGATAAGATTTCAAAAATATAATTAGCATTTTATTTTCATTCTAAAAATTGGGACATAAATAATGAATCAAGTTCTATAATAAGAGTCTTAAAAATCATAAATAGATAATATTTTAGAATATTTTTAGGTAAGAAATATGTATCTAAATTTAATCTAAATGGTGAAAATTTTAAATATGTTTTTTATACAACAAAAAATGAGGAATAAAACTTACAAAATAAAGAATAATTTCGAAGATGAAATTCTTAATAATTACAAATGTATGATTTTCTAATAAATTTTTAGGTGAAAATATATTTTTAAATTTGATCTAAATGGCGGAGATTTATATATATTTTTTGATAAAGCAACATTTAATTAAAAGAAACATAAATGATTAAGTTTTTCCAATGATAGAACCTCTTCAAGAAAACAAATGTGATTTTTGAATACTTTTAAAATTAAAAAATATTTTAAAAATTCTACCAGATTGATAGAGAAATCTTAGAAATTATTTTCAATATTTAGACATTTAAATTTAATAAAAATTATCAGAACCAAGATCCTTAAATTAATTTGAAATTAAGTGATACTATCTTTTGGACAAACGTGTGAGGGAGTTATAACTTTTTCGATAATCTAACTCTCGGCCTTAGTTCTGAAATGTAAACTAGAACCTATTTTTTAAAAATCCTTAGTCAAGTTTAAAACTTCTTTAAAAAAATAGATTTACCTAAGTGATCCATCACACCTATATAGAAAAAAAAATTAGTGACAATTTTTAAAATTGTGTCCAGCGATAACTACTTTAACTTATATGCTATAACAACTTGTAATATGGCATGTTATCATTGACAAAAACTTGTTTAAGAGTGGGAGATTGAAAAAAATCATATAATCCCCTTCGAGTAAAATGTAAACAAACCACATTCTAGTGGGTCTATGAATACAATTTTTTTGCCACTTCACTAATTATAGATATATGATTTATTTTTTGTGTTTACTTATATTATATATATATAATTATTGATAAATTTATTAATTTTTATCAAAAAAAAGTTCAAAGTAATTTTTTAATTTTTCAATCTTTAAAAGTATTCGAAAAGAATTTTTTTATATTAATTTTTTTAAAAAAAATTTATTATTTTTTAATTTTTAAGATGTCGATAAATATCTTTTTACACAAAAGATAAAGCTATTGATGCACTTCAACAAAATCCTGACAAGTGACAACCATAGACACTTTTATTTGTTGATAACAATGGGTGTGTGAGTGTTCTTATCTGATGACTTAAGAGGCCAACACCTCATTTTTTTAAAGTTATTGTGTCCTGATCCTGGATCATATGAAAATAACTCTTCTTAACTCCAGCTATATAGCTCCATAAGTAATTCATATATCCCTTTGAAGGATTAGAGGAATAAGGCTGTAAATGAATTGAACATGAACGAATGAATATATATTTATGTTTGTTTGTTTGTTTTTAAAGGTGTTTGTGTTCATGTTTAGTTCATGTTTGTTAAGAAAATTACTCTGTTCATTCATGTTCATTCGTTTAAATAGTATGTTATTCGTGTTTGGTTCATATTCATTTAATTAAGTTAAATGAACTCATTTGTGAATATTAAATGTGTTAGGCAAATAGTCCCAATCCAATCACACCAGTAGAAGCAAAATTAAACAATCAATCAATCACACAAGAGATAATAATTTAACATAATTCTATCTAATTGACTTACATCCACGGATGAAAAATAAGATCTATTAGTTGTAGAGAATTACAAATATACATTCATATTAAGCACTCATAATCAATATCCATAGACCCTCTTAATCTCCTCTAGTCTTATAAAATATTTTTAACCTAAACAAACACATCCCATATGCATCATTTCAATACAAACAAATACATACCTATATGTACTCATTCATCATACCTATATAGACCTTCTTAGTTTTTTTTAGTCCATTCCATGCACCATACAAACATACATACCCATAAGATGTAAATCTTCAATAGTCTTATAAGGTATTTATCCTATAAAACCCAATAGCTCTCTTATATCTTTTTCTTATAGCTAACCCTATAGAGACTTCACTTATTTATAAGTATACAAACTTACATATTAAAAAAAATTTTCTGTTATAATTCTTCTTCTATAAGTCAAACTTACCTTTTAAGAATATTTTTTCTCTTTAAATTTTTCTTCTACAAGTCTTCTTATCCATCAAATAATATATAACCAATCCCAAATAAACTATTATGGGATTTGAGTCATTATTCTTAATAATCTCTATCTTGACTCAAATTTTATCAAACATCTATCTTTATACTTGGCTCCACCTACAATGAAAATCTCACAATCATTTTCTCTCGTGTGTTTTCATGCTTCTCATAAATTGATCTATCAAAGCATGAACTCAAACTCTTCTCTTAAATCAAGCTCCTCTAAGCTTAACTCTTTTTTTCATAGCTCAAACTATCAACTTTTTTCACGTCTTGAACCAACAACTCTGATATCACTTGTTAGGGATCACCATAGCTCTAATATCACTTGTTGATAAATCACCACAAATAAAATAGTAAGCTCAAATCAAGAATAAAAAAACATAAGTATATTTGTTTTAGCTTAACTTAAAATGGCCTACTTCAAAACTAATCTACTAACAAATAAATCTTTATAACTATAAGACTTTTAGAATGACAAAAGTCATCAAAAACTCCTTACTCAAAACTCAATTACACCTTTTTAGTAACTTACTTACCTAGCTATTTTTAACTATCTGGTATTACTAAACCAAAATCAAAGCATTTTATTTATAAGGATAAAATTCTTTATACCTTTACTAAACTCTCAATGTGGGATACAAAATAACTCAAATTCTTATAACTTCACTTAATTTTTGATGTAAAATTTGATGAAATTTGAGTCAAGATGAAGATTATTAGGAATAATGACTTAAATCCTATAACAAATTTATTTGGGATTGGTTAGATATTGTTTGATAGATAAGAAAACTTACAAAAAAAAATTTAAGAGAAAATAGATTCTTAAAATGTAAGTTTGACTTACAAAAAAAAATTTAAGAGAAAAAATATTTTTAATAGGTAAGTTTGTATGCTTATAAATAGATGAAGTCTCTACAATGTTAGGTATAAGAAAAAGATATAAGAGAGTCATAAGATTTTATAAGATAGATATCCCATAAGACTACTGAAAATTTACATCTTATGAGTATGTATGTTTGTATGGTGCATGAAAGTGGACTAAAAGAGACTAAGAGGATCCATATAGGTATGATAAATAGATACATATAGGTATTTGTTTGTTTGTATTGAAAAGATACACATGGGATATTTTTTTTGGGTTAAAAATACTCTATAAGACTAAAAGAGATTGAGATGATTTATGAGTATTAATTATAAGTGCTTGATATAGATGTATATTTATAATTCTCTATAACTAATAGATCTTATTTTTTATCCATGGATGTAGATCGATTAGATCAAATCATGTTAAATTATTACTTTTTGTGTGATTGATTGATTGTTTAATTTCGCTTCTACTAGTGTGATTACATTAGGGCTTTTTACCTAACAAGTGGTATCACAGTGAGGTTTATGAGAAGAAGAGGTCAACCCAAAAGATCTTAAAGCAAGTATTTTAATATATCTAAAAAAGGTATATCTAGTATGCATATGCCTAAGTTTGAAATTTCGTTATTTGATGAAAAGAGTAATTTCATGTTATGGTAAATTACAATTCAAGATCTGTTATTGCAACAAGGATTGGATTAGGCATTAAAAAGTAATAAATATGAGGGAATGTTTAATGATAATTAGAATAAAATTTAGATGAAAGCTATTAGTACTATTAGATTGATACTAACCTCAAAGGTAAAGTATAGTGTGTTGACTGAAAGTATTTTAAAGAATTTGTGGGATAAGCTTGAGAGTATTTATGTTTCAAAATCATTGACTTACAGATTATATTTGAAGATAAATTTGTATTCTTTAAAGATAAAAGAAAGTACAAGTCTTCATAATCATCTGAATAAGTTTAATAGATTGATTTCTTAATTGCTGATAATTTATGTTGATGAGTTAAAAGATAAAAAGAATGCTTTAATTTTACTATCATCTTTACCCAAGTCTTATAGACCTTTAGTTCAAACTTTGTTAGTAGGTAGGTCTATTTTGAAGTTGGATGATGTGACTGCGTTGTTACTTGATAACAAAAAGTTTATGGGAGCATAAAACTCATCATCTGAAGAGAGTACACTAACTGTAGAAGGTTTTGATCAAAAGAGAACTCAAAATAGGATTGATGGATCAAGAGAGATCTAAGTCAATAAATAAATATTACAATGACATAAAATGTTATTATTGTGATAAAAAAAAAGACATATCCAAGTGTACTGCAAGAAGCTGAGAAATGATATGACTGCTTTAAAAAAATAATGAAAAAAAATTGGATGAAGAAAAGAATGATACTGCTGTTGTTGTGTCTGATGATGATGATGTCATTTTGATGACTTGTATAGATGAGACTCAGATTTTGAAAGGTGATAAAAGTTAGATTTTGAATTCAGCTTTTATAGTTCATGTTTACAATGATAGGAATTTTTTTATGGAGTTAGATGAGAATGAGAAATATAGGGATATTATGGTTGCTAACAACGAAAAAGTATAGATTCAAGACATTATGAGTGTTCGCCTTAGATCTCATAATGATGTTGTTAGGATACTTCGTCATGTAAGGTATGTACCGAGTTGTAGCTATAATTTAATTACTTTGGATGAGTTAGCTTTTCGGAGGTACACATACTATGATAGTAATAATTCGTTAAAAGTGTATAAGAATAGTAGTGTGATTCTACAAGGAAATAGGATTAAAAATCACTTGTACATGCTTGATAGAGGCTCAATTGTTTGGATCCCTATGATGAAAAAAAGAAGAAGGGCAAATGTGTTAGCTTTGCAGATTTTGTTGAAGTATTTGAAGATTCAAGTCAAGAAAAGATTTGTTGGGATTTACCTTAAATTTCATAATCTCACATCGAAAGTTAAGTGAAGTTATAAGAGTTTGAGTTATTTTGTATCTCATATCGAAAGTTTAGTAAAGATATAAGGAGTTTCACATTTATAAATAAGATGCTTTAGTTTTGGTTTAGTAATCTCAGATAGTTAGACACCTAAAAAATAGCTAAATAAATAGGCTATTAAAATGATGTAATTGGGTTTTAGTTTAAGTTTTGAGTAAGAAGTTTTTGGTAACTTTTCTCATTCTAAAAATCTCGCAGTTGTAAAAATTTATTTGTTAGTAAATTAAGTTTGAAGTAGATCATTTTGAGTTATGCCGAAATAAATATATTTGTGTATTCTTATTCTTGATTTAAGTTTACTATTTTGTTCGTGGTGATTTCCCAACAAAACAAACATATTCACGAACATTTATAAATGAACATATTCATGAACAATAAATAAACTATAACCAAACAAATTTAAACAAATAAACCTTAAACGAATATATAAGAACTTTAAAATAGGATTAAGGTAAAGGATAAAAATATAATTTTATTAGTATTATTATAAACAAATAAAAAATAAAACAATAAACGAATAATAAATGAATAAGTTTTAAACAAACTGTAAATGGGTTTATTCATAAACATAAATGAACAAAAAGACAATTGTTCGTATTTGATTTATTTAATAAATGAACGCACAAATAATATTTAAGATCATTTATTAAATTTAATAAATAAATATAAACAAATAAAAATTGAATATGTTTACAACTAATTCGTCAAAAATTTTATTGCTTACACCCTTAAAGAGTAAAAAAAGAATGAGATACGAAAGAAACAAGCATAACAAAACAGACCCCATAAAGGAAAATTTTTTCTGCGTACTAATGCTATAAAATTGTAATGGGTGTCTACGTGGACACTTATAAGATTAATTAAATTTTTTATTTTAATATAGCACTTTCATCAAATTAAAAAATATATGATTTATTACTAATTTTTTAATAAATATCACCTTAATTAACATGTGTGTGTGGATAATTCTTAAATACTTTTCTAAAGAGATATATCTCCTTTTTTTTTTTTCTGTTCGGACTTTGGGTAGTTTTTTTTTTCTAAGTACCGGGAACAATAATATTGTACCTTAATTTGCAGACTGCAGTCATTGTTCGCATTTCCACATTTTGAGCATGAGATCTTGGGCCTTGAGTCTTTTGGTTTTGGTACTCGGTAACGCAGTCTTTGATCTCTTGTTTTGGAACCAAAAAAAACTTTTTAATTTGTTATGAAAAATTCAAAAACATTGAAAAAATTGTTTATAATCGAGCTCAATTATGTATTAACTTATAAAGTGTATTATTATTTCTTTATATTATTAATAATAAAAAAATAAAATATGATATATCAATAAAATGTTAAATTCTTAATTATAAATTTAAAAATGAAGATGTAAAAGTTACATATTTGAAAGAATGGCATCCTTTGAGACCAAAGACAAGATGTCCAGATTTTTTTTTGGCTTTTATAATTGTATATAACATATATATATGGAAAATTAACCACTTTCATCAAAGACCATTGACATGATAATTAAGTAGATTGGCAAAAAAACTGTCTCCAGTAGTAATGCTATAGCATATGAACATTTTTCTCATCTCTCTCAAAATTTCTCAATCCCTCATAAAGCTAGGAGTTTGAAAAGTGTAAGGAAATGACGTGGTTTTATTAGCTCTCGAGATGTTGGATTCTGTATCAGCATTACTGACATCAGGGCACATGATCAGTAGGCCCAGCCTCCATCCATCACCGATCCATTTCTATGCTTAATTAGGGCTTTAACGTCGTATCACCAAAGATTCTCCATTCTCCCATATACGGACCCGAAGCAAAAAACATCTTGGTTCAGTCCCTAGGGCTCCAAAAGCTATAAAGTCATGTCTTGTCCGGGTAAGCTCGTGGAAGTTTCATTCTTTTCCTTTTTTTCATTGGGACCTCGAAAATTGTATACCATATCCATCTTGACATTTTTTGGATGCTTGGAAGTTTCATACACATGAATTCATTCATTGTGTCAAAATTTCCACGCTTCTTGAATTTCTGCACCGTGCACATGTTGCTGGCTAGACTAATCCAATGTTTCCATTTTTGCACCTAGAGCCCGGCTAAGTTCATTCTTAAGATCACTTGAATGAATAATTAGAACTTGATTTTGGCAAAAACTTCCCCTGTCAAAACAGAGTTGCTTGCATCGACTATTAATGTAGCCAAAAAAAAAAGAGTAGTATATCAGATGGAGATTAGTCAGATCACTTAAGTTTACTTATCCAACCTGCAAGATCATTTTGTTGCTCCTTTGGACCGTACAGGGTTGGTCAACATTCCGCATAAAAGAAATTTAATCAGGACAAACACACAACATATTTACTTTGTATTATATTTTTGGTTTTAGGAATATTCAGTGATTCAATGGTTTCCTATTTTAATAGCAAAAGGAAGTGATTCTACGGGAAGGATGATTTGTGTAATCATCATCTACTTCTTCCGGGAAGAACTAACCTTATGATCAAATTTTCATAGAAGTCTCATATATGAATTGTAAGAAAACCAAGATATAAATTGCAGTAATAATCAATTAAAGAGTTCAACAGCATCAATAAATTGTTTATTGTATCCTCACTGTGAGTAATCCAAAATTCCAAAGCATTAGTATTTCATTCATTGGTTTTCTCCGCCAAATACTTCTGCTTCTCCTCATCCGTCATGAAAGCCGTGATGGGGAAAGATTTACCGATCCCCATCGGAGTCTTGAAATATATTTTGTTGCTGGCGGGGTCCTCGATGCTCATCTCAGTTATAGGCACCCATAGAAAAACCTGTTTGCTCTTAACCCCAGTCATCTTCTTCATCTTGAACTTCTCAACGTATGCAGTAACCTCCGTGGAATAGCTCACCCGAGTATTTGTCCCAACAAAGAAATGCTCATACGGGGCCTTCTGTTTCATCCAGACAAACCCTGTTTCCCTAACTCTTCCACATTCTTCCAGGTCTTGCAAAGGAAGCACACCTTTAGGGAACCCCAGCTCCTCCAGGAGCTCGATGGAATGGCGGTAGCACTCTTCAGCCCCATAAACAATCTCCGCCCCAGCACGCTGATCATCTTCCCGGCAGCCGTTGCTAGTCATTTCTGAGGTGAATTAGGAGATATTATGAACGAATATGTGATGTTTTCAAGATTTAATTTGAGGAATGGATTGGTAGGGTGGTGTGTAGGCTTGAGGGTTATATGAAATACTTTAAGAGGAGGAAATTAAGTAGTTGGGTGGAAGTTGAGCTGATTGCAGGCTTCTGTAAGGAGTAGTTCAACAACTAAATGACTGCTACTTATGGTCGTCCTTATGTTGAAGTCTGTTTGATGTTTTGTGTGTAAACTTTCGAAACAAAGAACGGAAATTTCAAATGATTCCGTTCCGATATAGTTTGGTGTATTTGGTTGATTGTCTTTCTTATATTTTCTTTTGCTCTCCATCTCCTTAAATAAACATTTTAGAAAAACTGAAAGTGAAAAATTTTCAACATGAAAAATAATCATAGGCCCTTACTATAAATGCTTGGGGAATCTCAAAGATTATTAATTTTCACAAAAAAAAAAGATTAATTCTAAATAATTACTAAAATAATAACATAATGAAAATGCAGTGATTAAAATTATGAATACGTTATGTCAAGCAAATTTCATGGCGTTGATTTTAAATTTTTTGATCCATCAATTAAAACTTAAGAGTTTAATTTATAAAGGAAATGGATTTCCGTGTTGATGTTGATCTCCTTTTAGATGAGTTGTTATCTTTTCAAAAGGACGGTGGAAAGAAAGATTCAAAGCATCTTTCTTAAAAAAAGATTGTACATTAAGCAAACTAAAAACCATGTCCAGAAAAAGTATGTGAAAAATGTTGCATCATGTTTAAAGAGGACTTCAGAAAATAGGGAAATTCTCTTTTTGCCTATTTTTCAACCACTTAAGGCATCCCATTTTTGGCTTTCTTGTCTCACAATTTAATTCATCTAATTTATATAATTAATTTTTAAAAATAATATTCAATAAATTTAAAACTCAAATCTCTAACATTTATAATTTATTTTGTTTTTCTCTATTTCTAGATGGTGAAAATTTTTTTTCACCAAAAAATTTACTATTATATATATATATATATAATTTCTTATTCTATTATATCGACCCTATAATGAATTATAAGTGAGTGATTTAAGGCACTACCATTTGTCTTTTGCCTCAAGAAAATAATAACAATCGGCAACGCATCAAATGTTATATTCATTGATGTTTTATTATTTAAAAAATTATTTTACATGTTAACTTTAAAATTTTTAAATTCCACAAGTAAAAAATTTAAAAAAAGTTTGACACTTACTTTATTATAATATAGTTATAAAAATTAATAAAAACTTAATAAACAAACAAACACGTGATAATATTTTAATTTCGTGTAAAATTTTATGATGCTGAACCATGAAGGGAATAAAGTTGGTTTATTTTAGGTATTGCCTTTTTTTTTTGGTCCAGCTTTTGTTGCGTCCATTAAACAGGTGACAAAGTCCCATGATTTGCGTTGGATTTCTTATCAGAAGGTCTGATGTCGCAACCGATAGCACTGTCATTCCCCTGTAGGCCCAGCCATAATGCAGCTTCCTGTCCTTTTTGTTTTTGTAGAAACTGCTATTCCAATTCCAATTCCAAATCATGGCAACTTTCTCAGGAGTCTAGAGCCATGAATGACAGAACGTTCAATCCACTCTATGAATAAACAGTAAATACCCAATTCATTGATTGTTTATACATCAATCCAGTCTAATAATATACTTTTATTGTAAAATTAACTTACACATCAACAATATATTCTTAAAACTCCATAAACGAAATTAAAAAAAATTTACAATCACTTACATATGATTGTCTCTTTATTTGATTTAAATTTTTTATTTTTTTATAATATGATCACAGCTTACGAAAATAACTTTCTACTTTTTTAGACTTAATTTTATTCTTAAATTATTTTAACAAAGTAATTTTTTATATCAATTTAGTGTATTAAAGATTGAGCCTTGATTGGCGAGAAAAAAATTTTCTTTTCATACCATTAGATTGGAGAAAATTTTGTTATATGAAAATTTGTCTTCTAAAAAAACATGAAGAAGAAGAATATAATCTCATACATCATGTGACTTCCTTTAGATTATAGTGCGGACCAAAGCAACGGCATGTCGTCCGGCATAAATGTGGGCATTGTCTCCCCATGCTATTGGCAAACTTTTCCTCCACGTATTCCACAGTTATTCGATAAAATCCTTCCTACAAATTATACTAGCAACAATTACCCACAGGCCCTTATCCTTTTGACTTTTTTTTTTAATTCTCAGCATCTTTTGTTGCAATTTTTTTGTTGGTTGAAACTTGAAAGTGGAGATGGGACGAGTTTGAATATTTGATTAAGCACTCGAGTGAAAACTAAAAGGGCCAAATGACCATTTGCATATTGGACGGGTCTCTTTTTTTTTTTTGTAATTTTATATTTAAGTCGTCGGCCACTGATCGTTGGTAGAGCACCGTTCGATTGCCAATTAAAAGATTTGGCGACCGACGAAACTTAACGGCTCTAAGTAATTCTACTAATTTTTTGTTTAAAAAAAAAAAGGGAAAACGGAGGTCGATATTATGGCCCAGTGAAACTAAATATCGGCTAAATTAGGGATAACTGGGCCGACCTAAAAGATCCAACTTTTTCCCAACCACGAAATCTGAAATCTCCCGTCTGCTTTTGTCTAACACACTCCCATCTCGCACAATTATGAAGGGAAAAGAAAGATATAGATATAGTTATCAGGAATAAAATATTAAATATATACTGTATTAAAATAGTTAAGTTCCTTTCATGAAAAGAGAGCAAAAGCTTTGAATTGAAAAAAAAAAAAAAAATCCAAAATCAAACAAAAATTACTCAGAAAAAACCAATCGGTTCCTCCGTTAGGTGATGGTTAGTGCTTTCTTCCATAAGAAGCAAAAGAAAAAGCGAAAGTCAAATTGGGATTTGTGCTTGGGCTTAACTGTCATTTCGTCGTACTGTGCCATTTTCATGCAATTTCTCTCATCCGGTAGCGGCGTTACTACTGGTTTGGGGAAATGTATCGTATTTGCTGAAGCTACCACTGGTACTCGCGGCGGCCGAGGTGGCGGTGGCGGCGGTTTCTGGTCATCTTATTCTGCGGTTTCACCCTCTGGCATAGCCATCGCCGTCACTGCTATGGCCGGCATCGCACTCGCCGCCACCGTCATCTACTCTCGTAGGTAAAAAAAAAAAGAGCAAAAAAAAGGTTGTCAAAAATCGTAGCTTCATTCTCATTCAAAATCTTGTCCATGATTACACAGCCTAGAGAGTAGAGAGCTTAGATTGCTTTTGATTATTAATTAGGTAAATTAGATAGATAGAATTCGACATGCTTACGGAACAGAAACCTTTAATGAGAGCCTTACGACGAAGTCACACATCCTCATCACCATCATCATCGCCGTCAAATACTTCTTCTTCATCATCGTCATTGTGGATTCATTTGCGATCGGTTTTATTAGTTGTTGCTTCTTCGTCGTCATCGTCATCTTCCTCATCTTCCTCCTCACCACTTCCAAATGATCGGTGAGTCTCCTTTTTTCTGTTGAACTTAAACTAATCCTTTTCATTTTATTTTAAAGATTTCTACTTATCTTTGGCAGGGTTTTATAGATTCCAACCTTCTTTTTTTTTCCTTAAATTTCCTTCTTTTTTTTTTTCTTTCTTTCGGTTTCTAAATCACTGATCTGAAAGTAGTCGAATCAATTCCATCACTGTCATGTTCCTTAAGTTGTTAATAAGAGTTCGATTTCAATCTCATCGTCTTTTCCTCTCTCCAGAGGTTCTTAATCCGATTATTGTTCGGTTGTTTATATATATATACACTTTCTTTCAAAGTAATTTTGAAAGCCTTAACATTTTGAATACTGATGTTGATCATACTAGTCTAATGTTGCAATTCTTTTCACTTTTTGGTAGTAGTAGCGGTCGCTTTCGGAATCGAATTCGTTAAGCAAAATTTGAGCAAAAGCCATTAAATTTCTTATTTCAAGTATGATATTACGGCCATTTTAATAGTACTTCATGATAGGCTGTTCATTAGGATTTGGACCTTTTAGTCGTTGCAGTGGAGTTGTGATTTTTGTTTGTTCTCATCTTCATTTGCAACAGTTACAGACCCTCTTGGTGATTGCAATCGCCTCTATTTGCAGTTTTTCACTTGCTTGTCTTCACTCCTCCACGTATCTACTCAACTTGTAGCATTACTCAGTTGAGGGTTCCACAAGTTTTGTTTCCTCATGTGATGTATTGCATTTTTGGAAGCTTATGGACTCCTATAGTGTATCTTTCATAAATCATGCTTGGACAGAAAAAATTATGCTGTTATTTTGTGAAGGTTAAAGAGTATAAAAAGTCCTGAATTATAATTTAAAAAATCATCCAAATCTTTATTTTTTATTTCAATCAGTCAACCCCTCCAATATTTATATGCATCTAATTAAGCTTTTATTTGGATGAAAAGTTAGCAATGTTAATTTTTTTGTCAATTAAGATAAAATTTCATGTGACATCAATAAAATAGATGAAAGGTTGCCACATGACGTATTTAATATATATGTGAAAATTAAATAAAATAAGCTTTTCTTTTTTTCTTTTTTCTTCTCTATTTTCTCTATCCTTCTCTCTCTAAGATCTCTCTAAGGATTCAACTGGCTATAGTTTGGGGATTCATTGATTAAATTTTGTCACATTACTAGATTTCATTCATTTAATGATTCAATTGAGTCAAAAAAGAAGATTAAGGGTTTGATTGATTGCAATAAAATATTAAGACCTTAAATGACTATTGAATTATAAAGGGTATAATGTTAAGACCCCTTAGCCTTTTGTGAACTTCTCCAAAATGATTGGAACTGCTATTCATATTTACTGCCTATTAATTTCATTTACATTCGTTTTTCCATCTATGATTATCATAAGCTTATATCTTGATAAAAAGAGTTAGTAATTTTGTTTCTTTTTTTTTTTTTTTTGCAGGGGTAGCCTAAAATCACCTTGGTCTCATAGGAGAAGAAAGCATGCCCTTCTACCTAAACAATGGAAAAATTTATTCACAGCAGATGGGAAACTCCTTGATGATGGTGTCAAGCTTCTGAAGACAATTCGAAATGGAGTATGTTATTAAACTTGTTTCATACTTATTTGCCTTCTCGTTCATCTGAGTTTGTTACAGATTGTATCTGGTTTATTCTGTTTTAGTGGATATGTCATTGCTGCTTGAGAATTCATTCTTTGCATCTTCAAATACAGGGTGTTGATCCAAGTATTAGAGCAGAGGTGTGGCCTTTCCTCCTTGAAGTGTAAGATTCATATACTTTTATGTACTACTGTATAGTTTGATTCGAATAAACCTTTCTCCTTTTAAATCTTTAACCTCTAGGTTAATTTGCTCCTTTCAAATCACTGGCTAGTGTGCCTGATTACTTTTTCTAATGAATCCTTGTATCATCATTTTATCATATCTTGGTGCTTTTCGAACTATTCATTGTCTCAATGATTTTTAACTGGAAACAAAGCCTTGGTTAAAGAGGAGGGAAAATGGATTATTATATGTATTCATTTGAATTGTATGCTCCAAGTATCTATTTTAACCTCTTATTTTTTCTTGCTGCTTGAGTTTTTCTTCATTTGTAATTATTCGTCATATTAATCACTTATCTGGAAAACAAATTTTTTGAGGAGATGTTTTCTTATGCATTTTACAGGTGGGTCATAAATGACCAGTTATACCATCTAACTTTGATGTCTGCATGCTTGAACAGATATGACTTCAACAGTTCGAAGGAAGGAAGAGATTCTATTAGAACTCAGAAAAGGTATATTTATTTTCTTTCTTTTGCTTCTTTAATACACAGATTCATCAGCCAATGCTTTGTTACTGTTACCATCTTCCTTTTCCCTTCTCTATCTCTTTTTCTTTGGTGTTTTATTTGTTTACTTATTTATTTCTGATACAGAAAAGAGTATGAAAGCTTGCGGAAACAGTGCCGCCAAATTCTTAAACGTATCAAGAAGAGCTGTAAGTTGAAGGAAACTGTTGGAAACAGCTGCAATGAAGACAGTCAAGTTCATGATTCTCTAGGCTTAGAGGATGTGGTTAGTGGTAGGTGGTCACACTCCACTGAGGGAGGAAGCCCTGTGGTTGATGATTTTGATCACCCTCTATGTGATCGAAGTCATCAAACCCTTCTATCTACTGACTCATTTTTGAAGGGAGATGTTGATAAGAGTGTGGTCACTTGTGAATATGCCTCTACTGGAGAGATAGATTCATCTGATTCTGACTCCTCTGAAGAACATGGAAACACACCCCTCGTTGCCTCAGTAATAACTGAGGAAAATAATATTGATGAAGATGATAATGATAGCTCCTCTCCCTCCGAGATAGAAGGCAGGTCCAAATCCCACACGGATGAAGATTTTGCCACATGGCAGAGAATCATACGCCTTGATGCTGTGAGGGCAAATGATGAATGGATGGTTTACTCTCCAGCTCCGGCCGCAGTATCAGAAATCAAAGCACAACGGTTAGCTGAGAGTGTTGGCTTGAAGGATTGTGATCACTTAGAGCCATGCAGGATTTTTCATGCTGCTCGTCTTGTTGCTATCCTTGAGGCCTATGCGCTTTACGATCCTGAGATAGGTTACTGCCAAGGAATGAGCGATCTGCTCTCTCCAATTATCTCAGTGGTAGAAGATGACTCTGAGGCCTTCTGGTGCTTTGCTGGTTTCATGAAAAGAGCTCGTCATAATTTCCGACTTGATGAAGTGGGCATTAGAAGACAGTTAAACATCGTGTCCAAGATAATCAAGTGTAAGGATATTCATTTATATAGACACCTGGAGAATCTTCAAGCAGAAGATTGCTTCTTTGTATATAGAATGGTTGTAGTTCTTTTTCGGAGGGAGTTAAACTTTGAGCAGACACTTTGCCTCTGGGAAGTGACATGGGCAGACCAGGCAGCGATTCGTGCAGGTATTGCAAAGTCTGCTTGGGGGAGGATGAGAATTAGAGCTCCCCCAACTGATGATCTTTTGCTTTATGCAATAGCAGCTTGTGTTTTACAAAGGAGGAAACTAATCATAGAGAAGTATAGCAGCATGGATGAGATAATGAGAGAATGCAATAGTTTGGCCGGACATCTGGATGTCTGGAAGCTTCTTGATGATGCCCATGACTTGGTGGTCAACCTGCACGATAAGATTTAGGACTAATCTGCCTTTTTTCTTTTTTCCAATTTCCTTCACTGATTTTTTTAAAACTTTCCTCGACTCCTGCACCATTTAGGGATCCCTAAACTAAGGGATCCAAGTTACTTGACATTTCTGCTTGAAACAAGCGGTGTGATAGCCAATTCCCTGTTCCAAGTAAATTATGGGATGTACCATGATGTATTGCCCGCACTCGTGCTTCATCTGAGTGATGGTGGCAACGCTGAAAAAATCAGCAGTTTAGAATGTTTAGCTTGCTTGCAGTTATTGAACGATAGAATCTTGCACGTTAGTTTTCTCCTTTCGTTTCGGTTCTTTGGCATTACTGTTTACTTTTGTTGCAACCCGGTTAACCCTGTTCAGACTGGTTTCTCTTCTGGCAGCTTCTCTTTTCTCTGATTCTTTTGAATAAAAAATTAAAAATTAAAAAAAAAAAACCCACAGGGAATATGTGTAATGCGTTTGAATAAATAAAAGTGACGTTTTTCTTAATTTATTTGGAAATTTTCAGTTTATCTTTGCTAAAAATACTAGTTGGTTAAGGAATTAAATAAATGCATTCTATATGTTCATTCAAAGTCTTACCAAATGGGTTGAATTTGTTTGGAATTAAATTCCACTATCTGTCAAATTAATTAGGTAAACATATTCATAAAGCAATATGAGAGTTTATTTCAATATTTTTACGACATAGGTATGATTTGAAAGAAGAAATTTTGTTATAATTTGTAAGCGTTAAAATATAATTTTAAAATTATTAAATATTATTTTTTTAAAAAAATTTATTATATGAATTAATTAAATTAAATTTATTTTTTAATTTAATAGTAATGTTTTGAATTTTTTTATTTTATTTTTCCTTAAACAATCCAATTTTGATTTTTTTTAAAAAAATTACTGTTAATGAGATTTGTAGATTTTATAAAAATATTAGTAAAACTCCTCTTGTATGTTGTCACACTGTCGATTTTAAATCCGAATAAAGGAGGAATGTTGCGATAAGTTGACATCTAGTGTAAAATATAATCAAACCCTAATGAAAGACTAAAACAAAAAATTTTATTGAGTCGTCGCCTCCTAACGAAATGCCGCATCCGAACCCAAATATATCGTTAAATATGCAAAGGTTACTAGGTCATCGCCCGGAAGTGACGCGTCGCATCGTCGCTCGGGTACAATGTCAAATAGGCAAGGTTTTCGTGTTTTGGTAGACGAAAATGAGTAAAGAAGCTAGTCTATAGGGTTAAATTATCTTAGCTACTTAAAATATAGGATCATTAATTGATAAGTTTGTAGAGATAAGTAATGCAATGGCTAAAAGAAGAATTAATATTATGAGTTTTCAAAAAATTAAGTGGGTAATGTCATAAAATATAAATTTGTAGATTTATTATTAAATATGTATTAAAAGAATCATCATTAATTTTTTTATCATAAAATATAGATTTGTAGATTTACTGTTAGATATGTATTAAATGAGTCATCACTAATTTTTTATTATTTAGGTGTGATTGGTCACTTGATCGAATCTATCATATTTAAATATTGATTTAGGTATCTTTAAATAGTAAATTTTACTCCACGAAAATAGATTTTAGATTCGAGAATACGGTTACGTATGAAAAAAGTTATAGCACCCTCACAGTACCCTTCCAAAGGATGGTATCAGTTTGATTTTAAATTATCTAAGCCTTAACCATATTTATGATTTATTAAAATATTTAATATTGAAAATTAATCTTAAAATTACTCTAATAGTTTGGTAGCAATTTAACATAATTCTTTCACCTCAGAAGTATTAATAGAGATTAGTGTCTCACCCTGAAGAGGCTCCATCGTCGAATTCATTTAAATTTTAGTTAAAGAAATAATCAGTAAAATTTTTTAATAGTTTAGTAAAATTTACTTTGATACAATTTTCTTAATAGTTTGGTGAGATTTTTTTATAAAATTATTTTTTAGAAAATATATTAAATATTTCAATAGTTTAGTAAGATTTAATTTAAGATGCAAATTTTCTAATAATTTGGTAGGGTAAAGTATAAAATATTTTATTAACAATAATTTTTTTATAAAAATTTATTTATGAGATTTTTTAATAGTTTAGTAGAATTCATAAAAATTTAAATTCAAGAAAAATTCTCAAATAGTTTGATAGCAATTATGAATTCATTTTAAAAACTTTTATTATTATTATTTTATTATTATTTTTTAAAAAAATTCATGAAAATATTTGATTTAAAAATAAGTAGAATAATAATAATGATAATAAATGAAATTAAAGAAAATCTAAAAAGAATAAAAATAAATAAAATATAAATAGAAAATAAATAAGAAAATCTACAAAAAAATAAATAAAAATGTAAATAGAAAATAAAAAAAAAATAAAAAAACTACGATTGGGTTGGGATTGGAGCGCGAATCAGCACGCGAGTCAATGGGTCGACGCGTAAATCTAAGTACTTCAGAACAACGCCATTTTGGCACAGTATAAAAGGCAGAATCTTTCGTTTTTCCTTATACTTGCCTTAGCTCTCTCTCTCTAACTCCTTTTTCTATCTCGCCTCTTTCTAGGATTTCCAGACTTAACCGTCGAAAATTGGATTTGGTCATCAGTTTCTTGAAAACTAATTGGAACTTGGCTAAAAAATTCAAAACCTACCGAAAAATTCATATGTTCTTCCCAAAACATAAATTTTTTCATATTTTTCTAGAAAACTCACCCTCTTTCAAATTTTTCAAAAGATCCCAAATAGTTTCACTTTCCATCAAACCCCAGAACCTCCAAAAAGATAAACTAATCTAGAAAACATATTCGTCCAAATAGCTGTAAAAACCTAGAACCCAGATTCTCCTCTTTGCTTACTTTGTGTGATTTAGATATTCATTTATAGCGTTTATTTAACAAAAATTTAGGGATTTAATAGCATTAATCTATACTTGAATCATGGGATTTTATTGTGGTCAATGATTCCACTGATCCAATTAAAAAACCAATGCTCGATTTCAATTCACACATGGGAATCCAACAACTTTGCTGATTTCTTGCAAAAGACAAAATCAATAATAATAATAATAATAATAATAATAATAATAATAATAATAATAATAATAATAATAATGATTAAGCCTAAAGCCTGTATTCAACTAATCACTATTGGGCCCAATAAGTAAAATACCCAGACAAAAATAAGTGTCTATAATTACCCTTCTTTGCACATTTCTGTGAAACAGGAATAATGCAAAGACATAGATAGCCATTATGTTCGGGCCCAATACTGAAATCAAATTAAAATATGAAAATGACTAAACTAAATCAAAGTTGAAATTAATTGAGGTATACCAAAATATAAAAGTGAAAATGATTGAGATTGAGCTATAATTCAAAAAATTAAAATGATTTAGATTGAGTCAAAATTGAAATTAAGCGACTAAGATCGAATTGCGAGTCAAAAAATAAAATGATCTGGATAGAGCCAAAATCAAAATAAGAGACTGGGATCAAATCGTGAGTCAGACAAATAAAATAATTTGGATTGAACCGAGATAAAAAATTAAGTGATCGAGATAAGTCGCGAGTTAAAAAAATAAAATGATCTAAACCGAGCCGAGATAAAAAATTGAGTGATTGGGATCAAACTGCTAGTCAAAAAAATAAAATGATCTAGATTGAGCCGAGATCAAACATTAAGTGATCAAAATTGAGTCGTGAGTAAAAAAATAAAATGATTTGGATCGAGCCATAATTAAAAATTGAGTGACCAAGATCGAACTGAGTAAAAAATAAAATAATTTAGACCGAGCGATATTAAAAATTGAGTGAGTAGGATGAGCCGTAAGTCAAAAAAATAAAATAATCTGGATCGAGCTGAGATCAAACATTGAGTGACTGAGATGAGTCGCAAGTCAAAAAATAAAATGATCTAGACTGAGTCGAGATCAAACATTAAGTGAACGAGATCGAGCCACGAGTCAAAAAAATAAAATGATTTGGACTGAATCTAGATTAAAAATTGAGTGACCGAGATCGAACCGTGAGTCAAAAAAATAAAATGATCTGGTTTGAGCCAAGATCAAAAATTAAATATGTAATTAAGCGACAATGCGACCAAAATGAATGTATATTCTATGAAAATGCATCAAAATTTCAATTGTGGTACTAAAGTTCTCAAGATTTTTTTTTCTGCATACTTTTCACAAGGAGAATCAAATCCATTTTTCGTCACTCAAAATAGGAACTCATCTTTTTTTTAAAGGGAATTTTCAAAACCAATGCTTTTACCAAACTTTGAAGATTTCATCTTTTGCCTTCATCCCTTTAACTTTCCTAAAGTAATGCACAATCCTTCATGACATTATTTAATTATTAATTATTATCCTAATTTCAAAATATAAGATGCAAATTATACATTTTTTCTATTCATGGCAAAGCACGAAAAGAAAAAGGTCAAGATTAAATGTGAGACATAGATAATATGAAATGGATATCATTTATTTGAAGAAGAAACAGATTACAAATGATGGCAATGGGACCAAAAAAAGGCATATAAAGATGGTTATTTGAGGTAATAATGCCCTAAGACAAATAATCAGATAATCATGATAACATATTTTAGATTTTTTCAAAAATTGAACCATATAATATCCTCAGCACTTCACAACTTTTCAAAAATTCACTGATATTGGCTTTGATGCACCTCACGAATGATGTAATATCCTCCTTATTCAAGTCACCTTTACAAATTTTGAACTTAGATAAACCTCCCTTTAGTTGAAGCTACCATTTCAGATTTTTAACTTGAACTCTCATTTTTTTTCTCTTTTTTTTAAGCAAAGTATTTTTTTACGACATCAAAATTTATGGGATTAAACAAGTCATCTCCATCCATTTCTGATAAAATTAGGGCTTATCCTGAAAAGGCCTTTTTCACAACAAACGATCATTCCAAATTTGAGATCCATTTTTCTCTATCATCATGTTGACTCGAGAGGATTCTTTTCAACATTAATTATTTTTCTCAAAATTAATGAGGACAAGCCTTTTTGTAATGAGCTTTCATCATTTTTCTTTGGTATAGTTGACAATGACAGAGCATTACTAATCTTTTCTCTTCAATGAAGTTTAATTGCTCATCGCACTCTTGAATCCATTTAGCTTTTTTTAATCCCATTTCTCTTAAGACTCTCAAGGATGAAATTTTTACTTTCACTAATAATATAACTTTCATCCCATAAACTAAGGAAAACAAAGTTGTCCCAGTAGAGGTGCATGCTAATGTTTGATAGGCATCCAAAACAAAATGCAATTTCTCATGCCAGTTTTTATACATTTATGTTATCTTTTTCAGAATCTTTCGACATTCTTATTTTTAACTTCTACTGCTTCATTCATTTTTGAGTAGTATAGAGCTGAATTATTATGTTTAATTTTGAACAAAGCATATACTTATTGCAACATCTTATTGTTTAAGTTCTTTGCATTATCTGAAATGATCCTTTTTGGGAGCCCATATCTACAGATTATTTGTCTCTTGATAAACTACAAACTACTGATCGAATTACATTTGTAAAAGAAGCTACTCTGACCCATTTAGTAAAGTAATCAATCATCACAAAAATAAATCTATTTTCGTGTGATGCTTTTGGAGTAATATGACCAATGACATCTAATCCCTATATAGAAAATGGTTATATAACACAGGCCTCATATTCAGTCACATTATTAGTGCAATTGAAGTTCAATTTTATTGTAATGGAGTAATAATGCCTTTTTGGAGATATTAAAATTACCTTAATTTTATGTATTATGGTATTAGCAGCCCCATCAAAATACATTTTCCATGACTTTCCATCATCATTGTCCTCTTCTAATCCTAAGATGGTTATTAACTCTTCATCTGAAAAATATAGTTCATGGGCTTATAGCTTTTAACGACACGATCTGTAAAGAATTCGACAATGGTACTTCCTTTGATCGTCTTTTAGCTTATGTATATTATATTATATTCTAAAAGCATTACTTACCATCTTACGATTCTTTCTAATAATGATGGCTTGTCAAAGATTTACTTGACTGGATCGAGTTTAGCCATAAGTCAAGTACTATGGTAAAGTATATACTACCTGAGTCTTTTAGCTATTCAAGATAAAGTACAACACATTTTCTTTAATAACGAATACTTGGACTCATACTTTGTAATTTTTTTGCTCAAGTAGTAAATAGACTTTTCTTTTTTACCAGATCTATCATGCTATCCTGGCACACATCATATCGATTTCTCATGAATCACTATGTACATAATTAATGGTCTTCTCAGAACAAATGATACTAATATTGGACGATTTGGTAGGTTTTGCTTAACCTTATCAAATGTTTCTTGAAATTTTACATTCCATTTACTAGGATTGTTCTTTCAAAAAAGTTTAAAGATGGAATCACATTTAAAAGTAAGTTAAGAGATAAATTGAGAAATGTAGTTTAATCTGCCTAAAAAACCTCGAACTTTCTTTGATGTACTTGGTGAGGATAAGTTTTAAATAGCTCATATCTTGTCTGGGTCAACTTCAATTCCCCTTTCACTAACCACAAAACCTAGCAATTTGCTTGACTTGGCTTCAAATGTACATTTGGATGGATTTAGCTTAAGTTGAAATTTCCTTAACCTCTTAAATAATTTTTTAAGGTTAGCTATATGGTCTTTTCCCTTTTGAGATTTTGTGACCATGTCATCTACGTACACCTCAATCTCTTTGTGCAACATATCATGAAAAAGTGTCACCATGACCTTTTGATAAGTTACTCCAGTATTTTTCAATCCAAAAAGCATAACCTTATAACAAAAAATTCCTACTTAATTAAAAATGTAGTTTTTTTCCATATTATCCTGAGCCAACTTTATTTGATTATAACCTGAAAATCCATCCATAAAAAGAAAAATTACATGTGGGGCTGTATTATCCACCAATGTATCAATATGAGATAAGAGATAGTTATCTTTCAAGCTAGCCTTGTTCAGATTGTGATAGTCCACACACATTTGTATCTTTTCATTTTTTTTTAGAACAGGTACTATATTGGCCATCAATTAAGAAATTTGGCCACTTGCAAAAAGCCCACATCAAACTGCTTTTTTACCTCTTTTTTAATCTTTTACAATATTTTAGTTTCATTCTTCTCAATTTTTATTAAACTGGCCTATATTCAAGCTTCAGAGATAGCTTATGTTCCACTATCTCAGTGCTGAGCTCAGACATATCTTGGTAAGATCAAGTGAACACATTTACAAATTTTTGAAGTAAATTCTCTAATCATTGTTTATTAACCACTAGAAATGAGGTACCGATCTTGACTTCTTTTTTATTCTCATCATCTTTTAAATTGATCATCTTGGTAAGTTCTCGATAAAGCTCAATAAATTTATCTTCCTGTTTAATTAATCTCATTAAATCTGAAGGTAAAGTGTATTTTTCAGAGTCTCTTTCAGTGTCAAGTTTATCAGCATTAATTGAATTTTCAAAATTAAATCCCTGGCTAGTTTCATGATTATCCTCATATTCATTTGTGGAGCTGAAATTAAATAAAACAGGAAGTATTAGCGAAATGTTTTGATGGGAAAATGGATTGAATATAAGAAATGAATAAAATACATGCTCTAATTTTTTATTAAAATAATGGATAATAAGAGGTCTATATATAAGAGATCATCCCAATACTTTTGGGCATAAGCGATTGGAAGTTGTAATTACTTTGAAAAAGTATTCATGACAGTAGGCATTTGGATGACATTTTAATTTTTTTAATTCAAAGTTTGGTGGACATGGATAAACTAACACTCATTCCCTTCAAATATCTTCATTTATCATATGGATGAATAGTTCAACAAAAGCTTCTTCCATGTTTAATTCTTTTTTAGCAATTTTTCTTAGCTCTCGGATGCATGTATCCTCTAAGATTAAATGTTTCATACAAGTGAGGAACACACATCAGTATATTTCTTGCCATCTTTTTTCCTCTTCTATCATCTTGTATTCATTTTACTTTGTATCCCAAGCCTAGTTTCTCGCTATTGTCTACAATTACTGGTGGTTCTTTTATCCCCTGCAGTCTTTTACCTAGTTCAACTTCAATATTCCATCTTTTATTAATCATCTAATGGATCATGATTTTATTGAACTTAAGACCTCTACTTGTAGCATTAATAAGTTCAAAGGATAGATAAGAGCACTCTAACGACTCCTCTGTAGCTTCGATGTATGGATCATTCATGGGTTGAGTCACCAATAAGTATTCTTCTTCAGCCACAATCATCAATTGATCTTTCATATTGAATTTAACTTTTTGATGCAAAAAATAAGGAACAACACCTGTAATGTGAATCCATAGTCTTCTCAACAAATAATTATAGGATAGAGAAATATCCATAACCTAAAACTTTATGTTAAAAATATAAAGTCCAATTTGCATAAGCATTTCAATAACTCAAAATAATTCATGTCCGGTTCCATCAAACTCTTAGATCACTATATAATTGCTTTTGATGTGGGACATATCAATAGGCAGCCTTGCTAAATTAGACATGGGCATAACATTAATGGCCAAACTATTACCAATAAGGACTTTAGCTATAATATGACTTTTACATTTAATAGTGATATGCAAAGCCTTTGTACTTTCCTCACATTGAGGTGGAATCTTATCATCACTAAAGGCTATATAATGTGATACCATCGAGTTCCCTATCAGATGATTCACATATTTCACTGACATGTTATGTGTCATATAAGCCTAATTTAACACCTTCAATAAGGCATTACGATGTGATTCTAAATTTAATAGTAGTGACAACAAAGAGATTATAGCTGGCATCTTGTTCAATTACTCTACCACAGAGTACTCATTATGCTTCACCAACTTTAGGAACTTGTAAGTTTTTTTTTGGGCATAAGTTTTATGATTTTTTTTTTAGAATCAAATCTGATCAAGTTTATTTTTTTTTATTTTTTTTCTTATTTTTTTAGCATATCTGAAGTATAGCATCTTTCATTTTTAGTTATGCCACCTACACCAGTTATATTGGTAGCATCAAATTTAGGCATGATTTCTTTTTGTTCTTGAACTGTCACCTTGCAACCATACTTGCATGGCATGTTCTTTTCATCCTTGTAGGGGAATGGACTTGGGAACTTGAAAATAAACTTGTCCACGATTGATCTTGGCTTCTCACCATAATGTATGGTGATCGACTTTGGTACCCACTTATCAGTCATAACTACTTCAGCACATTTCGAGGCTTTTATTTCTTCGTACAACTCGATCTGATAAGAACTATTAGCCTCTGTACCTCATCATGAAATAGTTTGCACATTTTAATAGAATGTCCCAGAACTTCACTATGATACTTGTATTTTTTATTCAAGACACGTCTCTCATGATAGGTATATGGGTCCACCAATTGTATCATCTCAGCTTTATATAAAGCTTTTTATAACTAATTGAATGGCATTTTGATCTTCTTCACTCTTCTTTTTATTTGCCCTTTATCCTCATTCAAAGCATTAATTGCATGATTGGGTAATAGATTACCACTAAAATTAAGAGTTATTTTTCCATTAGTATCGAAATTTATCAGCTCCTCTTTAATTAGACTTTGCACCACATGTTTCAAAGAGTTACAGTTTTTGGTAGAATGGTTGGTAACCCCATAATGATAGTCTCAGTAAGCAGTGGAATCATATCAATTAGGGTAAGAAGGTTTAGGCGATTTTGTAGGGATGAGAGCAATCAAGTAATTTTTATAAAGTTCTTAGTACAATTTTGTGTAACCAATAAGAATAGGATCAAAGGTGAGTTTTTTTTATTATTTCGTGGGTCCCTTATACCACTTATTGGGTTAGTTGGACAAACAAAAGGCCCTGTTGTGTTCGAGGTGTTTAGATTGTAGATAGGTGGTCTGAAGAAGGGTTGGTAAGTGGATAGATAAAAAGGTCATAAAGCTAGTTGTTGGGGAGAAACTGAAGCCTGATTTATGATACAATAATATATGGGATAAATCAATTGAGGTAGTTTCTATATTGTTGTCCTTCGTAACCCACAGCTTAAGTTTCACTCTATTTTTTTTTTAGGTATTCTTTTAGCAGTAGAGGGCTTTCCCATTAAGCTTGACATTTTTTATGGCATTTTTAATGATTTATCCCAAAATCACCATGTCAGTAAAATTTTTAGTCATATTTTTAATCATTTTTTCATAATAAGGTGACTTTAGAGTACTTACAAATAGCACTATTGTTTCTTTCTCTACTAATGGCAACTACACTTGAACGGTTACCACCTTTGTGCATACTCTTTAAAAGACTCAGTCACTTTTTTGTTCATACTTTACAATGAAAGATTATTAGAAATCATATCTATAATATAGCGAATTGATTAATAAAGGATCAAGTCAAATCTTTTTAGGATCATATGTGGGCCTTGTCCAACTGGACGTATTATCTAATAGCAAATCTAATTAAACTATCTTGAAACATGTGCATGAGTAATTTTTCATTACTAGCATATGCTACCATCTTATGATAATACATCATGACATGTCTAATATGGGACTTGGTACCGTTATACTTTTTAAACTCTGGTACTTTAAACTTTAAGAGTATCTCACATCTAGTACCAGACAAAGCCCCGTGGCATCATGGAACCATAAAAGTTAAGGCTTTCTACAGCTTGCAATCTCTCATCAATCATATTCATCATGTAATTAGCCTTAGGGTGCTCCGAGGACTTAGCCATTTTTAACTTCAATTTTTTTTTTTTGCTTATTAGGGGTTTGGATCGGTTCAACTGTCTTTTCAGCAAAAACAAGATTAATGTAACTTTGAACATTTTCTTGATTATGTGTATAAGCTATTCCTAGATAATTATACCTTAGGCATGTTGGTTATTGAGCAAAAAGCTTTGAATAGATTAGGTCTGATGTGAACCATAACATGGAGGATATAGCCACTTAATGACTTCACATGAAACATCTTCCTCCATTGCTTTTCCCTTGTTTATCTTATCCAAAGCTTCAAAGATCTTACTCAATTCCCCTTTGATTTTCTCTTGAGCTTTTTTCAACTTCTTAACACAACTCACATTATCTTCTCTATTTTCTTAGTTTGAGCTTAAGTGTTATACGGATGTTGAGCTATATTTGAAACTTATATATGATAATCTAAAATTAAAGATCTTGTTATGAGCTAACATGATTAAGAAATGATTATAAATGGATGTAATGCAATGCATTGATAAGAAAAAAATATTTTTCCTTTTAAAGATTTCAACAAAAATGAACTTTTATTTATTTCACAAAAGTTTATTTTATATCAAGTCTAATACTCTCCACTTGTAAAAACGCTTGATTTGTTTGAACTAATCTTTAGCCTTCTTAATGAAATTCAACAGTTGCTGCCCATGTTTTTTTATTGGTGTGACCAGAGTTCTTAATGTCTTTGCCTCTTTTGCCATTTCTCATGCCTTACTTATCACCTTGCTTATCTAGGTTACGAGATGTTCTATGTAGCTTTGCCTTTTACCAAACCATACTTGATAGAATAGCTTTCTATGTTTCTTTGTGAGTGCCGTGATATGATTTTCCTAGTCACTTAATTTCGATTTTAGTGTTTGGATATACCTTTCAAGCATCTCATTTTCTTGCTAAGCTTCCATATAACCATCATCCATTTGGAAACATTTTTTTTCAATTTTTCATTCTTATAGGTTAAATTAGCGATATTTATTTTTTTAGCCTTCACTTGTAAGTGCAATCTTTTATGCTTTTGCCATAGCTCCATCAATTTCATAAGGGCATCGTCATGCTCTTTAATAGCTTTTTGAGTTTTGCTTACAACCTTTAACCTCTTGTGTTGTTGATGAAGTTCAGCCAAATCTTTAACTATTATATCATACTCTTTGGAAATCTCATGGACTTAGACTTTTAGCTTTTCTGCTTTATCTTTTCACTGCCCTTTTTTTTTTTTGAAGCCTTAGAATTTCTTGTTTCAATATATCCTTCTCAACTTTTGATTCTTTCATTGCAAGTTTCAACTTTGAAGGCACCTTATCTAATCTTTGATACACTGATCGGACATGATCCATGGATGCAATCTTTTTGCCCCTCTTGGCTCTCCACACCAAATACCCTTAGGTGACTTACAGTGAATGATCCAAGGCTCACTTTTTTAGGCTTCTTCTAGGCCCGATTATATTATTAATTTTTTAAAATATTTTAGGTTCCCCAAATAAATAGTCAAATTGGCTGAGCCTATATGTCATAAGAACAAACAGTTCAGTTTTATACTACCTTTTTACCATTAATAGTGCATAACTTGTTGATCTCATAAACTTAAAAGTGGAACCCCTACCTCATTCTACATTGATACAACATGGGTTCTTGACTCATCCATACGACTAGCCATTTCACCTATCAAGCCATGAGCTTTTGTAGTAAATAGTCCATTCACTCTCGTAAAACTCTTTAATAGAGTTTTGATTACAAAAATAGTGTTTGGAAAAAGTACTTTTCTTGCATTAAAAATGGTTTTTCATCCACAAATTCAACAATGATGTGCAACTCAAAAAATATGCTTTATCACTTTGTTTGTAAAATCTCAATGATCTGATGGTTTCTGTCAATATCATTGGTGAAGGATTACATTATCTCTCAATCTATTCAAATAAATCCATTACTTCTATCTCAATATGACCTAAGCTTTTAAGGAAGATTACCATTTCATAAATTGCTAAATAAACACATTCATTCTTTGGCGCTAATCAGGGTGTTTAACAATGAAATCTTTGAGAAACTCTCATGGAATACGTTTATGCCCTCTATTTTCTTGGACACATGAATCTATGAGCTTCTTTTTTACCCTTAAAATATAAGCTAACTTTTTGCAATACCTTGACTTTTGTTTCTTCACATATATTTTATCTAGATATGAGAGATACTTACCCACCAGAATCAAATACTCTTCTATAGTTGGCACAAAATCAACTTTATTAAAAATGAAATAATGATACGAGGGATGCCAAAATTGTACCATCATTTTAATGAGTGATTTTTCAATTTTCACTAATAAGAGATGTACAACATGCCTAAACTTCTGACAAAAAGCTTGTTACCTCGAAGGAACCATGTTATTCCATATGTCTAATAGGTTTTTTAGATTATTTTGTTTAAGGAGCAATCAAACTTCCTTAGGTAAATAAAGCCATAACCAGACGATAAACAATCCCCTTTTTTTATTATTATTTTTTCTGACTCTATCTTCACAACCATGGGTGAATCACATTTGAAGAATATAGACGAAGTGCAAACTTGGCGTTTTATGGGTTTCATGAAAGCTTTTGTTGAAGATATCTTTAGGGCGGGAATAATATGCAATCTTTATGTATGTTTGTGAATATGCACAAAAAGAAAAGCAAATAAGAAATTGGTTAGTCACCTCAATATAAAATAAAAGATAAACACCAATAAAATGCAATAACAACATGACTCTAAATTTTGGATTAACTATAAAGGGTAAAGGCCATAGCTTTATATATGGATTAAGCTCATAAGGTTAACTATATGTATCTTGGATCATTTCTAAAAGATTCTTAAATGATTCTTTACATCATCATCCATCACAGACTAGTAAAGCACTCAAATCCTTGTCTATTATAGGTTATAAGTGAAAATGGTTCAATTTGAGTGAGAGTATTTCACTAGCCCATGTGGAAACATGAAATCTCATGAAAGCCTAGATACTTTACTTCCTCCTGAAGGATAAAACTCGAGTGTAGAGCTCATGTTATGCATATGCAAGTGAATGATAATATATGAAAATGAATAAATGAATAGCTAAATAAAATATAATCAAGAAAAAATTAAAAAAATAAAAAAAATCTCTAATTTATTAGGTTAAGTTTAGACAATAAGAAATCATTTATTGGCCTGACTCTCAATTTTCTCAATAGAGTCACTAAACTGTTATAACGTATAAATCTGTGGACCTACTACTAAACATGGATTAAAGAAGTCGTCACCAATCTTTTTTTTATTTAGGTGTGATTGGCCACGTATTTAAATTTGTCATATTTAAAGACTGACTTAGGTATCTTTAAATAGTAGATTTCAATCTACGAAACCATATTTCAGATTTGATAGTGTGATAATACGTGAGAAAGGTTATAATACCCTCACAGTGCCCATCCAAAAGATGATGCTAATTTGATTTCAAATTATCCAAGCCTTAACCATATTTATGATTTACCAAAATATTTAATATTAAAAATTAATCTTAAAATTACTCCAATGTTTGGTAGCAATTTAAGATAATTCTCTCATCTCAGGAGTATTCATGAAAACTAGTACCTCACCTTAAAAAAGCTCTGTCGTTGGATTCATTTAAATTTTAGTTAAAGAAATAATTAGTAAAATCTTTCAATAGTTTAGTAAGATCTACTTTGATACAAATCTCTCAATAGTTTGGTAAGATTTTTTTTATAAGATTATTTTTTAGAAAATATATTAAATCTTTCAATAGTTTGGTAATATTTAATTTAAGATGCAAATCCTCTAATAATTTGATAGGATAAAATATAAAATATTTTATTAACAATAATTTTTTTTTATAAAAATTGATTTATGAGATATTTCAATAGTTTGGTAGAATTCATAAAAATTTAAATCCAAAAAAAATCATCCAATAGTTTGGTAGCATTTATGAATTCATTTTAGAAATGTTTTTTATTATTATTTTTTTAAAAATGAAATTCATGAAAGTATTTAATTTAAAAATAAGTACAATACTAATAATGATAATAAATGAAATTAAAGAAAATCTAAAAAGAATAAAATAAATAAAATATAAATAGCAAATAAATTAAAAAAATCTAGAAAAATAAAATAAAAAAATGTAAATAAATAAAAAAAAAAACTTACAATCTGGTCAAGTTTGGTGCACGGATTAGCACGCAGGTCAACGGGTCGACGAATGGATCTAAAGCCTTCGGAACGATGTCATTTTGGCGCTGTATAAAAGGTGAGGTCTTTCATTTTTCTTCATACCTGCATCAACTGTCTTTCTCTTTAACTCTTTTTTCTATCTCGCCTCTCTCTAGGATTTCCAAACTTAGCTGTCAAAAACTGGATTTAGTCGTTGATTTCTAGAAAACTAGTCAAAACTTGGTCAAAAACTTCAAAGCCTACCAGAAAATTCAATTTAAAAAATTTATATATTCTTCCAAAAATCTAGATTTTTCTAGATTTTTCTAGAAAACTCACCCTCTTTTAGATTTTCAAAAGATCCCAAACAATTTCACTTTTCATCAAACCCCAAAAACCTAAAAAGATCAACTAATCTAGATAATAGATTCATCCAAATAGCAACAAAAACCTAAAACCCAGACTATTTTCCTTGCCTATTCTCTGTGATTTAGAGATTCATTTATAGCGTTCATTTAACAAAGATTTATTGATTTAACAGCATTAATCCATGCCTAAATCCTGAGATTTTACTTTGGTCAATGATTTTACTAATCTAATTAAAAAACGAATGCTCGATTTCAATTCACACACGGGAATCTAGCAAATTTGCTAATTTCTTGTGAAAGACATAATCAAAACAATAAATAATAATAATAATAATAATATTATTATTATTATTATTATATATTATTATTATTATTATTATTATTATTATTATTATTATTAATGGAGCCTAAAACCAATATTCAACTATCACTATTGGGCCTAATGAGTCACATCTGGAAAAAAAACAGGTGTCCATAGGTAAGGGAAAAGGCTAGAGAGATTAAAACATAGGACTTTAAGTTTTGGTACACAGGGAAGAAGAGAAGTGGAAATGGAGTGGGGATAACTGTTGATAAGAATTTGATGGATAATGTGGTTGAGGTTAAAAAAAAAGAGAGATAGAATTTTACTTGTTAAACTTATTTTAAAAAAGGAAATTGTTAACATTCATTAATGCTAACGCCCTGCAAATAGGTTTAGATCAGGAGAATAAATAAAAATTTTTAGGAAGATTTAAACGAGACAGTGCGAGCCATACCATATGGAGAAAAATTGTTTATTGGAAAAAACACAAAGGGTCACATAGGCAATAATGGTAATGACTTTAAGAGGGAATATAGGGGATATGACTTTGGAGAAAGAAACAAAATCAAAGAAATTATCTTAGAATTTATTATTGTATTTGACCTAACGATATTAAACACGTGTTTTAGGAAAAGAAAATCACACTTGGTGACATTTATGAGTGGATCAAATGCTAGTAAAATTAATTTTTTTTTACAAGAAAAAAGGATAAAAATAGTTATAAGAATTGTAAGGTTATATCGTGTGAGAGTGTGGCCATACAACATAGATTGTTAACACTCAATCTATTCCACTTTAAAGAGTCAAAAAAGAGACATCAGAGTCATGAACCATATATTAAATGGTGAAACATGAAGGGGGACAAAATTGTAGCATCTAGGGATAAACTAGGAAAAGAAGTTGATTGGAAGCCTTATGAGAATGTAGAAGTAATGTGGGAAAATATTACAACTAGAATTCAAAATATTGTTAAAAGACACTTAGGAATTTAAGATAAGGCACCATTAGGAAATGAATCTTGGTGATGGGACAAGGATGTGAAAAAGCCAATTAAAACTAAGCATGAGTGTTATAAAAATTTATGGAATAATAGAGATGAGGATAGTTATTGAAAGTATAAGATAGTAAAAAAGCAAACGAAAAAGGCTATTCAATATTTAAAGAGTAGGATCCATGGGGAGTTATACAGAAAACTAGAGATAAGAGTTGAAGAAAAAGAACTATTCAAAATTACTAAGATGAGAGATAAAAATAGTATAGATCTTAATGGTGTTAGATGCATCAAAGGCAATGATGAAAGAGTTTTAAAGAAGGATGAGGAGATTAAAAAGAGATAGAAAGATTATTTTAATAATCTTTTTAATAGCAATTTTAGCATGATATAGGTAGGTTGAACATACCTTCTCAAGATGTAAATCATGTGTTTAAGCATAATATTAAAAGATACGAGGTTAAAGAGGCTTTGAGAAGAATGAGATTACAGAAAGCTATAGGACTAGATGGAATCCCAATTAAAATTTAAAAATACTTGGGTGAAATAGGGATAAAATGGTTAACGAATCTTTTCAACAAAAGTTGGCATACCCAAAAAATGCCAAAAGAATGGAGGAAAATCACTCTTATGCTTTTATACAAAAATAAAGGTGCTATATAAGATTGTTCAAAATATCAAGGAATAAAACTTATGAGTCATACTATAAAACTTTTTAAGAGAATAATTGAATGTAAGTTGCAATGTGAGGTCACTATTTTTGAAAACCAATTAGAGTTTATGCTAGGATGCTCCATAATAGAGGTGACCAACTTTTGATGCTTTTATTAGAAGGTTTTCAAGTGAGAAAAAAAGATCTACATATGAAATTATTGACTTAGAGAATACATATGATAGAATTCCTCGAGGGATGCTTTGGTGAGCCATAATGTAGAAAGGAGTTTTGTTAAAGTATATCAACATAGTTAAATATATGAATGAAGAAATGGTAACGAATATAAAGATGATTAAGGCACAATAGATAGCTTCCCTATTACTTTAGGATTACATCAAGGCTTAGAACTATGTCCTTTCCTTTTTGCATTAGTTATGAACGAGTTCACTAGACATATCCAAGATAAAGTGCCATGATATGCATTATTTGCCTAAATTTTAGTCTTAGTTGCTAAAACTTGTGATGCCCTTAATACAAAATTAGAATTTTTGAAGAGTATATTAGAGTCTCGAGGTTTTAAATTGAGTAGATCTAAAACTAAATATATGGAACACAAATTTAGTAGTCATAAATAAGAGGGTACTAGTGTAATTAAGTTGGATGGTGAGAGAGTACCAAATAATAGCCAGTTTCGACATTTGGAATCAATTATTCAGAGTAATACTAAAATAAAAGCATATGTCAAATATAGGATTCAAGTAGAATGGGCAAGGTGGCGAAATCAAAGTTGTTAATATTGTATCGAATAATATTTTGATTTTTTTAAAAAATATGGTATATATCGATAACAATTATTTTGGCATATTATTTCATATTTTTCGATTTAATACAAATATATTTATAAACATGCATGAATTTGTATATTATAATATTATTAATAATTTACATAATAAATATGCAATATATTCAAAAATCAAATAAATAAGTTTAAAAGCATAAGAAATAATATCACCAATTTTTCATGATATTTTTAAATGCTTAATCTGATTATATGATGTTTAAATAAGTATTTTTTAATAAAAATATCAAGATAAAAATAAAAAGATAAAAAAAAAATTAACCATGGCTTTATAATTGTTAAACTTTACAAAAATGAGTATAATTTCTTTTTTGAAAAAAAATGAAATACTTATAAACTTAGGTTTAAAAAATAAAATTATAAATTTTGGTTTGAAAAATAAAATATAAAAAAATTAAAAAATAAATAAACTCAACTTTTAAAGGTTATTTTATCAATTAATTTTATTTTTATTAGATTAAAAATAATTAAATAATAAAAGATAAGTTAAAAATTACAAAATATATTTTATATTTATGTACTGGCCAAAATATACTATTCCACCAAAATTCATCGAAACAGGTTAAAATTAACGAAAATAATTGGTACTACTTGATATCAAATTCGATACGAAAAATCATCCTTAAATGTATCGTATTTTGGTATAACTAAAGCGTACCAATCGATATTGAAACGAAATTAACGATTATAGGCGAAATACGTTAGGTTTTATTGTGTGAATGTAACATGTCTTTAACGTTAAAAGCGAAGTTGTATAAAATAATTTTAAGAGTTGCATTACTATATAAAACTATGTGTACATGAGAAAGAAATGAATATGATGAAGATGAGGATGCTTAAATGGATATATGGTAAGACTATAAGAGACCAAGTACGGATTTAGAATTTATGGTTAGTGAAGGCAAATTATTAGGTAATATTTATTTACAAACTATTGTAACTTAAAATGACTCTCTTTAAAATATAGTGTAAAATATTTTAAAAAATATAAAATAATAAAAATATTTTTAAAAAATTATATAATATTAAAAAAATTATTTTTATATAAAAATTAGATCTAAAAAAAATCACATTTGCTTGTCTTAATTTTATCACGTTAGGAAATAATATTAACATTTATATAGGTAAACATAAATATGACAATTGAATAAACAAATTAAAGATTTAAATATATACATAAATATATTTATTAAATGGATATAATACCACACGATTAATAAATTTATCGATTAAGTTGAATTAAATACAACATGATATAACATGTTTTGTAACCTATTAAAAGGTCATTCTAATAAGATTAATAAATAAGTATAGTAAAGAGATAAATTTTATATTTATATTTTGAATCATTAACTTATTCAATTACCTTTTTTATTTTATTAATACATTCATATATCTTTCAATATTATAAAAGATTCATACTTATTATTATTTTTTTTTACATTTAGTGGGGGTAAAAAACAAAAAATTAAAAATTGAGATTATTTCTAATAATCATACTTATTTTGAAATTTTAGTAGAGACAAAATAAAAAAAATTATTTATATGTGGGATCTTTTACTAATAAAAATACTTAAATTTCAAGACACTGCCCCACCCTAGATCTGTGTAAAAGACAAAATTAAAAATAAAGAGATTCGAAAAAATTTAAAAGTAATTTGAATTGAATAGAAGATGAGAGAGGATCGTTTGCGATGATTTAGATATGTAAAACGTAAGCCTAGTTATGTAATAGTTAAAAAAATTAAGTCTCTAGATTTAAAAGAAATCAAAACATCTAGAGTTAGAGCATGAAAGATATAAATGTAATTAATAAAAAATGATATGATGGTTAATAAATCAGATAAAAATGTAGTTATTGATAAAAATAATTCGTGTAAAAAGATTTAAAATACAATCTAACTTAATTATCTTATTTAATTTTTATACAATCGACTTCAGAGTATAGGATATAAAGTTTAATGTGTTGTTATTGTTGTATAAAAATATTAGTAAGATAACTTATACATTTAAATATATTAAAAATAAAAAAAATTAATTACAAAAAGTGGCATATGTATCAGTTGCTTGTTAGATTAAAAGATTATTACTACAATGTATTAAAATTTTTTTTCTTTTTTAATATTTTTAACGAGAAATTTACCAGTAGTATATATATTGGTCCGAGGTGTATTTTTCCGTCTTTTTGGTTATCCTTCGTCTTCAGTTTACCATATTTTCCAGGCCCCTTTTCCGTCTCAGCCTGAAGTAACTTCATTTTAGGTCGGGACTTTTTTTTATCCCTTTTTTCCACCTTCGCTTCACCGCACTGTATATTTTCTTGTCTCTCTTCACTCTCCATAGATCATTCTGTATAGATCTTCGATTCTGTTTTGACGTTGCAAGGAAATCCATCGTTCAACACAATGTCCGAAACGACTCAGGAATCCGAACTTCAAAATGGATTCCAACCAGAACCACAAGCAGAACGGGAATCGGAATCGAAAGTGGAATCTCAACCCGAACAACAATCCGAACCGGAAACGCAACCGGAACCGGTTGTAACCGATGCGGATCCGAAACCGGAGGAGGACAAAGAAAGTTCGATCCAATCGAATGAGACGGCCAAACCGGTATCCAATGACCAAATTGCTCGTCTGGAACTGCGAAAAGATGAGGGGAACCGGACCTTCACGATGAGAGAATTACTAAGTGAATTGAAGAGCGACGAAGATGGTGCAGGCTCTCATAACAGGTACTTATTTTTTGTTTTTCTTTTGGATTTTCTATTGATAAAAAAATTGCGCTCTTTAATTTTATAGTTGGATTTATCAAGATTTCATTGTAGAAATCTCTGGATCTTAGCAATTCTCTGTCGATTCGTCTCCTTAGTTACATATGGAAAATTATTCAAGTTTCAACTGATCATAAAATTACGATCTTTATTTTTTATCCTGAATTGAGAAATTGGAGGATTTTGGTTCTTGAATATCTATTGGCTAGCTACTATATGCAATTAAGACGTACTCTTCCTATTAGACTTCGAGTTCATTTTTATTGGTTACATGCTTCCATTAGTCCTGAACTGCGAATTTGTTAGAAAATTCGTTATCTTTGAGCTTTAGATGCAATCAGATCTGTTTCTTAATATTTGAATCCTTCAATTAGTTGTGAATTTCATGTTTGGCATTTATTGTAGTCTTACTCTATGTCTAACTTGGATGAAGGAATCCTTAGCTTTGGGATTTTGCGCTTTATAGAATTAAATTTACGTCTTTTCCATATGCTGCCATTCATGCAGTAAAGCTTTCTACATCTCCTTAGAATAAGTTTGATATCATCTGGTTTCTACTTGTAAATGGTATCAATTTCTACTCTATGATTTATATGTTCCAGTCAAGAAAGCACTCAACAAGAATCCTACCAAAACAATGCAGCCATGGAGTTGATCAATAGTGTCACAGGTGCTGATGAGGAGGGCAGGTCTCGCCAACGGATTCTTGTATATGCTGCCAGGAGGTACTGATACATTTTTTTGTGCTTTACTTCATATTGAGCTCAATATATTGATGTTTCAGAATCCTGCTATTCCACAGTAGTGATTTCCAGACAAATTTTGTAGGTATGCTACTGCTCTAGAGAGAAATCCAGAAGATTATGATGCTCTCTACAACTGGGCATTGGTTCTTCAGGTTTAAGATTATGATTTATTGTGATTATTATGTTAATATCATTTAGAATTTTATATCATGTCCTCATATTCTTATTTGGCTAGGGAGGCCTGCATATTGTAATCGTTTTAAAATGTATGAGATTGCTCATATCATGTCTGCACTGTTCTTATTTGGCTTGCAGGAGAGTGCAGATAATGTTAGTCCAGATTGTACTTCACCTTCTAAAGATGCCTTGCTAGAGGAGGCTTGTAAAAAGTATGATGAGGCAACACATCTTTGCCCAACACTTCATGATGTACGTATGCTTGTCCATGTCCTTGATGATCCTGTTGTATTACTACGAACTTGTGATCTTAAGTTCTGTTTCAATTACAAAAGGCATGATGACTGCTCAGAATGCAGACGCCAGATAAGAAACTGACCGCACAACAGAAATGAGTTTATAGTATAAGTGCATATATATTCACACATAGAAATGATTTTGTATAATATATATTTTTCGTGATATACATTCACATGAATTTGATGCAATGTCATCCCTTGACAGGCTTTCTACAACTGGGCAATAGCAATATCTGATCGAGCAAAAATGCGTGGTCGGACAAAGGAGGCTGAAGAACTATGGGAGCAGGTTCTGAGTATATAATTTTGTTATTTCAGTCATGCTAGAATTTTGTATAAGTAACACTAGCCCTTTGTCGGAAAATCTCATTCTCTTGTCGTGGAAAACCTTTGCTGTTTGTGGATAAGATTGTTTCCTCTTTCTCCTTCATGTCAACTGCATGCTGTTATATTATCCATTTTTACAAAGCCAAAGAACTATGGAAGTCGGTTTTTTATTGTAAAATTTTGGTATATAGTACAGAAACACATTGTCTTTGCAATAATTCTGTGTAGAAATCCTTGGACTTTTCTTAGAAGTGCCTTTTCATAGTGAATAAAAACCTTGACCTTTGGTTTAATATAGCCTAATCTTATGGTTTTTCAGGCAACAAAAAACTATGAAAAAGCTGTCCAACTCAACTGGAACAGCCCCCAGGTATATTTGAAGTAATTGTTTGGTTAATCTTATAATTCTGCTAAATAGAATGCCTCCATCTTTTCATTTTTATTATACCTGTTAGTGATTTTAACGATTCTTAAATCTCTTTCAGGCATTAAACAATTGGGGACTTGCTCTTCAGGTAAACTATGTCTTAGTGGTGTTGATATTATAATCATCTTCATTTATCTCCATATCTTTTCCTAGAATGCTTTGTTCACCTTCATGGCTTATCATGTACTCTTTAGGAACTCAGTGTGATTGTTCCAGCACGAGAGAAGCAAAAAATTGTGAGGACCGCAATTAGTAAGGTACAAAAATCATTTGCAGAAATCGAAGTGCTTGGATGACAATAGGAACAATCAGCAAAGTAATTTGACATCTGATATGTCCTAAAAGAATAACTTCTAGTTGCATTTTCTGTTCTTGCAATATTAATTACTTCTAATGCAGTTTCGTGCAGCAATACAATTGCAATTTGATTTCCATCGAGCAATATACAACCTTGGAACTGTTTTGGTAAGTTTGTTTGTTATTACTTGTTCTTATACTGATGGCATGATCCTGTTCTCAACTATGATTCATTTCTTGTGATATTAATGAGATTAGATAATGACTTCATTATCTGAACACTCATTCTAGCTAAGTGAAGTATAAATTTAAAGCTTGAAATATCTATATTTTTAATTACAGTATGGACTAGCTGAGGATAACTTAAGAACAGGAGGCTCAGCAAATCCAAAAGAAGTTTCTCCAAATGAGCTTTATAGCCAGTCTGCTATCTATATTGCAGCTGCTCATGCATTGAAACCAAATTACTCGGTAAGAAATCATTGTGTTTTTTGGACTTGAGAGGTTTACTTACTAGATGACCTCTCACTTTCAGGCTATATAGTTGGCATAATCATTGGCTAATGAAATTTTACAGCATAAATTTGACTTTTTGTAAACATAAAATTTACAAGAAAGCTAATGATATACTTCTTCACTTTTCTCCCTAATTTAAAGGTTCAGAGTTGTGCAATTTGACTTCCCATCTTAGTTGTGGATATGTTCTTATTTGATGTTTTAAAACATACAGGTTTACAGCAGTGCCTTGAGGCTTGTTCGTTCAATGGTCAGTATTTAGTCTTTCAACAATATTTTTGAGGTTTATTCTTTAATAAATTGATTGAATCTTCAGTAAGCAATATTTAGTCTATTAGCTTTGAGAATGATCTCCTGATCTCTTTCCTGGTCTATTAGCATTTCTTGGATTTTTTATATGACAGGAGGAATATTTTTAGGTGTAACCCATGAATTCCACATTTCTTTCATGTTAGTGCATCAGTGGTGTTTTCAACTGTCACTTATCAGTGCATGATAACTGAGCTTTTGAGCTGCACCAGAAACTGTTGTATTGATGAAAAATATCCGTTTGGGTTATAGAGAACTACATTACTAATCCAATGTTTTCTCAAACAGTATTCCTTAGGCTTGGATGTGAACCTATTCAACCAATCCAAACCCCCAGCAATGTTCATTTCTTTTTCCTCAAACTATAAGCAATGACACAACTGTGAAAATCTTTAGTTAATATATAGCCTAGCGACATCTCCTTGGAATAGTGATCTTGTGTTCAAATAATGAGAAATATAATATTTAAAAAATGCAATGGCAAGTAACTGCATTGCTATTCTTTCTCCCTATCCTTTTCTGAGTATGTTTGTGTGCTAGGGAAGATGGTTTTTCTCATTTATTCATTTCATGTTTAAACCAGGCAACTCACCTGGTGAACAGAATTATTGAGTGGTTACAGAGCAAATGATTGTGACAGTCACCCCTCTGTTTGTACTCTATTGAATTAGCTGGGCAAATTATTTTCTATTATAACTCTGACAGAAATAAAATTTTGACAGCTACCTTTACCCCATCTTAAATATGGATATTTGACTGCACCACCAGTAGGAAACACAATTGCACCCCATAGTGATTGGAAAAGGGCAGAGTTCTTTTTGAATCATGAAGCGCTTCAACAGGTAAAAAACCATTTTTTCAGTTGTCCATGGTAATAAATATCAAGTGTCATTGTCATTTTTGCCTGAGAATGGGGATTCATTTATTCAAACAAAATTTGATATTTAATGTCTTAACTTATGTTATTGTAAGTTCCTTGGGAAGTTGGAATGAATCCTAGATTATGAGAAAATATACTTTTGTTGTAAGTCACTTCCATTTTAGATTCCAGGATGTTATCTAATAAAAGGCGTGTGTGTGTGTGTGAGAGAGAGAGAGAGAGGTAGGAATAGGGTTTATCTCTAGTTTAGGCTCCTGGTCTAGGTAAGTGTATCCCTGTATGTATTGCTTTGGCAGTCACTCTAATCCGAGACTAATCAAAGACCACTTCTGTTCAGACTTTCATTTTCTTTTTCTCTATGTCCTGTTTGATTTTCCAATTGAGCAGGTCATCAGAGTCGAGCAGAAACAAGTTTTCCGAAGCCTCTCTGGCAGAACCGCAGATGTAGCAAATATCATCAAAAGGGCTATCAGAGTAGATATTCCAGATATTGTTTCTGTATCAGCATGCGCTGATCTGACTTTACCACCAGGTGCAGGCCTCTGCATTGATACTGCCCACGGTCCAGTTTTCTTGGTTAGTATCATGATTTATATTTTCATCAAAAAATTCCTCATAAATCTTAACAAAGGAACGATGTCTTTCATATTGATGGCAAACCTGAGAATTATTACAATAATGCCCATGTTTGTCCTTTGGATTCTATTTTGGCAATATATGTATCATTATATACAAGGCAATCCGGGTTTAGTGAGTATTGTCTGCTCCTCCATTCAGGTTGCTGATTCGTGGGAATCCCTAGATGGGTGGCTTGACGCTATTCGCTTAGTTTACACAATTTATGCACGAGGTAAGACTGATGTTCTAGCAGGTATCATTACGGCCTAATTATTTCTGATATGTTGAGCTTGCATTTTTTGTTGAGTTTGTTTGCATCTGTCTTCAAATTTGGTTGGATCTAATTTGACTCCTGTATATTATCACAATTTTTGGAATACTGTAAGGTTAAGCTAGTTATTCTGTCGAATTATTCATTTGGCATCTCAGCTTAAATCTTATTTATTTTCCTTCAATATAATCTCCTTGGAAAATGCTAAATGTAAAGTTGGAGGTTGTTCCTTCAATAACAGAGCCAAAGCAATGGAAAGTTGAGGGCAACGTCTTGAATGTCTGCTCGTTACTATTCTATCTTCACATTTGTTGCAGTCTTTATTTTCAAAAAAGTGGTGTTATATCTAGTCATCTACCACTGTCACAATTGCTGCGATCATCTTCTTCCTTGAGCATCTTATCACGATTTCCCTTCTCTAAGAAGGCAGGAATTTCATGCAAATGGGAGGATTAATTTTAGCGAAGGCCAGAATTGAAGCAGGGAGAATCCATAGTCCTTCTCCGCATATTAGTCCAGAAGCAACGGCTGGAACCATCAAGTCAGCCTTCTTTGTATTGAGCTTTTGCCAAACAAACACAATCAAAGTCCCCAAGCACATGTCAATTGCAAAATAGGCCCCAACTAGAAATGGCACTGCCATGGCCATTGGAAGTGGCATCCATTTCCCTATCTTACGCGGTGAGAAATCTCTCACCAAATTCACTGCCGCTGCAAAAGCAAAGAAGCCATAACAGAGTTGCAAACAATGCTGAGGCAGTGCCGAGAAGCCTTGTACACCGAGAATTGCCATGTTTCTGTATATTAAGGCATAAGGAGCCTTGAATTCTCCATACGGATTTCCAACATCAAATGCCTTGTAGAATAGAAAGAAGCTAAGAGGCGCTGTAACGCAGCCAATAGCCGTCCCAATTGCCTGGCTCAAGAACATTGCTCTGGGAGAGGTGAGAGTGTAATGCGCTGTCTTGAAATCTTGCATTAGAATGCAAGCAAGAGAAACAACAGATTTGACGAGACCACATCCGGCAAGCCCTGCGACCACACCGTTTTCCTTTCCCGTCAATGCGGCTAACACAAATAGTGCGACTTTCCCATAGTTATAGGCCATGTTCATGTCCGTGAGACCAGCCCCATATGCATTGCAGAATGCCAGAGATGGAGCAAGAATGTAAGCTACAACCACATAGTACCATTTGAGCTGAGGAAACATGATGGGGATCACAACAATTGACATGATCGATAATATTACATATCCAACAATGCCTATCCACATTGGGATGGTTTCTCTGAGGAAAACTTCGTTTTGTTTTAAATCCTCAGCTCTGTTCTTCTGGTCATCCTCGTCAACTACAAGGAAGGACAATATATTCTGGTTAGTCACTGTCAAAAGTTCATTAGATGATATAGAGCATTAATGAACTCAAACTTTTCCGCCCTGAAGACTGAAAGTTGAGAATGCTGCTCGGTTACCTGTATTTCGGTTTTTGTTCTTCAATCTGCCATGGATATTAATAAGCGTGAAACACAATATCTTGAGGAAATTGTAGAGGCCATCACCAAGAATGATAGCAACAGATACAAAAACCTGACAACCGGGAAATTATAGGTTATAAACATTGTTCTGTAAACATTCTTATCGAATTTCCAAATTATTAAAGAACTGGTTCCAGGACTACTCTGGTTTCGGAAGACAGAAAGAAAATGAGAGACCTTGTAGCCGTATAAACTCTTCATGCTGCTTTCCTGTAAATCCTCAGAAAACCAATCTCCTTTAAGCCGATTAATAAGTGGCCACATTAGTCCATATGAGAGCACGGCTCCAAAAAGCAAAGATAAGTTAACCAGGTGGGAACAGATCATTCCTGCTCCGACGTAGGTTAGGCTAAAATCGAAGAAGAATCTGCAAAAAACCACATATTCAACAAGAAACCAAGAAATGATGAGTCATAGAAACAACAATCAAAATAAGGAAGGAACGATAAGACAATAACGTACGTTTGCTTCCAGGCTAGGAGTCCGAAGGTAGGAAACTCTTTGAAACCACATCCATCTTTCCCAGAGAAAAACCATTGGAAAAACCCCCACAGGAAACTGGCTGAAAAATACTTCAGGAATCCGTGCACCTGTTTCCTGCAATACTGATGACCATATTCATTATCATATGTCATAACTTCTACTTCTGGTTGATTCTTACATGCTTTCTGAATAGGTATATAGCAACCAACAAAGAAACTTTAACTCTGAATGCTTACTTGGCCGACTTATCCCCTTGGCTATGGAAACCATTGATGAGAACTGCAGTTGCCAAGCCACTTGGGTAAGTCAACTTGAGGTCCACTATCATGACCTGTGCAGAAGAAGAATTCCATGAAAACTTTTTGAACTTTCTCCAAAAAATAATTTTTTAAAAAATCAAAAGGATGTTCTGACATGCTCCTGTCTTTACTATAGTGATTCTTTCCCTCTTTTTCCATGTAGTGAACTTCTATCCTACAAGGTCCAAAACCCCACTTTTGCAAGCTCGATACAGAAAAAAATGTTTTCCTTTGGCAGGGGAAACATTAAAATAAACATCAGACACACCCAAAATAACAATAATAATTATCTTTCACCCTTCATGACATAATTTAGTACAAGTGATCTTCAAGTTTTCACAAGTTAAAGCTGTTGGTCATTTTACTAAGAAAAGCTTACCTTTCTGATAGGAATTAAGACAAAAAGACCAACAAAGCAAACAACAAAAAGGAAGCCAGTCATCCAACCAAATCCTGGTTCTTTTACAGCGTATGCCGAATTCCCTTCAGTGTCTACTCCAGACAATTCGTAAGTCTTCCTGTTTAATCCCAAAAGATAGGAAGCAAATCCACCTGCAGTCCAGATCATTAAAAAAGTGATGTTATGAGAGAACTGAAACGAAGTTGGAAATTAATTAAACAAATAAACGCCAAATGATGCTTATGCTTGAAACCTCTAACCTCCAACAGCTATGCTGTAACACGCAACTGCACATGTTTGTATCATGGTGTTCTCTTGTCTTGTAAAAGGTTTGGATATAAATCCAGCCTTTTGAACTACTTTTGTCCATGTCCGGATAAAAACAAAGGCAAGAAGAGCAGCAGAGACATTAAGGTTGGGAACCAAACCAGTTGTGAGGTTTAGCTTCATGGCTATCACACTGTAAATGCTCCCAATCAGAATGCTAACAATGACTCCCCTGAGAGTAATTTGCTTTGTCCATGGTTGTATTGTCCTTGAACCCTCAGTTTCTTCATTTAGTTCTTCCAAGTTCTCTCTCTGGTTCTCTTTCTTATCATTCACTTCTTCCGTGCCCATTGTTGCCTCCTTCAGATAATAGCAAGCAGCTTAGAAAAGATCCTCAAATTATGAGATAATAAAAGGTTGTTTCCCTCAATCTTTTCCCCAGCCTATACCTAGCATTCATATATAAATCTTTGCACCACCCAAAAATCCCACCTAACAGTGTAAATATCTTGTTCAGATCTACTTAATTTCATTCACTTGCCGAAGTGACAAAAACAGAAATGATTTCTCAAACAATAGGAGGAAATGAACGTGTAATAAAATGCTTGGTATGTTCTATGAAAGTATAGGCACTATATTATAATATTTATAAAGCTCGTAAGTCGTAACTTTTGACCGCTTACTTCAAGAGCATTGGCCTGATTCGATGACCTTATCATTGACCTCGCCTCTCTTTTTTTCTAGGCCATTGAGTTGGTCATGATAGTATTTGTTAATGGGGGAGATTCTTTTCTCCCGAGTGTTGTTTAAACATGATCTAGGGGCAATTGTTGAGTCGTGGCTATGTGGGTCAGCCAGCCAATGGTACAGAAAATGATAGAAATTATGTTCATATCGAGGTCATAAAAGTCAGTGGAGTTAGTTCTCTTTCTTACTTGTAATATCCACATTCAACCTCCGTTGATTTGCGTTACTGTAACAAGCCATAGGATAGAATTTGGGATGGGATTTTTTCTTGGGGCATGTAAAATACTGACATTTCTTGTGCTTTACAACGCTCCTTATCTTAATGTTGTTGACTCTGTTTCGCTTCCCTGTTATATTAACTGCTTCTGCAACATTCTAACCTTAGCATTTATGTCTTCAAGAGTTTTCCTGCTTATCAGTTCATTTTTTTTCTTACATGTCCTCTCACAATCATTTATGACAGTGAGTTGGGTAAATAATCACAATCAACAACCTACGGATAAAAGTACACATTGACAATATTTTCTTTTTTTTATATATAAAAAAAGTTTGAAAATAAAAAAAATATAAATTTAAACTTTATACCTAACAAATTCCAGTAAATCAAGGACATACAATTTCTACCTTCTATATATTGTTGTAGGACTCAGGTTAGAATTTAAGAACCGAGAAGTGTTTTAGTCAGTTATCATTCATGAAAGACAAATGATTCAGTGTTACTATCATTTATTTCTTCTGTTCCTTTCATTCAACTGATTCTTTATTATATTATTATCTTTGGGAGTTTTGAACTACACTTTTTTGGACTTTCTTATTCTCTTTCCTTTCCCACTTCCAAGCAATAAAGAGAGAGACAGAGAAAAAGACAACGAATTAGGGAAGTATATGTTGTGATGGAAGTAGGTTCTTTGAAAAGTAATGGTCTTAAGCTCACCACACGCACCAGCCACCGCCCAAACTGTGGTCTCAGAACCTGCACTGCTGTGAAAATACGAGATATGAACTCCCACCATTGATTTTTGAATGCCTTAAAAAGTTAAAATCCCATCCGTTCTTGAAAGATTCTGGGCGAAAGTAAACTATAATTTGAGGCAAAAATTTCCCGATACATATCCGAATTTCAGGCTCCTCATCTTTAATGGATTTTAGCTAATGATATCAGTCGTCCTGCACAAAATAAATAAAACTAAAATGTTATAAAATCTCAAAAAAAAAAAAAATTTCATGCATCCGCAAAACGGTTTCGTGTTAAAAATTTATTCAGGGATGATATACACGTATGAAGTATATATGAAGAAAATGTTCAAAGTCTATATGTCCCACCATATATATGCTTTAAGTTGGTCATGCAATGTTAGCGATAATTTCATGTGCATTGAGGATCTGTTTTCTCGACCATTGATCGTGATAGAAAAATAGAAAAGTTAGAGCTGAAAATGAATATAGCATTGCAGATAGGAAGCATAAAAAATTAAAAGTTGTTTGTCCTAAAAAAAATATTCCTTTTAAATTAAATTTTTATTTGATGCCCTGTATTTAAATTTATATACTACTAATAAATTACAAATAAAATAACATTTCATAAAAAAAAAAAATTTTAAGATTTTAAAATTCTAAAAGACAAACACACTTAATCTTAAAATATATTTAAAATTAATTTTTATGAGATATTATATATTTCACTGACAATATGTAATATATATACATCAAATTTATTAAATATAAATTCTTTTAAATTTGTGCTTTAACAATTTCTTTTTATTTTCTAACGGGAAGATATGCGACAACATTTCTATTCAAAAAGCCGTGTAAAAGTAAACGAATCCTACTCCACTACCTTAGAAAAATCTTTTCCATGCTTTCCTGTTAGCATCTCGACAACTTGGTCCAAGGTGCTAAATTCTGTTTCCAAAAATGAAAATAAAATCTTGCAAATTTTACAACATAGTTGCAGCAAATGCATGTCCAATTAATTTGGAAACCTATCTGGTAGTGTGATGTGAGTTGCTTCTCGATTCTATGCTAAAAGGACACTTCATTCAATATTGTTCATATAATAATAACAGTAATGTGTAGATTAAATTTAACAACTATGGATAAAATTATCACAAAATTTATTTATCTTATGAAAGAAAAAGAAACTCATATTGGCAATTATGATTGCTTATGCGGCTGTGAAATTATGAAACACGTTTGGAAGGCAGCTGTTTTGTTTATCTGCCCCACAAATTTGTTACTACTATGATTCTTTGATTGCAAATGGTTGTACAAGTGTTACAATCAGAGCCCAAAATTTCCCCCCAAGTTGTCATATCAAGCCACTAATTTTCTTTTGCCACAAACATGGTTTGAAATTTTATACCATGGCATCACTAAATTCACCATTAATTATTTAATATAATGGCATCAAATTCTCTGCAAGAAAACAAGACAATTTTGTAATGATTTTGAAGTTTTCTTCTTATAATGTTATGATATATACCACTCTTGAAAAAGAAAGTGAATTTAGGAAACTTGGTCAATTACGTGATGATCATGATTGTCTAGTACCTAATCATTTACACTTTGAATATTGCAAATAGACAATTCTAATGCATACAATTATCTTTAATATTGACTTTTTTTAATATAATTTTTATCGTATGGAAAATACTAAAACATTGATATGATCTAATTGAAATAAAATGAAAGCAATACATGCAAATACGTATATTTCCTAAGCGTAAAGTCTAAGCCCTTTCGCACTTATCCTTTATAAGCTCATCCCAAACTGAGAAACCTAAACACCATTAAGAATCGTCATAGTCAAGTCAACAATCCGCATGAATATTTGCCTTCAGTTTCACACATCAATCAAGTTGCAATAAGCAGCCAAAACTATCAGATGTGAATGGCCCTTCTTGGCCCGAACGCAAAATCAAATCACATCGGCTAAGAGTTTAGATGAGAATGATTTTAATGATATTAAAATAATAATAATAATTATTATTATTATTATTATGATTATAAAAAAATTTTATTAAATAAATTTTATTAAAACTAATATTTAAATTTAACTAATAATATAATAAACTTAATTGCATTACATTGAAAATGCACTATACTGAAAATGAGATACAATTTGAATCTCATTAGATTTAGTAATAAAATGATAAAATTTTAATTTTAATATGAAATAAAATAAAATATATTTAATAAAATTATAATAATATTAATTTATTTTTCCTTCAAATTAAATTGAGAACTCACTTTTAAAACTCACATCTACTTTTTTTTTTAAAATTTTTATGTGTAATTATTTTATATTTTATATTTTACATTTAAATATGTCTCTTAACTATTATTTTTTTAATAAATTCACAAGGAGAGTGCATAGAATTAGAATTAATTAATTAGTATTCTTAGATATACCCTGCTGAAATATATGACAACATTAATTTATTTCGTTTAATTGGTATTATCCGATTCGCTCACTTTACTCTACCCACCAAGAATCAACGAAACGGCGCTTGAAGTTTCCGGGTCTAATGTCCGGCCCGATTTCCCCGCGTTCGTGACTCCACATCGGATGGTTAAAGTGAACACGAGAAATGGAGAGGCGATATATGGGAGCAGGGAGCGGGTTCGGGCCGGGGATGGGGTCCGGTTAAATGGAGTGCAAGTGCGCGCTGGAGAGAGGGGATGGTGAACGGTTGTCGATGAACGAGCAGTGGCGGATGTTTGCGTGGCGGCGGAGGGAGACGTGGCGATGGGAGAGAGGGTGGAGATGGTAGTAAGGAAGAATAGGAGGGTGGGTTTTGATGAGTTGGAGGAGATTCCGGAGGAGAGTGAAGCGGACGGTGGATGTTGTTGCAGTTGTGGGGAATCGGATGGTGGAGAATTGGAAGGAAGGTGTGATGGAGATTGTGGAGGAGGGGGCCAGAAGATGGAGATGGATATGGAGGCAGACGGAGTGAGGTGGGCCTTTGATGTGGGCACTTGGGTCATGTGCTTTGAGGTTGGATACTTAGTCTCTAAAGTCGTATGAATATGCTACGACGGTGAAAAAACTAAATACGCATTTTTATTTTTTGGGAAAATTTTGCGGTTTCTTATTCTAAATTTGTTAATTATTAATTTGTAACCCAATTTGTTCCTTATTCTAAATTTGTCCCTTCCTTTAAAGATTGCCTTGATAAACTCATCTCGGCTAAAAGATTTTGCACTATATGACCTGATTAGGGATATAATTCAAACATGGGAAATTCAGATTTTCCTACTTTCTGAAATAATGAAACTAGATGCATTTGCAATTGGCAAAATAGTAGAGCAGGATTGAGTCCACTATAACTCGTCCAAAAATCAACCCAAGAAACTGAACTGCTTTTGTTCACGTGATTCTTCCTAAACTTGCAATGATCTACTCCACTTTTTTAGCCCATTTCATAGTTTTTAGTCACTTTTTTCTTCCTTGGGTTTTTAAACCTTGTTGAGAGATAACATTTTCATGCAATCGGTTGATTTTATATGTATAATATTAATAATAACTCACTTTAATTGAAACCAATTTAATTTTCATATTAGCAAATAATAACTAGCCAAGTAAAGTTGGTAACTAGTTTCTGGCCCCCAAATAATATGTATGTAAAGTATAACCTAAAGTTTGACCTAATTTATTTATATAAAAAAGTTGTCTAAACTTTCCTTAATATTCAGTCATTCATGATACCTCCCTATAACTGTGAACCTTTGCCCTTATTAAACTTAGGCCCTAATTATACATATTAATGCATGAGGAAGTTTTGTCCTTTTCCTTGTATAATTTTATTTACAGCCCTTTACTAATGCAACACCTGTCCCTTTTAGGATATAAAAGACAATTTTTACTTTGGCAATGATCTTTTTGTATTTTCACACACTAAAGATAAAGTTCATGGGATGTTGAAAAGATGTTAAACGTCTATTCAAAAATAAAAAACAAGTGCGCAAAAGAAAAAAATATAAGCTTGATCTTATCTAAATCTTAGAAATATTATGTAAATGATTTTAAAAGTTAATTCCTACTCTACGACCTCTGTTAATATATTTTACTTTGTTTTTTTCTTTCTTTTCGTCCGTGGCTAGGTGATTCTTCAATTTTTTATTATTCATAATTTTTCATCTTTACTCTCGTAGTTATTATATTGCACTTAAAAATTTAATTTTGATTCATAGACTTTTTTTTTTATTTATTTTATTGGATTTTTTTATAAATAAATATGGATTTTTTAGATATTAATATTTTAGAATTTATTATACTATCTTTGATACTTTATATCCTCCATTTTATTTTTTTTATTTTTTTCTTTTTTCTTTAAATTTTTATTTTTTTTAAATCAATAAAGAGTATACTAACTATAGGATGTTTCATTATTCAAAAGAGTTTTAGCGGTAAAGAAACCCTTTTTCATTAGAAATAGAAGAAAAGACAATTGAATTTAGGGCAAAAATTGAGAGAACATCATCGAGCAAGGACAAGCCCTTTTTCATCTTCTTTGCTCTACTCCTATCTATCCCTTTCTTCCTCCCCTTTTAACTTTCAGTTATTTGTTTTAAATTTTAAATTTCTTTTCTTTTTTCTTGTTATCTTTTTGGGGTTTTTAAGTTCATATTTATCTGAATTTAGATTTCACGATCTTCACAACTTTGATTCAGGTATTTCTATTGATCTTCATGAATCCATGATTTCAATATATATATATATATATATATATATGTTATTTACATGATGATTGAAAATATATTAATTTGTTCTTCAAGGTTTTTCAATTTTTTGGTTTCTCACTATATTTCACTAATTGTAATAATTTTCCTTGAAAGTACACTTAAAAATATATAAAATAACGATAACCAATAAGAAATGTAATTTTATATTGAATGAATTTATGAATTTAAAGTAATAATATTGAACATTTTAAAATTCCATGAAAACTAGCTTTCAATAAAATGTAAAAAAAAAAATTGTTTTTTTAATTGTTAGACTAAAGTCATTTATCTTTTGATTTTGTTGTATTAATCTTTATACTTCTTCCTCCACCCCTTTGCTCCAACCCCATTTTTTTTAATGGTTCTATCCCAATATATTTGACCGGAAGAATTTAAAATAAGTCGTTATTATTATGTGTTTTTAATTATAGCCATAAGAAAAGAAGTTTTGTTGGTCGAGTTGAGTTTGATGCATTTTTTTAAAGTTATATTTCACATTTTTTGTATCTTTTACTTACTTTTTATTCAAAATTTTATGTATTTTTTTTCTTAAAAATAAATTATTGTAACTAAGGTTTGAAAATATTTTTCATCTAAATTCTTAAACGTATGTGTTTCTTTACAGGTGCTCTCAATGCAAGTTCAAAATTATATTTTAGGTAATGTGAATTTTAGTTTTAAGATGTTTTTTTTAGATAAAAGGTATCATCCATAAAACTAAATGGGTTATTTATGACTTGATTTAAATCTTTATATTTTTACAACTTTGCTATCACTTTATTTTAAGTCTTTATAGTCTTTATTAAGTGCATTACTAAAAAGTTTCAAAATATGTATATATATCTATTATGCAAAAAAGGAAATGATAGAAGATTCATGGACATTCTTTACCAATAATTTTGACATTTGTAATAGTTTAACTAATGAGAAATTTTATGACCAAGTTGTTTAGATTTTGAGTTTATTAAGCATGCATTTTAGATTTTTGAGTCTCATTGCTTATTTTAAAATTCTTGAAATGAGTCTTATTACATGCCTAATTAGGCTTTTGAAATTTGGAAGTAATATAATTAAAAAATATTATTATTTTATTATTTTTCTTAAGTTCTTGCAGGGGTTGATAATGTAAGCTAAGGGAGTCAAACAATTATTGTTTCTTGGGTTTTTAATGGTTATAAATGCTTACAAGTGTGTGCATATTTATGTTAGTTTCAAAGTTGTTTTATTATATGCATAATAGAAAGAGAAAAGGAATTATATTTTTCCTTTCTAAATATATTTATTTTAATCATAGATTTGGATTCTAGCTTTGGTGTGAAAAAATTAATTAAGAAATGATTGTTTATTTTCGTAGTTACTAATTTCTTTAATATATGTTTTATGTATTCATTTTATCAAATGAATTTAATGCAATAACTTTTATAGTTATGGTTGAATTTGCTAGCAGTCAAGTGCCACTTATTTTCGTGAAAAGACTTAAAAGAAAATTGCAACAAGATATTAGGTGAAAGAAAAAGGTTATAATAACATAACATAAATCTTTATTTATTTTTTGTAATTTAAAAATAAAATTGATTGATATTATTTTATTATCATTGTAATTTACTGATTTAAATGTTCAAATATTTAAAATATCGTGATTCAATATTTTTATTTATTCCTTCTATACGTGATTATTTTCTTAAAATTAATAGCATTATAAATTTTTAAATACAATGACATTACATTTTTATTATTGATTATGCTTCTTTTATGTTGTAGCGAAGCACATGACATTTATCTAATTTTCAATATATATTTTTTACATTTATCAAAGAATTGAGAAAAATATAAAATATAAAAATATATATTTAAATTGTTATTACTTCCATCTTTATTGTAGGAAAACTCTGTTTTTTTCATCATTAGTGAGAAAATTTTTTTCACTCAGTATAATTTGACTGTTTTATAAATATTAAAAAATAGTGATGTCATATAAGAGCAAATTGATACCACTAACTTATGAAAATACTTTTTTTTTTTTTGAGTAATGAGATAAAATATTTTAACACACTGGTGAATTTAGTGAAAGTAAAATGTTTTATGTTTATTCAAAATTTGAACATAAAAATTAATCCTTTTTAATTTATACTTAAATATTTTAAAGTTGTATATATCAAAACAACAAGCATGTGAGTTACCCCAAAGCTATCATATTTTTTTATAGAGCCGAAAAGCTCTTTAATCTTTATTTATTTTTATATAAAGATATCGAAATTTAAAGATAAAAAAATTACAATCACCGAAGATTGAAATAAGGTTTGTAAGAATTCATATTTTAAAATAAATAAATTATTTGAGTTAAATGGAGATTCTTTAATTTTTATTTATTTATTATTCCTTTTTATATACTTTATAAATTTTTATTAGTTTTTGTAAGAAAAAATAATACGATTGATTTGATGGTTTCCTAAATTCTTGGAGAATAAAATAATAAAGCCAAGACTCTTGTCTGCTTAAAATTAGCCAACTTAAATTAAATGAGAAAAAACCCAATATAAATCAAAAAATGGGAAAAGGGCGGAAAATAAAATGATCAACCAATTCACAAAAGCATCAATCCACGTGTCAAAATCCTAATCACCTAGCAGAAAACAGCCACGTCAGCAGTCATCCCGGTTCTCTCTCTTTCCTCAAACCAGTCCCCTCTATATTGCAACTTATGGCGGTCAACGGATCAAATAATCACTTCACCAAAAAAAAAAAGGCCGCCTTTTAGTTTTCAAGACGACTATTTTACTATAATTACTCTGCTGGCGGCTTTGTGCGACAATTTTTTGAGGTTATTGGTTTGGTTTTCCAAAGGTGGTTTAAGGTTTTAGAGTATGCGGAGAATGGGAGGAAGTCGGAGTTATTCAGCAAATCCTAGCGATTATAAGCTTCTTGAAGAGGTTGATTATGGCGCCCGTGCTACTGTTTATAGAGCGATCTATCTTCCTTTTAACGACGTCGTTGCTGTCAAGTGTTTAGATCTTAGTGGCTGCAACAGTAATCTGGTTCCTTTTTTTCTTTTCCTCTTTATTTAATTTATAGTTTTCAATTGTTCGACCGTTTATAGTCAAATATAGGTCTGTAAGTTGATTTAATTTTAGTTAATTTTGATTTAAATATTTCGTTTGATTAAAATTGACTTGATTGTGGATTTCAATTATTGTTTCTCGTTGAGTTGGATGGATTTATGAAATTCTTACTTTTTATTATTGTAATTTTTTTTAAATTTGGAGTTTATAGGTCTTGAACGATGATTGGATTGAAGCTTTATTTCGTGTGTATGTGTTTGTTTGTATAGTTCCGGATAATACTTCGTGTTTGTTCCTTCTGAAATTGTATAATGTTAAAAGTTATTCTTTTTATCTTCTATCTTTAATTATTTCTGAGAATGTAAGATAAGCTTATTTAATAGTCTTATTCGAACTATACCATTCAAATAGGAGTTTTTTTCTTTTTTCTTTTTCCTTTTGGGTAGCGTCCATACCATGAATTTAGCTGAGGCATTTTACTGCTGGATTGCTTTTGCTACTGTGTGTACTTAAGATAGTCTATCAACGTTCCATGGTTACTTAAAGCTGGATATATGCCATTGCGGAATACTTTGTAATGCTGCCACCACTGGATCCTTGGGATCTTTTTTTTTTTTTTTTTTGAAAAATTTTCTGTAAGTTTGAGTATGTGCTTACAAAAATTAAATTATTGTCTACTTGATATGCCAAGGAGATGCTTTTGTTCATATGGAATTTTTGCAACTCAACTTGAGAAAGGATTGAGAGACCCGGGGGATTCCATTCCAAGAATAGTAAAAGAATTTAAAAGTTTTTACTTGCTAGTGGTGGGGTTAAAATCCTGTCCTGTTAAATGTTTCCTAAACAAGGGAGACAGTAGTACTCTCGATACCTTCCTAGGCCTTAGCTCCAGTTCATGCATGCTAAACTTCTGGTGTACTTGTTTGTGTCATTACATATACTACTGAACAAGTTGTATGTTTGATAGTAATAGAATCACTCAATATATGCATACCACTATTTATTTGGCTGTTAGAATCTTTTATTCGAGAAATCGTTTAGGGGCTTTATAACTGGTAGTATCATGAGTGGTGTAGTTTAGGTCTATATTTTCTGCTCTTCATGTTGGTGGATACCTCCCCTCTTTGTGATCTCTTGACTCTTGAGTGGCTTTCTTGATTGGTAATGCTCTTTGCAGGATGACATACGACGGAAAGCTCAAAAAATGAGTTTGATTGATCACCCAAATATTATTCGGGTATATTGTTTGTTTGTAGTTGGTCATAACCTTTGGGTGGTCATGCCTTTCATGTCAGAGGGTTCTTGTTTGCACCTCATGAAGATAGCTTATCCTGCTGGTTTCGAAGAGTCTGCTATTGGTTCTATTCTGAAAGAAACTCTTAAGGCTTTGGATTATCTTCATCGGCAAGGACATATTCACCGGGATGTTAAGGTCAGTGCAAGATTGAAGTTGACATTATTTTATCCAAATGAATTTATCATTCCTTTTATTTGAGTTTTTTTTTAATTGACATTACAGGCCGGAAACATACTGCTTGACAGTAATGGCACAGTAAAGCTTGCTGATTTCGGTGTTTCAGCTTGCATGTTTGATGCAGGAGATAGACAACGTTCTACCTTTGTTGGGACTCCTTGCTGGTGAGCTATCTTTGTCAATCTGTCAAACAATTATCGTTCCCTTATCTCCTCTCCCACTCTGGTGCCATTTATATAATTTATTTCTTCTTTTTGAATTTCCATGATTTGAGATTCCAATTTATCCTTGCTTTGCAGGATGGCACCAGAGGTCTTGCAGCCCGGCAGTGGATATAACTCCAAGTCAGTTTTCAATCAGTTTAAGACTTTAAAATATTTAAGGCCTTGGAGTTTTGCTTAAATACATATTGTCATCAGCCAAAGTTCAGTAGGCATGACATCTTAGTGTACACAATTATTTTCTGCTTCAGGGTAGCAAGGATTGGTCATGGGTTTGAACCTAAATCGTCTCATGATTTTGGTCTGAGCTATACATTTGTTCCAAAACCCAAAATTTCACTTTATCCACACATCATGGCTTTCTATTAAAGTATCTACGCACCTCAAAGTTGCCACTTTTGCATGTACATTGCAATTTATATTTTAAATATTGAAATGGTACTATGGGAGTCTGGTTATAGTTTATATAGTTAATGGACATTATGCTTGGGTTGGGTTGAATTTGGCTCGGGTGCATACAGAGAAGATGTATCTCTTGTTGCATTTAAAGAAATGGTACATTTTGTTTTCCACATTAATTTTGTAATTTCATTAATTGCTTGCATTTTTGCACAGGGCTGATATATGGTCATTTGGTATAACAGCATTGGAGTTGGCTCATGGTCATGCTCCTTTTTCAAAATATCCTCCAATGAAGGTATCAAGTCCCCATTGAAAATATAACAAGAATTTATATAAATGCTGCACAATGAGGGTTATATAACAGGAGAGTTTTAATCAACTCTTATTTATGTTTTACAACTTTTCTGTCTAACAATTACAGGTTCTCCTGATGACCATACAAAATGCTCCTCCAGGACTTGATTATGATTGTGATAAGAAGTTCTCTACGGTACTGCTATTCTTTCTGGTTACATCATCATGGTGACAGACATGCTATTTGTCATTATGTAAATAGAACACCCATTGGTGCATTTAATTGTGTTTTATAATTGCTCCCTTGGTATAGCAAGTTTCTAATTAAAGGACTTCCAGTTGTGATCAGTCTTTTAAAGAAATGGTTGCAATGTGCCTGGTGAAAGATCAAAGAAAGAGGCCAACTGCAGAGAAATTATTAAAGCACTCCTTTTTCAAGCATGCAAAGCCTCCTGAGCTTTATGTAAAGAAATTATTTGCTGATCTGCCACCACTTTGGAATCGTGTGAAAGCCCTACAGGTTAGTGATCACACTGCCACAATGCAAGTGTTTTTCTCCATTTTTCCACAGTATTTGTCAAAGTATTTCCTTTTGTCCAAAATTTTACAGCTTAAAGATGCTGCACAACTAGCTCAAAAGAAAATGCCTTTAGCAGAACAAGAAGCTATATCACAGGTTACTTATCATCAATCAGAAGTCATTTTTATCTTAAATTAGATTTAGCTTTTGTTCAACTAACAAATCTGGGAAAGTTTTAGCTGTTGGGTTGTTCACTTTAGGACATTTGTGTTTTCTTACTGCTGAGAGTTTTATCTTTTCTTGTGCTTGTCAGAGTGAGTATCAAAGAGGAGTTAGTGCCTGGAATTTTAATATTGAGGATTTCAAAGCGCAAGCACCTCTGGTAGGCCAATTTTTAGTTTTAACCTTTAATAATAAAGATTTTAATGTAGACTTATAGGATGAGAAGTAATTTCTTTGTTCGTTATATCAATAACTCAGTTTATACTTTATATTAATTTTTCCCTTTAACATGCTAAGATGCATGATGATGATGATATTGATGAGTGCAAAGATGATGATGAAAGCATGAAATCAAGCCTTGGTCATAAGGTCAGCAACTGTATTTTTTCCCTTTGCAGTTTATGATATGTCGGTTTATACTTTATACTAATTTTGCACTTTAACATGCTAAGGTGCATGATGATGATGATATCGATGAGTGCAAAGGTGATGATGAAAGCATGAAATCAAACCTTGGCCATAAGGTCAGCACTTGTATTTTTTGCCTCTGCGGTTTGTGATATGTGTCTGGACATGGTTAAAATACTACATTTTTACTTATACGACTTGAATTGTATTTCTTTCTTATTTGTCCCTTATAGCAAACCATGTTAATTGGTTCTTGGTGTTGGCTGACAGGCTGCAGGTTACCGTGAATCTAGTTTGGGAAAGTTGAATTTAAATAGGGAAGTATCTCAGGCTGAAGTTGGAGGATCAAGGAGTGTTGACTTATTACAGTCTGATTGCTTGAATGGGAAGATAAAGAATCCGGAATGTGATATAGTTGAAGCTAGCTTCCAGGATACGGGTTTGAGGAAAAATGGATCAAGCATTGATGTTATGGCATCAACTTCAGAAACAGATGTGGTCTTGACCAGGGCTAAAACAGTGAAACCTAGGCAAACCCAAAGTGGGCCACTCACACCTCGTGCTGTTCTTAAACATTCATCCTCAGAACGGGTTCGTAACTCAGAAAGGTCGGTCATAGTTCATAGTTATGTTTGCTTGGCCATTTCATTTGTCTTCTTTTTTTGGGTTTTTAAAGTGATCTCAACCTTTTTTTTGTCCAGCTAATTGTTACCTAATGATGTTTATGCATAAATATGTATAGCTCGTTTGGTTCTAATTGTAGTTTAACAGAGCCTATAACATATGAGAAGGGGACTCAATTTACTATATGATGGCTTTAGGCCATGGTTATCATTTTAATTACCTAACTTGTAGGTCTTGCCTCTTATGCTTGTGAGAATAGATGAACAATATACGCCAATTAATTTATTCTCATGTGTTTTGCCTTTGCTATTGCATTATTTTAATTTAACATGGTTTAACTGTTTGAGGTAGGGAAAAGCCATATGAAGTCATAAAAATATACTGCTGTTATGGGCTACTCTCTCTCTCTCTCTCTCTAAAACAGAACAGAAGTGACAATCTCACAAGTCTTGATTCAAATGTGCTTTGAGCCGATTCAACAGAACATTTGATTATTACTGATTGGTTACATTTATATACTTTTTAATAGAGCTTCTTGTGTTATTGTTTTCATCTTGTTATAGTTGGTAAATTGAAGGATAATTAAGAAAATGATTTACAGCTCATGTGCTTACATGTGCGATTAATCTCTTATCTATTTTAATTTAAGAAAATAATTTATAAGTCATCAGAAATGGAAGAGAAAATTGTAGATGTTGAGCTAATGGCTTGCTAATGATTAGGTTTGAGAATGAAGTTTTACAAGCGAACGAGAGAGCTTGCCAAGTTCGTAAAGCACCAAGCTTTAGTGGTCCATTGATGCTTCCTAATCGAGCATCTGCAAACAGTTTATCAGCTCCAATTAAATCATCAGGAGGTAACAAACTCATGGCATTTAGAATCCTTGTTGTTTTTCTTTTTTTTTTTTTTGTCACCAGCATCACCACCAATGCTACTATTGTGGCTGCTAGGATTTATATATTTTGAAGCACACTTTTTTTCCTTTAACAGGGTTTAGGGAATCTCTGGATGACAAGTCAAAGACTAATCTGGTGCAAATAAAAGGTCGATTTTCAGTAACATCAGAAAATTTAGATCTTGTAAAGGTAAGGCTCAATTTTAATGCTATATTTGTTCTCTTTTGCAATTTTACTAACCAAATAATGTTCTTTAGGATATTCCTTTAAGTACAGTTTCACGCCGATCTTCACAGGTGGGTTATTGGTCTTTGATTAAATGTCCTATTAACAATAGTAATTGTCCACGTCTTATTGGTTGCTCTTTTTCTTCTTGAGTTTCAGATTTCACCTCTCAAAAAGTCTGCTAGCGTAGGTGATTGGATATTTGGATCCAAACAAGTGGTTCGTGCACTACATCTTCTCCTCAACATAGTTGATTGTGAATTTATGTTCTGTTTCATTTTATTTTAACATCTTACATCTTAAAGCTCAAGGATCTCTTATGAATGGAGGAATGGGTTTTAAGGTGTGTGCCCAGATAATAAGGTGTGGTGCAAATCAGAGAAAGTGCCTCACAGCCTTCAGAGGCACAAGGCACCCTTATTGACGCGCATGCCTTCTGACAGGCACACAAAAGACTTGCCTCACTCAACTGATTTTGTTTTCTATGATTGTTTGTTTATAATGAGCTGTATAGTAGCAAAAAGGATAACATTTGTTATTTTACACAAATAAAAGAAGGGTAATAAGATCCATGTGTAAGTGTAACAACTTCATAACCACACTTCATACAAATAAGTATAAATTCATCTAATCTTATATGTGGCTCGATTTATCTGGTAATGGAACATGTTTAGCTGCTCGGTATGCTGCTGCACTATGTAAATAAGTTGTTTGCTTATAGTTGATCTTTTCCCCCTGTTTTTCAGCCCACTAATCATTTCCCTAAGGATTTAACCAATGGTAGCATGCCCACATCAATTCTTATGACTTATCTTCAGAATCTTTTCCAGCAAACCTCACTTCAACAGGTAAAGACTTAGGCTCAGGACAGTCATTTTGCTGATAGAATGTTTGTTTGCCTTGTAATTAATGATGTTCTCACTGGAATTTTTTTTTGGAATGCTAGGATCTTATTGTGAATTTGTTGAATACCTTGCAGCCAACTGAGGTTGTAGATGGTCAGTGAAAGATTGATCTTTCTATTACATCACACTCACATGATTAAATTAGGAAATACACTGCTTATCAGTATAGTAATCCATTTCTAATTTTTTTTTTGTTTTTCCAGCCACACAAAATGGAAAGTTGCCTCCTCTACCTCGTTGTTCTGAGAGCAATGGAAATGTGAGAACTTTTTTTCTATTTTTTATGATGATTAATTTCTAGTAGGTTGTTCTTTCTTCCCCTATCTGATCTTTTTCAATAGGTTGAAACAGCAGCATCTGAGAGGGAGCATCTACTGCTCTGCAAGATCTCAGAGCTACAATCCAGGTTGGTTGTCATGAACCCATACCAATTAGTTCTACCTTCCTTTCTCACCTATAAATACAAGTTTCTTCTGATATTCTCTTCCCTAAACACTTTTTGCAGAATGATGAATTTGACTGATGAATTGACTGCTGAAAAGTTGAAATACGACCAAGTGAGTTTCTTACGGGTTTTATATAATTACATTTGCAAGTTCCTCTACTTTATTTCATGGTTGTGTCTAATAAGATGCTTTCCAAAATTAAGATTGATGTTGGTTCTTGACTTAGGTTTAAACATTTCCCCCCTCGCTTGATACTTGATTCATCCTCTCTCTAATATAAAAAATACCATCACTCAAAAAAGGATAAGGATAAGAAAAGAAAAGAAAAGAATCCCATCATCTGGAGAGGGAAAGGCTATCACTTGGCTCTAATGATTTCATTATCATTATGCAGTTGCAACAACAACTAAGCTTCATGTCTGGTGCGGAAGAGAATGGGATTAGAAGGGAAGGGGATGCGTGAAAGCTGTATCTCAACTACTGTAAAGTGAACTCCCCAGGTATAATCGGGCAAAATACGTAAATCATGTAGATAAAATTGTGTTCCACCATGCTTTGCCTAATGCCTATCAGACATGGTAACTGCTTTTGGGCCATCGACAACGTTAGAAACAATAGAAGGCAGCATTCTTAATTTACGTATGTATTACTTGTGACCTTGTATCCATACGTTCCTTTGCAGATTTCAGCCACTTCAATGACAAATAAGCAAATATTATGGATACATGAGGATGTTTTTACTTGTATATATAATGTATAAGTGTGCATTTGATGTAAAGAGAATGAATTGATATTCAGAGCCAGGTCAGTTATTTTTATCATGGAAAGTAGTCAAGCAGAAGGTTAGATTTTCTTGTTCCGGCTTCTGTCCAGAAAATCTTTTGTATCATATAATGTTAGTATTTGTTGGAGGGTCGTATGGGAGCTGAATGCTGTTGGGTATAACCAACCAAAACCAGTGTAGTTATTTTCTTCTTTATTCCTATATTATTTATTATTTCACATTGTAAGACTAATGAATGCCATTGTTTTTTCTTTTATTATTTATTATTTATTTATCGGTGAATATGAATAGTTATCTTCTCTATTTTTTCTTCAAAAATTAAAAAAAAAAAATTGGACTAATTCTTTTTTTTTATATATAAATTCTAATTCCATTTGTTCAACATTTTCCATAAAGTCAAATTTTAATCTGACACGCAAGCAATAAAAATGAAGTACTAAAACTGCATCAAACCCTGGATGAGTAAAGCCAGGATTTCAACTCATTGCAGACAACCCTTGTTTACATGGACCATCCTGTTCTTTACCAGTAAAATCTAATTTTACGTATACCAGATCAGCTATCATGTTTGCAAGAGAAAAAAATAAATGTGAACCAAGCATGATACATACAGATTGCATTCAAAATGCACCATATACATATAGATTCAAAATCCATTTTGAAGCTTCCGATCACCTTATATACGTACCGTGCTGTTTTTTTCTAGTAAATGGGTTTTGGTCGGGCTTTATACACGGTTTCATGATTTGGTAATATAATATAATGATATTATATAACTATAAAAAATGACACAAAAATATTCAATTTAAAATTTTAATAAAAATTTTATGAATTTGATAAAAATAAAAAAAAAATATTTTTGTATTGATACGAATTATGATACATAATTTCATATAAAACATAAGTTTAATATACGAATTTTTAATATTTTACATCAAATAAATATATAAATTATCAAATTTACGATGTAATTGTGCTTGGTAAGAACAAATTTTTAATAATTGGGTTAGGCTAAATAAGATACATATAAATGTGTTGTGTTGGATTAAAATGTTTAAGCCCATAGATTGATATGATATGATATATTAGAAGTCAATATCAATATTTAGTATATGAATTAATAGGATATGATACATAATCTTATACGATACATAAACTTAAATGATATGTGAACTAACAAAATACAATACATAAATTTAAACGAATTGTATTCTTTTTTTTTTTTAATCTTGTACTGAAATTATACTTATTGCTATTATTTTGTTGATAATTTATAAAAATAAAATTATATTAAATAAAATTATTTATGAAATATTTAAATGATTAATTAATAAATTTATAATTCTTTTAATTCATTTTGAATACAAATATATGATATGTTAACTTTTATAAAAAAATTCACAAAAATTACATTACTAGATAAAAACTCACAAAAATAAACTATTAAAGTAAAAAGTTGACATTAGATTTTATAGCGTTTTAAAAAGTTAAAATATCTTTGATATGATCAAAATGAGAGTAAATATTATCTAAATATGCATATTACTTAGGAATTTGTTAGATAAAGAAATTCAAGTACAAGGCAAAGTATATTACATAAATGAATCATTAGACTGTGAGAATGAGAAATAAATTAAGAATTTTGTGTCTTCTAATCTCTTTTTATGTGTGGGTTTATAAATATTAAGATGATAAATTTTAATATTTTTATTTAATAGATTTTATTATTTATATTTGTGGATGAAGTATTTTGTTGAATTCTGCAAATTATATGTTTTATAATTTTATTTTACTTATATTTTATCTAACATTTTATTTTCATTAATAAATGAAAAAATTTTAATGAATTATATTTGGCTCGACAAAAAAATTAATACCATGACATAACTTACGTAAATTACCAATCATCGTGCTAAACTCGAATAATTTAATAATGTATCATTTGGATTCTCAATTTAACCCGAAACTATTCAAATTTGCCCAAAACCCTCTCGCACCCTCTCAGGACTACATCCAACATCATTAGGGTTTCTTCTCCGGCTTACTCCACTGGCTCCCCCAACCAAGCGCCTTCTAAACGCGTTGGCACTCACAACGGCTGCTTCCACTGCGATGGGGCGCTTGGCTGCTTCATGATTAGTCTCACTGACAAGTTTTCCAACTCCGAGATTGTCCGTACCCGAGACCACAAGCCCCAATGTCATTTTATTTTTTAGTTTGATTGCCCAAAAATTGTAGCAAAGTAAAAAGAAATGGAAATTATAAAATGGGTTTTTATTTTGGGTCTAAAATATGTGCTTCTTTTGCCGTTCTACAAAGTTAGTTTGCTCGTTTATTTGTTTGCAAGTTTTATACTAGTTTCGCCTACAAACTCCATAACTTGAAATGTAGAGTCAAATGGGGAAGAGTTAGACTTTCATCGCAATGTAGAATTCGGTGCTTTATTATGGGATTCTTGTAGTTTATTTTGTTCTCGTTTGGTTTTATATGCTTCCTCTTTGAAGGTTCTTTGTAACATTGTTCTGAGTTTGCAGGTATTGGAGGGGCTTGATGCTGTGTTTGATGTGGGAGGCGTGTATGATCCTAGTCATAACCGGTATCATCATAACCAGAAAGGATTTGAGGAGGTTTTTGTACATGGATTTAATACAAAGCTTAGCAGTGCAGAACTTATTTATTAGGTATTCATTTGTTCCATGAGGCAATTAAAGATTCCTTCTCGTAGTTTTCTTCTTGTTGGTTTCTATGTATGGTGATTGTCATACAATTTGGTAGAGTATAATCTGAGCAGTGATGTTTTTTGGTAGTTTATGCTGTTTCTTTATTATCAGTCTAATTTTCCCTGTATTTAACATTTTGGCGAGGGGATAATAGCCAAAGAGTTTCAACTTGGTAAAGACCACCCGGATGAGCATAGATTATTTCTGGCTATTTAAAAAAACTTTGTGGAGATACTTTCATCTTTGATTCTTAAGTTCTAAAGAGGTTTAATTCCATGAGTTCTGGTTTGGAAGTAAATTAGGATCATATGGTTAAACAAACATCTAGAGCTACAACCTTCTGAAACAGATTCGAAAGAGTTTTACAGATTATAAATTCTGTACTTTCTATGTTTTGTTAGCAATGAAAATTTCTAGCTTTGTTTTGTTCAGGCTGGTATGGATAGGATTTACATCATAGGCTTCCTGCTCTTTCCTTTGTTTTTGTTTTCCTATGCTTCAGTTATGTGGTTATGGATTTAGATGTTTGTTTGGGATATTATTTTTTGCTTTTACTAGGCAATTGAGGCGATTGACAATTTAATCAACCAGTTTGATACAGACATGCCTCCAAGATATGTGAACAATATGCACTTGTCCTTTAGGGTTGGAAGATTAAATTTAGACTGGAGTACTGGATGGATCCTGATCAATCACCTGCGAAGGAGAATGAGGCTTTCCAACAAGCAATGGCTCTAGCTGTTAGTAGTTCTTAGGTGTAAGGTTCTGTCAAAATTAAAAAATATGCTTAAATTTTACAATTTTTAGCATGGTCTTCGTTTCTAGAGTCCTGGATATGGATTTTTTTGTGCAGAAGGGATAAAAGTATGTGTTATATTCTTCATATTTTAATAATTCACGACCACCTTCAATTTTCAGAGTGTCCGGTTTCATGCAAAATCATGGTTACCAGCAAGTTCAATTGTGACGGAATGCATTGCAGAGAGATATGATATAGACCTTAGTGGTGATATTATGGTTGTGAAAAGGTTTTGCCCAGTAAGTAGATGTTTCTAATTTTTCTTTCTTCTTGTAATTTTCTTCTTCCACTATTGCTGCACAAGCGGTAAAGGTACGTCCTTTTTTGTCTGTTTGCATCATATGGGCTATCTAGGGTTAGAGAATTGCTTGTATATAAATATCGTCATTTTGGTCCTTCAATTGGTCTGAAATTTTCTCAAATATGCTGTGCAATTTCCAGGAGGATGTGAGATGAATCTATTTCTGACAATTGACTGTGGTTTATTCTTGACTTACCATTATACATCGTTTATTTACAAATAAGTCTGATTTCATTTTGCATCCAACAGTAGAAGCTTCATTTATTTGAGCTTGAGGAGGGGATGAAGGTTGAGCCTCCTATTAAGTATGTTCTTTATGAGGTATGTATCTAGACCTATCTTCCCTTCAAATATGCTCTAGAATGTGTAGGCCTAGATTGAATACTTCTGTCAGACAAAGGGTTATGCGTTCTTCTCCTGTATCTTATGTTGTTCACTGCTGTTTCCAGATCATCTAAGTTGCAGTCATTGTTGCTTTTTTCCAGAGTTTGAGATAGATTCTCATTGTACTTATGACAATGTATCGTGCAGGATGAGAGGGGCAAACGATGGCAAGTTCAGGCGGCAGCAGTATCTCCTGGTAGATTTGAGAGCCGGTCTGAGGGATGATAAACTCTCGAAGGAGGCAGGAATTCCTGGTTGTGTCTTTGCCCACATAAGCGGGTTTTTTGGTGGAAATCAAACTTATGAGGGTGCTCTAGCGATGGCAAGAACTGCTCTAAAGATATAATCTCCACAACTTGGTTTTAATTCTTTATCTTTCACTGGAGATGGTATCGATTAATCATTCTAAAACAGGATCTGGTTTAGTTATCAAGTTTTTTGTGGCTTTATTCAGTGCTCTTTGATTCATCGTATCACATCATTTATAGCTAATTTTATAGAAACAAGTTAAAATTTAGGGCGTAAAATGTAAAGACTTTTCTTTTCTTGTTTTTCTAACAGTGAGAATGTTTTGAGCTTGAGGACCTTGACAAAATGGTTTATGCTGCATTGAATTGAATGCAACAAGAACGAAGATACGAGAGGTACTATATGTATTTTTCACATCCTTTTAACAACCATTCAAACACCTCCCCCCCCCCAAAAAAAAAACAGAAAAAAAAACCTTTAACAACTGCTGATTACTTCTCTTTCTTTACGGAAGTAAACGGTGCAGTTTCTTCGACTGAAAAATGGATGGTCACAACACTGATTTAACAAAACAAGTTTGCCGCATTCATTTTAAGATCGGGCACCTCTAAGAATAGCTAGGTGGGAGTTACTGTGGCTTGATTATGCGGTTTTGGGATAATAACGCGTCAAATCGTCCCAAATTTCCTATTTTTAATAGGGTATGTTGGGTTGGACTTGGATAGTTGAGTGTCAGATCTGGAAATTTTGCGAGTACCATTTTCAAGAAAAGGGCGGAATGCTAGGTTTTTGTTGGGGTCTACAGAATCCCATTGGCAGTTAAAAACCTCCCTCATCAGTTCACCGCCTAAACAAAAACCAAGTACGCAATGGGTCTGTTCGATTTAAGCGCTAGCTTAGCTTACTTGTGGGACCGCGGTTACAAGAAGGCTAGGGAGACGTTGGGGACGACGGAGAAAGGAGTGCTTAAGTCGGACCCCAGAAACGGTGGAGCCTTCTTGGGTAGTTTCGCAATGCCGCATGATCCGCCGGAAGAGATCGGGAGGCGTGGGTATGGGATGGTTTCTGGCGCCGTTGATGTTGGGTTGTTCAGAAATGCGGCTTTGGAGGATGTTAGGAAATTTAAGATTAAGTCTGACCGTAGGTTCGGATGATGATGGGGAAGAGGATAAAGATGGTGATGAGTAGTATTGGAGTGAATAAAATAGATGCAAATTTACGTTGCTTTCCATTTGTTGTCTCTTTGATTGCAAAATTTTGTAAACGTGGTTAGAGCTGCATCGTCCCCATACTGAATGAAATCAAGTTTGAGTTTAATTTCCCATGAGACCATGTTTGAGTTCAAGTCGTTTCAAGCTCGATTCCCTCTATTTTAAAGTCAAATATCAAGCTTGATTTCAATTGTTTGAGGCTTTGAACCAACTCTTTCATTGATCAACCTTGCTTAAGTTTCAATTGCTTGAGGCTTAAGTATGTCAGACTTCGATACCGAATCTTAAATTATTGTTCCGTCAGGGATAGACGTTTGGTTTTTTAAATTAAATTAAAATATGCGTAAAAGAAAAAACGGTCCAACTAAGATATTTGGTTTTTTAATTTCAAAACAGAACAGAACAGATATAGAAATCGACTTTTTAGAGTTATTTGGTTGATTTGATTTATAAATCCGTTATGAATTTCTAAATCATATCTATCACAAAATTCATGGTGTCAATTTGGCTCGAGCAATTTAAATTTTAAATTTTCACCTTTTTTTTTAAAGTCTAAAAGAAGGGCAAATTCCCCGGGAAAATCACGAAACAAGGGGATCTGCCTCTGCCTTAAGATTTAGGAATGCAAACAGGGGATACACACATCCACCAAACTCCTCATAGAACATGTCAATTCCTCGGTTGATGCCAACTCGCTTTTAAAGCAGCTTTTTTTTTCTTGTAGCTTATACAGTTATACGTTACTTTCGCTTATTTCTGTCTCCATCGTTGCTCTCTGTTTTTCCTCTGTTTTTTTCTTAAGATCCTCCTTTGCAAGGAAAACGAAAAAGAAAAAAAAAGAAAAAGGGAACAGAGACAATGGAAGCATTTTACTTGATGGTATTCGGGGCCCTGGCATCCCTGGTTGCAGCATTGGAGCTAAGCAAAACAAGCAAAGATCGTATTAACACCTCCTCCACTTTCGATTCTTTCAAAAACAACTACCTCGTTGTATACTCTCTCATGATGGGTATGTCCTTATACCATTACATAAAATTTTTGCATATTTGGTCGTTTTCTTTATAATAAAGTTGATTTTCTTGTCTGGGTTTGATCTCGAATTTTCTTATCTTTCTTCTGTTTTGGCTAACAAAATATGCTGAGGAGAGGTTGATTCAATTTTACCAGTACTCTTTACTTTCTTTAAACACATTAGAATCTGACATTAATCACTGACGCTTTGTTTCTGGTTTCTTCTGTTTCAGTTTTCTTTATTTTTTTTAATATCTTACTGTTTATTTTAGCCAAATTCAGGTAATAATTAAGGTTTTGCATTCCTTTAAATGTCATTGAGTAATGAGTCTCCATTTGATTTGACAATTATCTATTTGGTTATTTTGCTTATCTAATTTTCTTCTTATGCTAAAGCTGGTTATGTTGATCATGAAAAAAAAAAAAACAAACACAGCTGGGGATTGGTTGCAGGGGCCATATGTTAACTACCTCTACAGTCAATACGGATTTGGGAACGGGGAGATTGGCCACCTCTTTATAGCTGGTTTTGGATCTTCCATGTTGTTTGGGACAATTGTTGGATCTCTAGCCGACAAAAAGTAAGATCTTACGTTGTTTCACACTCCTCATAATTTTCTATCCTTATTGATTCCTGAATTATTGCATGCTGAATTTAGGGGTCGAAAGAGGGCATGTGTTACTTACTGCATAACATACATACTCGGCTGCATTACCAAACATTCTCCTCAGTACAAGGTTTTAATGCTGGGACGAGTGTTGGGAGGCATTGCAACTTCTCTTCTCTTTTCAGCCTTCGAATCTTGGCTTGTTGCAGAACACAACAAGGTGTGCAATTGCTATGCTGTTAAACCTGCTGTTTTCTAAGCTTATAGTTGTTACTGTTATTTTAGGTTTCTCTGATTTACTACTGAAACATAACCTAAAGTCTTGACTTCAAAAGATAACAGCTTTTGAGTTTCCTGATTAATTCTTGAATAATAGATAAAGTACAATTTATTCTTTCTCTATCTGAGTGTCATAATTTACAAATTCCTCAAAGTTGTTGGCTAGTCTTATCAGAAAACTACTGGATGTTTACTTACGCAATGGATTTTTACTTTGATACCAGTGTTTGTTTTTGTAAATGCCTTAATTCTACATCTTATTACCAATTCTGGATTTGGCAGCGAGGTTTTGATCAACAATGGCTTTCTATAACATTCTCAAAGGCAATATTTCTTGGAAATGGCTTGATGGCAATTTTATCTGGGTTGTTTGGTAATGTACTGGTGGATAATTTGCAATTAGGTCCTGTTGCTCCATTTGATACTGCATCTTGCTTTCTAGCAATAGGCATGATAATTATATGGTCCTCATGGACTGAAAATTATGGTGACCCTTCGGAAAGCAAGGACTTACTTACTCAATTCAGGGGTGCTGCTGCAGCCATTGCTGCTGGTGAATCCAAATTCTTTTTTTATTTTTTACTTCCTAGCTAGACAGTTCTTTTGCATTGAGGAAAAATCAAAACTGCCTGTCAATTAAGAATTTGTGCATCGGATAAATGCTATGAATGCTTGTTTTCTTGCTTTGGGTAAAAAAACATTAAAATAAAAAGAGATATTTATCCAGGTTTTCGTTGGGTATTTTTTGCTCATCTTTTCTATCTCTATAATGTGATGGGAAGTCTACTAATCCAAGAACTATGTGCCATCAGATGAGAAAATTACTTTACTGGGTGCCATACAATCCCTGTTTGAAGGTTCAATGTACACCTTTGTGTTCCTCTGGACCCCAGCTTTGAGCCCAAATGACGAGGATATCCCACACGGTTTTATTTTTGCGACTTTCATGTTATCTTCAATGCTGGGAAGCTCCATTGCCTCACGGCTGCTGGCTCACCCAAGCCCAAAAGTTGAAAGCTATATGCAGATTGTATTCATGATCGCTTCAGCATCCCTCCTGCTTCCTGTTATCACAAATGTACGTTGTGCATATTTCATTTCTTGTTTCCATTTCCTTTCTCTTCTTTTTCCCCTTCAATGTTTTCTTCCTCCTCTTAAAAAGCTTCATGGAAAAGTTGCTAGTCACCATAAATTAACCGTAAGTCTCTACAGTTCTTGGTAGCACCGTCAGTTGTGAAAGGTGGAAGCATCTCACTTTCAGGGAATATCCAACTCATTGGTTTCTGCACATTTGAAGCCTGCGTTGGGATTTCTGGCCGTCAATTATGAAGATGAGGTCTCAATACATTCCAGAGGAGGCTAGAAGCACTATCATGAACTTCTTTCGCATTCCTCTCAACATCTTTGTGTGCATTGCATTATACAATGTAAGTCTATCATTCTACATTTTTTTTTTTTGTTTCTTTACTTGCATTCTCATTTTTGGGTTAACGCAGCCAGTAAAAGCTCTTTTGGAACATGGTTGAATAAATCTTTCTCATGGTTTAACTAGTCAAAAGTGAAGCACTAACTTCTTGTCATTAATTGGTTCTTTTGTTTTTAATTTTGCTAAATTGTTCTTTGAAAGGTAAAAGCACTTCCCATGACCGTCATGTTTGGCATGTGCTCGATTTTCCTTTTTGTGGCCTCTATCTTGCAGAGGCGTCTCATGGTAATTGCAGAGATCCACAAGTCAAGTAAGTTCTATATTTGCCTTGTGATTCTTCTATATGTTTCACCTTTGAGATTCATTGTCTGAAAAGCAGTTTTTCTTTTATAATAAATCTTACTTATTATAAGCTTCAAATACTTTTCTTGGTGTATATATGTTACTATATGATATACTCTCTTAATATGATTTTACTTGCAGGATCACAAGACTGGACGGCAATGAAAGAGATGGATTCCGAGGCTGATCCATTAAATGGTTAATTGATGTCATAGGGAATAAACTTCTAAACATGAAACTGTTTCAGTGCTCGCAGCCCGACTAATTTTCTTGTTATAACTGTTGGAGCTGCGATTTGTTTAAGCTGTTTGCCATCTGGTAAACAAGGAGTGTGAGCCTAGTCCTATTTGCTTAGAAGGTATGAAGTTCGAGGCTGCATGCGAGGGCTTTAAGTACTGTTTTTTGTTAAAAGAATGACAGAAATATAGTTTTTAGGTCATGTTTTCTTCTTAGCTACAATCACTATTTCAAAAGAACATGTTAATTGTTAACTTATAAAATATATAGTGGTATAGGTCAAAGTTCCTGGATATTGGTCTCATTTTGTTATCATAAGCATGCTAAAACAGCCGTCATAACAGTGAGGACTTGTCTCCTCTCACATGGTTAGTCGTCTAGAATTTATTTATTTGAAGTAAATAAATGTTTAAAATCTATCCGACCAATAGAGACAAATCACTTCAATCTTCAATTCCTTCTCTTTCTTCATATCTACCTTTCTTTGGTTTTATTATTTTTTTTTTGGCCAATATTAGGTTTGGTTGCAGGAAATTTCTTACCAGTTCCATAAATTACATTATATGCAAGTTGGATCAGCCGTTTCTTGCCTATTCTGGATAATTTGTATATATATTTTTATCATCATGTAATTTGGTTTTTGTTTTATGTAAGCACTCAAGGAAACGCAATGAGATTGGGCAAGTGCCCTGTGAGTTATCACTCAAATTCAAATCCCTGACTCTACCTTAGCTCCAAATGGGATTTATTAGCTAGTTTTCGAAATCAAACGACAATTGACGGGAAATTCAGAGCAGAAGTGGATTTACTGGATAGATGATAAATTAATATAGACTGCATTTTCTATTCAACTGTCGTAGAACCAGCTTTGTCATAGTGTTATAGAATATATTGATACCATATGAACTATGATGGCAGTGCCCTTCAGTTTTCTGTACATTGTAAACGCCCCCATTCTGTCTTTCCAATCTCCGGCCACTGTTTTCCAGAAGCATTGATTCAAACAAGTTACTAAAAGTCATACGTTGGCCGAAAAGTGCCATGTTCGAACCTCGAACCCGCTCTACTTTACATCATTAATCACAAGAAGATTTGCCAGGCACATTATAATGAAGTGAAACAATTTATCTAATTTCATTTTGATAAGCCATCCCCACTTCCCATGTTACACCATCTTCCGAGTTCCAACCTTAAATTCCCCTTTTGAGCACAGCTGGGAGTGACTATCCAACTTGTCCATCTGACAGTAATACATTATTACCCATATGATTGATTTCCTTCCCAATTCTGCCCTCCAAAAGGCTATATTTCCTTGTCTATCGCCCCCCCCCCCCCCCAAAAAAAAAAAGTTAACTACGACATTAATCATCGTTGAATAGAATTCATTTTCAAGACTCACTTATCCAACTTGTCCATGTGACATGCAGCTAAAGATGATATCCAATAAGATCTCTACTTCATCAAAGTTTTATATCAACCATCCATTTTCTGATATCTGGACAGTTTTATTCTATGGGTGTTTAATTATGGACCATTTCAAAAAAATTATTGAATTTTGAATCCCTCGGGAAGGAGGGCAGTCGGGTAAATTAATCTGCAACTAGTTCTTTTGGCTCCAGCAATTTCTGTTTAGACGCTGAGGCCAATAAGATTTCACTTCTCCTTTGTCCTATGAGTCAGTGTCCTCACTCACTCCTAAATTTGAGAGAGAAAAGTTAAGAGAGTGAGAGAACAGGTAAAGATGGCCAATCTTAGAGGTCCTAGATATCATTTCTTCAGTGCTTTTCGGTTTCTTTTGTTAATGCAAACCAAAGTCCTAAGCTATCAATACAAGGTTGAAGATTTAGATGCTTGGAGTATTCCCACATCAGCAAACCCCGCAGGTATATGCCACATGGTCCAAGTAACACTTCTTCAAGATGGGAGACTCTCTGTAAGTTTCTGTCCCCTTTATCTCTTTCTTTCCATTGTGGATTCCTCTTCGGATTTCATTCTTGCTGCTTATTTTCTCTTTGCAGTGTTCTTATATCCACCAAGTCAAGATTCAGTTATCCAAGTCACGGAACAATCCTACAACTCTTGCAACCTCAAAGATCCAATCCTGTACATGAATAATGGCAACTCTTTCTTTAAAATCACTATACCCGGGGAGTTTGTCTTCACCAGTGGGGAACCTGGTCACTGTGAAAAGAAACAGAAGCTATACATTTCTGTGCTTTCAGGGAATGGCTCTGCATATGCTCCCTCTTATGGTCCGAGTGCTTTGTCTGGCACTGCATCTTCACCCTCTTACCCCACTGTCTTAGGCACAATCCCTCAACCGCCATCTTCTTCTCCATCGCTAGGATTTCACTCTTAATTACAGCCGTTATTGCATCAGCCAGATGGGCAATAATCAATGCCATGATGTGAAGGGCATGGTTACTCTTAATAGTGTCAAATTTTCAAACCCAACCAGAAAATATTTTTGTATCTTTTTCATTTTGGCATTTATTTATTTTCTCTAAATATCTGGTATATTGGTTCATAAAAAAATTTTCTCAGATTTGTAATTCTTTTGAGTGATCAAACTTCAAAGAGAATGAATAGTGTGACGGGAAGAGTTGCAGAGTCTTGTAAGATAGCTTTCTGTGTTTTAGTATTTGTTTTACTTTTACGTGTATTCATGCGTTTAGATTCGCAGACAGGACAGAATCTATGAGCTTGTAAAGAAGAGATTGGAGTTGGGCTTCTTTTGCCCTTTTCTAGAAAAAAAGAAAGGAGGAAAAATCACTTTAGCGATTAAAATACTTCAAGTCTTCAAAGTTCAACCTTCAAGCCTCCCAGTTCCATTAATTTATGTTTTAATTGCCAGTTAATTTGGTTATGATTCTTGCCAATACTACACAGACATAGCTTGTCTCTTTGATTCAGTGGGTCATGGTCACAGTTTTTAAACTTTTAGCATCAGCTTAGATATAGATTGAAATGTACAAGGAAAAAGAAGAGATCAGAGATGGCTGGTTCTAACAAGTTGAAAAACAGTAAAAAGGGGCATAATTTGATGCTTTGATAGAAAATCATTACAAATGAACTTGTGGCTAAATTTGCCGGAGGGATAAGATTCCCTCACAGGCGCCTGAATAAATTATAAGCAACTGCCCCTGGCATTGCTCTAAGTCTTATTATTTATTTATTTTATTGAAGAAAAAAAAATTCAAAATTTGTTTTTTTCAACAAAAGATCATATGCCGATCATTAAAAATGTTTGGGTGCAATTAAATCTTAATATTGGTAATTAAGTGCTCTATCAATTTTCACTTTGCAAAATCAATATGTGAAAAAACATTGCTACTTTGATCCCCTAGAACAATAATTATTCATTATTAAATTATATTACTTTTATTTAAATTCCAATTTAGAGTCTTCTTTTTTCAAAGTAATCGAGTATTTCCTTAGACAATCTCAATATGATTGTATCTTGCTATTATTTTTAATTTATACTAATTAATACTCATTATTAGCGTACTCATTTTTTTTTTAGTTACACATCTTCAAGATTTACAAAGAATCTTCAAGATTTACAAAGAGATAAACTCTCGGACTCCTAGGTGAAAACTGGGCAGCCTTCAACCTCTATACCTTTGGCTGTTGGACAGCTAGCCAGTGGGCATCCATCAAGATCATTTCCCCACCAGTCTAGACTAATATTTTCTAATCCCAAGCACAAATATAACAGCACACCCATAAAAGCAAGGCCAGCATCCAATGACCCGGAAAGAACATAATTGTATCGTTGCCACAAATCAGGTCGATACCTATACACAACGAAGCCAGAGAAGAAGCCAACAATGATCCAGGTAGTATAGTTGACTGCAGTAGCTGGTGGCATCATTCCTGTGGCACCTATCAAGACTGGCATGTTAATGAGCTTGATCCATTCTTGATGAGGGAAGGCCTTGGAGGCCAACCAGACAAGAACTGGAGCAATTGCTCCACCAAGGAAGAACCAATTGACAGCCTCATAAGTTCCCAAGTCTCCGAAAATTCTTCGAGGCCCTATTAAACCCCAGATAACAGATGCATCGTAAAACACAGTATCACTTGGACAAGTCCAGACGCTATCGGAGGCTGTTGTGTCACAAATATCAGAGATGGTCTCCATCAGCCACCAGGCAGTTCCCAGGTACACAAAGCAAGCAATGATGGTGCCCACGATCTAATACAAGAGGAAGGAACTGTTAATTTTGTGCGAAAAAAACATTCTGCAGAAGGAAAAGTACCTTTTTTGTGATATAAACAGACCTGTGCCATGAACATTGTTCTTGGCGGAATTTTCATATAGTGACCAAGCTTGAAGTCTTGCAGGAAGGTAACAGCCTGTGTCATGCTTATGTATCCATACACCTTGAAGCACATATTAGCTACTGGATATCCTGGATATATATACCCAATTATATATTCAGTGATGATGTTCAAGCCTGGTGTCTGCAACACAAATTGATCAGTGATGTAAAGCTGTGAATGAATTATTTGAAGAAAATTAAAGTTAGGAGTATATATATACAGTCGATAAACAACTTAATATGTTGTGATTGCAGCAGCATATGATAGAGGATACCTGGTTTGTGATGGCTGTAATGATGCCAATAGGAAGTGTGAATACAATGGCAATACCACATGCTAGTAGAACTCCCCACCATGGAAGCTGAAGTTGGTCATTGTAATACTCACAGGCAAATATGGTGGCAGCAATGTTTGCCAAAAGGATGCACACAAACCACCATTCAGGGACTTGCTTATACTTCCTCATGAGTCTGGTATGTATGTCCATTTTTTTCTCCTGGAAACTAGCTTTGCTTTGCTCCCATATTTCTCTGCAGTTTACAGCTAAAGTGAGCTTCAACATGCCACTTAAGACAATTTCAAGCGTAATTGGTAATTGGAGGCAAATCTACAGTATACGAAATCACCTTCCATGAAATAGCGCAACATGAACAACTGTAGCAGTCAGTGCAGCGAAACCAACACCATAAGTCATTGCAAAAAATGTGCTAAGGTATAGAGGTCCTTCTTTTTCATAAGCCGCAATGTCAAGGTGAAAATTCGAATCGATGATAGATGTGATATTGTATTCATGACCTGTCGACGTGAAGAGTTCGTCGGAGAATATGGGGAAGGTTTTGGCTTTGTAGACATTAAGCCAGTAGCAGATGGGAGTCAAAACATACATGACTAGGATAAATCCTGCAGCAACATTTGCTGTGGCAAACCATGGGCTTGCAAGCGGGCTACCAAGATAAGAGGAGATGGTGGACCAGTCGAGCCCAACAGCACCTATTCCTAGCCCATACAGGCCTGAACCGAGTTGTTGGGCTAGCACAGATTTCGGAAATATCCAGCAAATCCAAGAGAGGGACGTTAACATTTCAAAGAGGTAGCCTGGGAAGACATAGTAAGCAAAACTGCAAACCAAGGCAATTAGGAAGAATTGGGTTCTCGTCACCCCACCCTTGGCCCTCTCTTCCTTCTCGTGCAGTGCCCTGCCAAGATAAATGTACAGTGTGATGCTTTAACAACAGAAAAGCCTGACGATGGTCTTAGCTTAAACCTCTATTTGGTGGGGCAAAAATCTTTTGAGGACTTATTTTTCTTTGGGCCCGAAGGCTCAATGAGGGGTCCATGAATTTTCTAAGATATTTTCATTTTCTATTTGCTAGTTGCTCTAGTTTTAAGCCTGTTTTCAATAGGCAACTTGGATCTCACGTGAGAAAAATATTGAATCTTAAACAAAGGCAGAAAAAAAAAATTGGAGTTTGGCTGTTCTTCAAAAGATTTCCCATCAGTTAGGTCCAGCTGAGGTTTCCCGGTGGAACACTCAAGCTGAGAATGGCCATCAGGGTAAGAAAATCAGATCCTAATTAAAGCCAATGCAGTTACGCCAAAACAGAAAACTCTGACCAAATTAAATAGCCAAAATTCACGCCTTGCTCTATCCAAAGTGCTGCCTGTCCTCAAGCAACATGTCGCGTTGCCAGTGCCCCTAGTCAATTACATGCATGTTGCAATATGGCCTATCAAGTCTAATAAGGAAAGAATAAACTAATCATTCCATTTTTTTTTTTTTACGCAACAGCCAACAAGGGAACTCATAGAACGAAGGAATATGGTATGTCAAGAAAAGATATCAGCCAGTCCCAGCGTGGCCACTGGCCACCCAAATTCACCGGAATCCAGGATTATCTGGACCGACAATTAAAATCGCATACAAGAAGAACATTATCATCATACAAAATCAACCGGATTACCTGAAGAGAGAAACTTGAACAAGATTTGCAGGCCACCACATAGCTGCTGGTTCCACTAGGTACCTCCTGAATATACCAGCCCATCCGAATCCCAACACCTACCATTCAAAAGCCACCAGACTATATATTCAAACCTAACCCAAAACATACCAAACAAAACAAAAAGACCTTAACACTGAAAAGATTAGGGAAAAATTGAAAAGAATTAACAAAACAAGAACTGACCTGAGTCGTTATGATAACAATCAATGAGACAAAGAAAGTAATGTGCTGCTTATAAAACACTTTAACAACAGTCACAACATGAATGGCATAGACGCTGCCAGCTCCAGAGTTGGCAAAGATTGTAATAAGAACATGTTCTTTGACATTGAAGGGCCCTGGATTCAAGGTGAATTCCCAGCGAGTTCCTTTGAAGAAAACACGGTCTGTGATTTTGGCAGCCATCAATCGGCCAAGAGGAACCACTGCAATCTGGGCAGAGATGGCCGTGATTGTCAACGGTTCTGTGCGGTACCAAAAGAACTGGTTAAGAAATGATAGGATGACACATGAAATAGTGCCTAAGACCCACATTCGAAATGTGAGGACTGGTAGAGAAGGGTCATCTGTGGTTGGTACGGTTAAGGCCACTTGTCTAACGGGTGAGTTCTCCTCTTCTTCTTGCACTTCTTTGATCTCTGATTGAAATTTTGATGGCATGGCCTGTGATGATGATGAGGAGGCGGAGTATGTATTGCTAACATCTTCATCCTTCTCATCTTTAGGTACTGCACAAAAACAGAAACACAAAAAGAAAATGTCTCAGAACAAGAACAAAAACATCAAGTTTTGCTGGGTTTTACAGGTTGAAAAAAAAGAGGAACTTACTGAGAGGAGCTCTTATCTCATCTTTCGATTCTTCCATGGCTCGGTTCTTTTCCTTGGGCGACTTGAGCAAAACCACAAAACAAATGGATTCTTATTTGCTAGAGCATGTTAGAGCAGAAAATGAGGCCAGTTTGACAAATTTTAGAGGCTAGAAGAAATCTTGAAGTCTGCTGACCTTGCTACAATTGCCAATACTGGATTAGATGTAAAAACTGTTGGATTGAAATTTTTGGCTGATTTAACTATATACTAACCCACAAATGGTTAGGTGATCATCAGCCTTTGGAGCTGCCGGTCCACCAGAGAGCTAATATAGAAAGCTTGATTTATTTAGTGAATTGATAAAACGTGTAATGAGAATTTTAGAGGTTTCAAAATTAACATTTCTGTTAAATTAATGGTTATCATGATATGATATAACTTCCCTTTCAACCGAACCAGCAGAGAACAAAATAATTGAGAGGTTGAAGGCTGAAATTCCAGAATTTTAGTCCAAAATTGGACTTTCACCAAACAAGGAAGGTACAGAACTTCTCCAACCTAACTTAACAGGTAACCGATCAGCTATATCTGTATGTCTTATGAGTGTCTGGTTCCGAGATTTATTCAGATTCAAGAATCTTGGCTTGTCGTTGCAAGTCATCTACCACATGTTCTTTATTTGCGGCTCAAGACTAATTGGCTAGCTTAGGCAAACAGCCAAAAATAACGTTTGCTTATTTTTATATCATGAATTCGGTGTGTAAATTCCAGTATTCAAGTTTTTTAATTCATGTTAAATATGTAAAAAATATATAATTTATTTTATCATAATATGCGTCTAAACATATTTTTTTATTTTTGTTAAATTCATAAACAAATTTTCATTAAAATTTTAAAACATATTATTTTCATTTTTTGCACATTATATTATTATTTCATATTTAAAATTAAGTGATGACATGATCCAGCAAATCTGCTAAAATGACATGAAAGATACTCTTAATTTAGCAGAAGTATTTTTAGTCAGTTAGGTGATTAACCCCTTTTTTTCATTGAACATCTTTAATGCGCATTTGTCTAAATCTTGCAATAAAAAGATCTTTGTTAATCGAGCCTTCGGCATGCATTAGAATTTCACCGGACTCTCAGGAAAGAAATTTTTCTATCGGAAGAATAATAGATTGTGGACCAACTTACAATGATACCCAATGACAGGAAAGCTTTTATTATTGTCTGGCTGGACCCTCTTTGATTATTTTGCATCGTAAAGATCGAGCCACATTAATATGTATGGAACGACTCTCTTTATGATGAAAATATACGCAAACCAACAAGTTAGGACCAAGTGGGAAAATAGAAATAAATGCTGAATATCTAGCTACCTGATCACGATTGAGATGGTTGCGGGGGAAGAATGAAAAAATTTTGATACCGAAGTCATGTCTTTTCATTATCTTGTGAGATTATTTTGATTGTTGATGGACGAATAATTTGAGAAAAAGGTGTTAACACCTACATTTTTTTTGTTTTCATTGATTTCTCAAGTTTTTTTTTTTTTTTATTATTTATGGTTGCAAAAGAGAAGACTTCAATTTATTTCGGTTTTTACCTTGAAATGATTTGTTTTTTTCATCGCTCCCAAAAGAAATAAAAAGAAAAGGTCAAAAAGAAAAGAAAAGACATAAATAGTTGGAAGTTGGAATGAAGATAGCTACAATACAATTACAATTACAATTTACAATTACATAGGCAGGTAGAAAATGGAAGAAAGATGGAAGGTTCCACCGTTTCCAAGCGGCAAATACGCAACTGAGACAGAGGTGACGCAATAGCAAAATCCCAAAATTTTCTTCTTCTGCTTGTATTAACTTTGATAGTTAGTCTGTAGTGGACAAAAGAAAATAGAAATGGCAGATTGGTAGTTTGTGAGACAATTCCATGTCAATTGTTGAAACCTCCAATGTAAATTGTTTTTTTTTTTTTTTTTTTTTGTTCAAACGTGAGTTGTCGTCTTCTAATCAGAAAAAAGTGAAAAATCCACCAAACTCCGACACAGTCTCACAGTTCAGAAACAAAAGAAAGAAAGAAGGAAAACCCTAAGTTGTCTCACTACACAAAAAAGCATGGGACTCTGCCCAGGTTCGAACCGAACACTACGCTTTAAAAAAATCAATACGTGCCTCTCCTTTTTCTTGATGCTTTTTCTTGTTCTTTCATTGATCTCCCCAATTGATCTTTGCATTAAATTGTTCATTGTCTAAGAATAATGGGTTTTTCTTTAGCTTTCTTCTCATAACTGGGTTTTCGTTATTCTGGTTAGTGTTGATCTTTTCATAGGCTTCTCTTTTTTTTGCCTCTTTTCAATTACAAGGTTTAACATTTTACTTATTTTCTGAACATGATCTCTTGTTGTTGAAAATCTGGGCTTTTCTTTGGTGAGCTTGACTTGTTTTGGTTGTTGGTTGTTATAATTCCTGTTAATTACTGGATTTTTTGCTTTCAACTTGTTTCTTAAACCTAATCTTTTCTTATTGTTCAATCGGTTATATTCTTTTATCCCTTATTAACAGTGAATTTATGGCACCGGTGCTGTCTTAAATTGTCTCTGACTTGCGCTTTTTGCATTTCTTCATTAACATTTCAAGTACTCTATTTTGGCTGTGGATGCAGTTGTTTTGTCAAACAAAGGTTGATTGGCAGTGTATATTGTATAGTTTGTTGGTGTATACAACGTAAGCTTTTGATTAATTTTATTATCTTTGATGTGATATTCATTGATTTTGGCTTGAATTTTTATGACTCTGTTTTGTCTCTTTTTTTTTTTTTTTTCATGATTTATGATAATATATTTTTTGTGGGAGTGGTAACCAGTTGAGTGGTGATAAATAATTGCCAAATGGCGGAAATCGTTGGACCAAGGTTGTACAGTTGCTGCAATTGCAGAAACCAAGTTGCCCTTCACGATGATGTTATATCCAAGTCTTTTCAGGTAGGGAACTCAACACTAATTTTGCTGCCTTTATACCCCTCTGCTGAATTTATTTTTGCCGATTCCATTAATAGATTAAAAGATGATCTCTTTCAGAGGTTATCATGAAAATGAAAGGAAAACTAGAAATTTGCTTATGAAAACCTTTGCCCTTTAAATGTTTGTTCAAATGAAGTTTCTGTCATTTGGAAGTTGGGACTATATGTTGCATTAGGTTCAACTAAGTCAAAGTTCAACTAAGTCAAACTTCATCTCTGTTTCTACTTTTCTTATAGAGAAAATTTTTTTTTTCTAAAAACATTATATAAATATATGTATGTTCCAAAGGTTCATTTACAATATGAATTTCAGGGGAGAAATGGTCGAGCCTTTTTGTTCTCCCATGCAATGAACATAATGGTGGGTCCTAAGGAGGATAGACAACTGATGACTGGTCTTCACACGGTGGCTGATGTCTACTGCTGTGATTGCCGTGAAGTGTTGGGTTGGAAATATGAGCGGGCTTATGAGGAAACACAGAAGTACAAGGAAGGGAAATTCATTCTTGAGAAGTCAAAAATTGTCAAAGAGAACTGGTAGTACCCATGTAAATTTTCTGGATGATTCTCTCTTGATCTAGAAGGTGTATGGATGCCTTTCTGTGCTTTTTTTCTCCTCAATTGAAAATATTCATGTATTGTTCTTCCCTGTGCATTCTTGTTGTGTTCCTTGTGTGGATATTGTACTGGATATTATTCATTATGTTAATAAAATTGTGAATGATTCTCTCAACTTTGTATTTCAGCATGTGATTGAACCTGCATTTAGTAAATTTTATTCATTTCTAACACATTCCCATCACAGACTAACATGCTGTTTCTATGAGTTCTGTTCACATTCCCATCACCGATTAACATACTGTTTCTATGACTTCTGTTTTCTGACTGTGGCTAAATATGATAACCTACAAGAAGTCATAGGTAATCCGTGTTCATTTCTGTTCCTGTAGTCTGCACCTGCTACTTCCTGTTTACAGAAAGTAAACATGCATTCACAGTTATGAATTAGCTTAGTATGTTATCATTACAACCTTATCAGATTTATGTGCCAATGGCTTTTCATTGATGTGATTGGAGCTGAGAAACAGGATATGTTATGTGATATGGCTAGAAGTTATATCTTCAGTGGCATCTTAGTATTCTCCTTTGTTGACTAGGATATATTTCTTGGGTTGAGCCTGGACCTGATGTGGGATGTGATGATGCATGCGGAATAATTGAGGAAGTTGTTTTGTCAGTAGAAGTAAATCCCGAGTAATGTGCTGCAGGTGATTATTGTAATTGACAAGATATCATATGTGGTAGAAAGAAAGTTTTCATCTTTGAGGCTGTTTATAGATATTTAGCCAATTTTAAATGTTTGTTATCAAGATTGACTTGCTTAAATATTAATGAGTATTTGATTTTAGTAAGAACATGTGTTTGTGTCACAAGGTATCTTCATGGAAACTGGAAAAAGCCCGAGTGATTTATAAGGTGTTTTAGATGTTTTAATGTGTATATACAGGTTACTGGAAGTATCTGAGTCTCCAGACTTTTTTACATAGAATTAGTGTTACAGCAACTTCTGTTTTTCACACATCTGGGGTATAACACCAGTTTATTCTCCCTTTGGAGGATCAGATGAGAATGAGACTGGTTAAAGTGAATAATTAACTGAATCTTCATAATTGATTTTTGAAATTATACTTTTTTCTGTAATTGCTGATGCTAATTCCAACTACTTATAAATAATGGCATCAATACCTGTGTGGCTTCAGTAAAACTATTTTTCAGGTTGTCAGAAGCACAACTTATGGGATATTTATGATAAAATCTCTAGTTTAGTAATACAAGTGGCACTGTTTCAGTCTGTGAAACATTGATATTAAGCTTAAAGCTTACAAAATTTTTGACTTAAAGAGTGTTTATGGCCTCAATTTTTATCCCAACAAAAGCGTAAGACCATGTGCACTAGCTGTACCTATAAGCTTCATTTTGGTATCCCCTAGAAATCTCTTTTTTTTTTTTTTTTTTTGTCCATAAGCTCTTTCTATCAAGATTAGCAGCGAGGTCTTCGTGTTGCTTCGGTTATCTTTTAAAATTTTTTAGTACCTGATCAATTCTGGTTATGGGGATGACAATTCAACTGGTTTCTAGCTTCTATTTTGATCATATGGAAGGTCCAAGTGAAGCATTATCATCAATCTGACTGGTCCTACGTTTGGGGGGCGCCGATTGTCCCTAGTCTCATTGGTATTGTTGGTGGTAAAGGGGATATGGATCCTTAAAAATCAGCTGCAGAAAGATTGAAAGATTGAGAAGAAATACCACAATTTGGATACAGAAGAAACCTATAATTGAAACTAAATAATTGGGAAGAAACTAAATTTGAGATGGGAACAATAGATAGTAATATGTGCAATTATTCTTTCCATCCTGATTGCCTGCTTTTAGGCTTTATCGCCACTTAAACCAAAGTGCTTGTCCTGCTTTGGCTAATCAAGCAGAAAGCATGTGTTCCACATTTTGGAAACTAATAAGAGCAGAGGTTCCGTAAGTCAACAAATTCAAGCAGGGCCACTCTGTTTTGTCTTTTTATCAGATTATAAAAGGGCCAAAACTTTCGCAAATATTTACAGTCAATGTCTTTTTTCTATTAGTTACAATACCTTTTGAGTAATGAGATGTAATTTCACTAGAAACTTAGAATACCTTTTGAGTAATGAGATGTGATTTCACTAGGAACTTTTTGCACTCTATTAAATGCAAAACTAGGATTTTAACATTTCACCTTTAACACACAGAATTTTAATTAATCCATTGCTCAATGTGAAATGAATTTTTTTTAGTATTTATGAAAATAATGAGTGTAACTTGACAAAGTCGATGTCAAATGGATGAACATATCAAATCAAAAAGTGGTCCATTTCGTACTTATCCATAAAATTTAAGTCACATTTAGAGTCAAGGTCTCAATGATCAAGAAGAAACAATATGATAAATCAAATAAACCAAATAAATGAAATCTGTCAAGAAATAATTTCTTCCAATGCAACAGACACAGCAAAAAAAAAAAAAAAGTAACTATCACAAGCTAAGGGAGCCGGAGAAAACTTAAATCTCTGGCAAGGTAAATCTGTACATTACATCACAAATGCTTTCTTCTTTGTTATCCACCTCTTTTTGGCGTTTTCTATTGCTCCTTCTCTCATCCTCATGAGCTCTTGGAAACACTGGTGATACTGTGAATCAATCGCATCAAGCTCCAACTTCAGCTCGACAAACTTATCCTTGTCTGCTAGGGATAGAGAGCATATGCTTGACAAGCTCATATCTTGTGATGCAAAAGCACAAGAATCCATTAAGGATGTATCAGAGTACTTTGCTGAGTCGTTTATCAGAACAGATTCCCCAAGGTTTTCCTCATCACCAGTCTCTTTACACCCGAGATGATTGTAAACCCCAATACCTGAACCAAAATCATATGTGTTTGAACCTTGATGGCATTCACCATAACTGTAACCAGAATATCCCATTGGTTTGTTATTACTCCCATCTGAAGCCAACATTCCATCAGATTCAGCTGATATATCTGAACTGACAGATTCTGGGGTGTCTTGACATTTTACAACAGCCAACTCTGAGAAAACTTCTTGCTCACCAACTGTCTTAATACTGGCCTGACTTGGGCAGCAGAAGCCATCTCGTAGGCATGAAATGTTTCCAAATGAAGGTTTCCAACAGGGTATAAGCTTCATGATCATGCTATCAATCAACTCTGCAATGACAGTTACATTTTCATTCGACAAATCAAGTTGTTCAACCATCTCCTCAGCGATTGAAGTTGCAGTATCAGAGTCTAGATAAAATGTAAAATGGATATTCCTTGCTCGACCTGTTAAAAGACAGGCAATAGTGCATAATTTTTTTTTTTTTAACATAAGAAGAGAATAAAACTTCTTGTATAGCAGATTCACTTACCACATTGATCACCAATGCGCAAGGTCAATGAAATTGTATTATCATCATTTTTCTCCCCTTTTAACCTAAATTCATTATTCTCAGTGAGACACTGTAGCTCAAGAGTTGAGAACTGAGGAGTTTCTTTGATGCTTTTGGTGGATGAATTGATCAGAAGTTTTTTGCAGTTTGGATCTATGTCCATTGGATGAGGTTCAGACTGGATCAAGTTTACTAATTTGGGCATAAGACTTGGTAACTGCGGTAGACCACTAGGAACTTCCTTAGGAATTTCAGCCAAAAGGAATGGATCTTTCAAGAGCTCCACAGCTGGCAATCTCATAGATGCTGGAAGAAGACATTTCTCAATAAACTGTTTAACTTGGGGATCATTCACTTTAACAAGGGAAGCAGGTTTAATACCCTGCAGGGAAAGAAGTTGAGAGAGTTCAAACAACTAATTAAAAGAGAATTGTGGAAGATATGAAGAATTGTAGATAGTTGTCAACTTACAGAGGTAACTTTCTTATATATTTGAGCTGGATTTTTGCACTCATTATATGGATATTCACAAGTAACCATCTCCAACATGCACATACCAAAAGAATATATATCAACAAGCTCATTATATTCCTCATCATAAAGCTCTGGTGCCATGAATTCAGGAGTGCCTGCACAAGCATCAAAGCATTAAAAATTTCAACCAAAATGGTTTAGCTGAAGTCACAGCATTACTTATTTTTGAGAAAATGAAGTACCAATTACGCTTCGGGCAGTGGGCTGCTGCATGACAGTTGCCAATCCAAGATCTCCAATCTTGACTTCTCCATTATTTCCATTTACAAATATATTATCACATTTTAAATCTCTATGAATGATCGGAGGATGGTGACTATGCAGATAGTGTAAACCTCTAAGAATCTGCCGAGCCCAATTCTTTATGGCCTTCAAATCAACACTCTTATGCTTCTTACGGTATCTAAAGGTGAAAGCAAGTGTCAACATATAAAAAATGAATGACAAGGAATGGGAAAAGAAAAGAAGTTCAAGGAACTCACTGCCTCAAACTCCCTGAAGTAAACAACTCTGTAATCATGTTGATGGTCTTGTTCTTATCATCCACCCAGGAATTGTAGAACTTGATAATATTTTCATGTTTCAATGACTTCAAAAGATGAACCTCAGAATATAATCTTTCCAGCTGTTCAGGTGTCTGCAATACATCTTCAATATTGACTTGGTTCCATGCAACCTCTATTCCATCAGCTTCATCAAATCCCTTGTAACTACAAATAAAAATGTAGCAGCCAAAACAGAACAATCAATCAAACAGACATTCCTATCGAAGTTAACCAAATTTAAAGAGATAGGTCTTGAAATCATACACAGTCTTGAATGCTCCCTTTCCCAGGATCTCATCATACTGAAGGAATTAAACAAGACAAACCAAAACTTGTATCACTAAATTAAAAGAACAAACTAATTTAATTCTAATAAAGCAAACTATTTAAGGAATATATAAAAATTTAAGCATAGCTTGGACAAAATTGGCATTTGGTTGCCAATATGTATATATTAAGTTTAATTTCGTTAAAGGCATTATTTATAATCAAATTTTGTCATGTTCATAAAAAATGGAAGTACAAAAAACAATTATTTTCCCTTTGCAACAAAAAGGCAAGAAAAAATTTACATATAAGAGCTCTAAAAAGAGCCAAGGATGAGATACTTCCAAACTTATTAATTTAGTATAAGCTAAGGACAATCAAATTTGGTTAAATTCTGGTCAATTGATTGCATTACTCAAACTTAACGCTGTTTGGTTGCTATGAAAATTGATGAACAAACGTACCTTGCACAGCAATTTACCAAAACTCTTACTAACGTAAGCCTAAACAGTAAGCAGTATTTGATTATCATATAAAAGTTCACCAGTTTCCCTCAGAATTCGAGAATTATAAGTCAAATTGCTTTTCTCCAAGTTTCTTGGAAACCAAACAGATTCTGAGAAACCCTAACAAAGCCAAACCGAATAAATGTATATACAAATAAATAAATAAACAAAAGGATTGGGAGCCAAAAAATCATACCCGAACGTACCGACCCGAAGGATCTTTCTCAGCGATATCACAATCATCAGCCGACTCCATTTTTTTCTATGTACAAAGAACTAAACGCCGCCACAACCAACAAAACCCGATCGAAATTTCCAACAACAACAGCCAAAAGAAAATCCACAAAAAAAAGAAAAATAAAAAAATTTTAAGAAAAAAATAAAGGCAGAAACGCTATTAGAGGTCAATTTTGACCCTGATTGGAAGCGAACACGACGCAGAGAGAATCTGTTGTTGTTTTTCAGAGAATGCCTCACAAGCTACCGAGTAGGAATCGAATGCCGATCGGAATCGAAACCGGCATCCGTAGGTCACGACCAAACGCATATCTCCCTCAGGTTCCCGAAATTCCAATTCCATACAGTTATTTCTTCCTTGATTCGATTTTCTCTTCGGTTTTACACCAATCCAAAATTCTCCCCCCATGGTGCTATCCGCATTTTAATTTCCCCTTCTTTTCTAGGTTTCACAGGATTTGTTAAATTCTGAGGATGCAGGGATTCTAAAGAACGTTTTATATAAAAAGTAATCAATTTTTTATTTTAAGGAAGCAGAAGCACAGCTATCATTGTCGCCAGCAACATATGGGATTGAGGAGTAGGGGGGAATCACACGCTCACATTCAGAAGCGTGCGTTTGGGTTGTAGTTTTTTAAAAGGATTCTACTACTAATTTTCACGGGACGCGGAACTCCAGTGTTAATTGCTAAACCAAGTTGCTGGACTTGGCAACTTTTTTTCTCCGTGAATTTGTGAATGTATTTGCTTATGGATATTAGCAAGGGAAGTGCGGTGCATTTGGATTTAGATTTGGTTAAAAAAGTAAATTGAGAGGCCCGTGAAGAGGTTGGAAGCGCGTGGAGGAAGCATAAAGTTAAAAAAAAAAAAAAAATCCGGCTCCAACGGCGTGCTCCAGCTAGAAATAAGCGTTTTTCGCGTAAAATATGGGTCTAACTCATGTTTTCCAATCAAACTATTTTTTTTAATTTTTTAATATAATAAATAATCTTAAATTAAAATAAAAATATTTAATATCATATTCAAATTTAAAAATATTTAATACGATATTTAAATTATAAATATATTAATTAAAATAATATTTAAAATTTTTTATTTATCATATAACATTATTTGAACTTAATTGTGTTAAAAATAACTATTATATTAACTCACAACATAATTACTTTACAAAGCAAATGATGCTTAAACTATGATCCCATTAAATCAATTACAAAGAATGAATTCAACTCATAAGAGAAGAATTTACTTTTTTTCATCATTCAAAATTAATATTTGGGAGAAGTAATTTGAAAGTAACATCTTAAACCTAAGATATAAGAGAATGTACTGTTATCTTCTTAAAAAGAGATTAATCCTGATAGAACATGAGGATACCATAAACATATTATATAAAAAATAAAGATAAAGGCGGGAAATCAGCGTCAATTTTCCTTTTCCATGGAAGGCCGACTAATGCCCCCTCGAAGGCTACTAGAACCATTCAACAGGCCAAGGCATTTTCCTTTTCCATTAAGGACAGGGTGTTTATTTGTTTATTTTTTCTTAATATTGATTGGAGGTTTGTTTCATGTCCATTTCCACCTTTTTCAGTTTTCACATGACAATGCATAAATTATCAGAACTCTTTTCTTTTCACTCACTGAATCTTTTTAGAGGACCATGCAATATGGGCATCTCTATTTCTTTCTTAGGGAAAGAATATTCCTGTCAATTTTTCAGGCTAGTTTAACCACATTTTCTTTGCTTAATTCTGGATATCCATATTAAGCGTGTTTCGACAATGTCTTCACGTCCGTTCTGATTTCATAGCTTATCAACTTGGACATCTGCAAGTCTATTTCATATAATTGAATGCATTTTTTTTTTTAAAATCTAATGCAAAAATAAACATGGTGACCTAAAGTTGTTCACCGGCTTGCAAGTGAGGAACAATCTGTGATCCAATTGAGAGTCAAATATGGACAATTTCATTGTTAAATCTAGATAAAAATATCATTATTATACAAATTATGGTGATGGGTGTTAAGATACTCAAAATTGTATGAAATGATTACTCCCTCCTTTAACCTTTTATTATTAAAACTTTGAAACTATATACTTACGAACTGCTAACAGGCGCTTAGGAGTTGGGATGATATTCCTAAAGACAGTGCAGCCAGGAAGCATGTATCATATACTCGTCAGATAAATTTTTTTCATACAATAACCGGTATAAAAATTGTTCTCATACAATAACCGGTTATCTGTTCTGTTTTTCAAGTCAGAACATTTGACATGCCATCGCTTGAACTGGCATGCGGCAGAATAAAGAACACCATGATCATGTAGAATTCTTACAGAATTCTAAAAGCCCATGTTAAACTCAGCCATTTGGTTGAGTGAATCTGGATTGAAGAAAAGTGAAATATTCAGAGACATGGAGCTATCTTTGTCTCAATTTATCATTGCTAATTATGTTGAAACGAGAAAGAAACATAAGAAAATATGTACTCCCCTTGCTGGAATCTTTGAAACTACCATTCATAATACAACTGGATACTATCAACTTCTTCAGACTAGTTTAGCTCCACAAAAAGGCTGCCCTGAGGATGTAATCCTGCCTCTTTCAAGGTCAAGGAGCGCTTCTCTGGACCATATGCAACTCTAGGAAAGTTGGAGACAAGACTGTAATCCTCAACCTCTAAGCAACCCAAAGAATCAACATAGTCATACAAAGATTGGATTGTTGCAGTACTGTGAAACCTCCTTTCTTTGCGTTCACCAGTAGGAAAGCGTACCAAAACCTGATTTGCCAACAGAACATGCAAACATTTAATTTGGAAACAAAGAGGTATTAAGTGTGCCAATAGAGAGAAGTGAAAAATGCATAGGATAATGGGGAAGGGAGGGAAAGAAAAAAAGAAAAATGTTACTGTCTAAATTGCAAGTTTGCAACAGAATGACAGATAATTTGAACTGAGATAAGAAATGTGCTGTTACCAGCTTAACCAGAACTAGGAAAATTAAGTCAAACGCAGAGAAATTACTTGTGTAACATTTGGTCCTTTCTCAGGTTCATCACCAAGTGACAAGGCTTTTTCTTGCCGCATTCTAGCTTGGGCAGCCTCTTTTTCGGCAGCTTCACGTGCTGCTCTTTCATGAGCTTCTTCTTCTTCCTTTCGTTTCTGCTCAGCTTCTGCAGCTTCCCTTTCCAGTCGTTCTTGCTCCTCCCTTTTTTGGTGTTCCCTAGCCTAGTGTCATAAAAGTAATTACAAGGTTAACACATTTCATCAGAAAAATGGTACTTTTAAAAGCACAAATCCCTCTAGCGAGCAAAAGAGGCATTATTGCTTTTCCTTTTTAGTCTTCCTGGAATGCAATGGTAGCTATTAAAAAATGGAGAAAGTGGAATATGCCATCCAGCCCAAATGAAGTAAAGATTATTAAAGCCAGTAATTTAAGATTAAAAAGCAGCATACTCGATCAGCTTCAAGTGCTGCTCTGTAAGCAACATCTTGCTCCTCCCTTAAACGCATGTTGTTTCTTCTCTCTTCTGCATTCAGTCTTGCAGCAACAAGAACAGAAGCACTTTCTTCAAGCACTCTCTGTAGTATTGTGAGCATTTCTTCGGGAGATTTTGGTCCCTCAACCTGCAGAGAAAGAGAATATTTACGAAATACTCGACAGGCAAGATCAACGTTCACATTATTGGCAGTCCCTGGGGTTCAGAACATTCTGAAGTAAAGGGGCAAAGAGAGTGAAGTTTAAGAAATGGATAACTTCACATGGTATGCAGTATAAGGTGGAGTGAGTGAAAGTTGGAAAAAAGAAGTTAGTTGATATGAGCTAAATTTGTTTGCTTTTAACTGCAAAATACTAGTATGCCTTTTCTTCTCTAAGTTCCTTCTCTAACAGCTTTAGATATGAAGGTAAAATTTCCTTACAAGATAGATACTTATCTGAATGAGCAAAAAGATATTTTCATCACAAAAACTTTATAGCTATGCTGCTACTAGTCATCTCTAAAACAAGCATCATCCATATAATCAACTATAAATTAACATAATCAGCAGCTGCCTGTTAAATCCAAACTCAAGATTTAGGTGGAATTTAAAATGAGAAAATGCTAATGAAAGTGTGTAAACCTGATTTGTGAAAGCGAACGAGTCTACAAGCACAAAGAGCTACACCCATTCAATTAACAATTTAAAATGACAAATCAATGGAAAGCAACCTAAAATTTATAATAATAAGAAACACGAATTCTATTTAAGTTTCCAAAGAATATTCTCAAACACATATAGGCAGACAAAGTCAACATGTAGTTTGCAATTAAGGAAGCAGAATAAAGGTTTAAGCTGCATCTCAATGTAAAGAAACTAAAAAGATAATACCACTGGTAGCATGATATAAGTCTAAATATGAATTATGGCAAAATATGAGGAACTGGTATCTGACATAGCGAGAATCAGATAAGATAAGCATTTGTTTTATCGATTATTAAAAGATGCTTTCTTCAGAATTTTTTTTTTCTTTAACAAAGAATTTACATGCCTAGTTATTGGGCATGTACTAGGCATGTAAAAGTTCCTACCTAAAAATCCATCCCCCAAGTTATATACCAACACATGAAACAAAATTAAGCAGAAATTACATCTAAACTTCGTGCTTAGCAGAACCACAATGACACCCAACAATTAGAATGAAATCCAGGATTTTGCCCACTTATCCTCTATAATGTTATTAATTGCACTCATAAATTCATTCAAACTTATCTAAAAGTATGAACAATAAAGGCAATTTCAGTTTCTGACTTTTGCAAAAGGATAACTGATCACTGTGATCATTCGCACCGGAAAGCAGTATCTAATTACATTATCAACAATTTCATCCAAAATGGAAGCGAGAATTACAATGTTCGTACCTGTTGAAGAAGGGCGATCCTCTGGTTCGCAGCAGGCATAACCACGGCACAAAACGGGAAGCTGGAGGCTTTCAAGCTATTACTCATTTTAAAACCTTCACTACCCCTAAGGCTCCCGCCCCACGCCACAAAATTCTCATTCACAAAGGCCGCCACCGCCTCTGAACACAAAGTCCGCTCACAGAATACTGGAGAATCCGGGTGGTCTGGCGAGTGCAAGTATACAAACAACAGCTTAAATTCGTCCCTTGACCTCTGCAACGCGTCCACGAAACCCTCGCCGATAAAATTCGGCCTCGTCGTCCCATAGTCTCTCTCAAATGCCGCCACGAAATCCATCGCTTCAGAAGCCGCAGATGAAACCGAGACTAATCGTGCCGATGATTCCCCGCCCCGCCCAGATCCCAGCCCGATCATCCCAAGGGAATACGAAACAACTCCGCCCGCGGCCCATAGACCGAGTCCAACAGCGGCAGAGACCAACCCTAGACTACCAGATATCACGGAGATCGGCAATGCAACGAGTTTCCACGCTAAACCAGGGGAGGGATCGGCAACGCTACCGGAACCGGAGGCGGATTCGGTCCGGTTAAGTGAATCGCGAGGCTGTGAGTCAGAGTTAGTAGTCGAAGCGGAGGTCTGATTCGAAGAGGTGAAGGAAGAGATGGCGAGTTCGAGGTCCCAACCATGGGTCTGGAGGATTTCCGTACACAAATCGGGATCTTCAAGACCCGTGACCTCTTGAAAATATGCCAATTTATCGGCTACATCAACCATTTCTCGAGAATTTACAAAAGATTAGGGTTTTTTATCTGTCTTTATTGCAAGAGAAATGAAGCCCAAGAACAAAAAGAAGACAAGGGAACTTTCTTCGTACTTGGTTCTTCTTCTTTTGTTCTTTGGTTCCTTTGTTTACGTGAAAATGGACTGGAATGTTCTGAATAGTATCGGAGGTTTATGAACCGAGGAAGATCGGGTTCTAATAGTTTGGGATTGCCTGCCAGAATTGGGCGGCGCCATGGTATTGTGAAATTAGGTAACAGATATCAGGGTCATCGTCGTTTAATGGTTGACATTTTTTCAATGAAAATGGTAACTTTAGTACTTTTAAACTTTACTTCATCCTTCCCAGATTCGTCAACTCTCAGGACACTGGTACATTTTCAGTGGCACAATCTGAACCGTTGATCTATCTGCTCTCTAGCGTGGACGGCCTTGATCCATAGATTGGATTTGAAGGTTAAAATCAGATATCTCCAGATTTCTTTTTGTACCAAAAAGAGATCATGCACCATTTCTTTCTTATTCGAAGAGGCTGATTCGAATCTTTCCTCCATAAAAAGATTACATTTGTTAAGGGATACTTAGTAAATAATACATGACATTTCCTCTAGCAAAACTTTGTCCATGCTTTCTGCTACATTCTCCGTTTTTGGAAAGCTTTTACTCCCTCCATAATCCATGAATGAGCTCTTTTTCTGCCCTCAAAATGGGTGCTAAAGAAGACCACGCTTCCCTTGATTGCTCATGAGCCCAACACTTTATGAAATAAACCTTCCTATCAGCAAGCTTCAGCTTGCTTTTGATTCCAACTTTCTCAGCCTTCTTTGTTTCTTGGGTTTCAACTCTCCTTGCAAGCCTGATTCATCCTTTGCATATCGCAAACCATAGAGGTTAAAGCAGGACCTCCATGAGAAAGTAGGCTTGCTACATCATCAACAAGAGCCAATTGCAAGCCACCGATAGGCCTGTAAGCTGGAGAGCAAGTTTGCTTCAAGCAATAAGACAGAGCTTTCCGCACAGTTTCTGGCTGTCCAGCTTGACCCAATACACAGGATATACTCAACGCCACAATTGGTGATCCTATATTGATCAAGGCTCTATGTAAATGCATGGTGGAACCAATAGTTTAGTTTTGTTCTTCTTTCTTACTATCTATAAATTCATTTTCAGAAAAAAAAAATTTACATGGGAACTCACGGTCTCAGACCCTTTGAAGAGCCTTCGTGGTTCCCTCAATTTTCTCTTCTTCTGATACAATTTTATCTTTTATTTTGCTTTGCTTGGACTTGTCATCATCATCGATTCTGAATTCAGCTGACTTGGCTAGTTCTTCCACAGCATCGACAACGGCTTCAATCCGCACTGCAATTTCAATTAGTATAGAAGCCAAAGTCACCACTGGTATGAATTCCATGAGAGGGACTGTGGTTGTTGCTTCTATGCAGGCTGTCTCCAATTTTTTCTTTTCCGGAGTTGTTGATGGATTCAGCAAATAAGAAAGAGATTTTAAGTCATTCTGGAGTTCTTGTACTGCACTATTCATTTCTCCGACCAACAAATCTACAATAGATGACTTCTTCATTGTCTTGACAGTTTCTGCTAGCTCTCTTATGGCACTTGAAGAGCTAGAGCTCACTTTCAAGCAACTACTGCTTAGATGCTTCTTTATTGATTCAGCAGCCTGTTTAAAATATAAAACAAGTGATGGCAGCCTGAATTAGTACTCTGTTATATCATTGTGGAACAAATAATCAGATCAAACTAAGTCTTTGAACTTGGTTGACCTTATTTTCCGAATTGATGCAACTGCTGAGAGCCTCTATGCAGTAAGCACAACAGCGCATTGAAGCCCCAATTTTCAGGTATTGTTTCCAAGGGTGCCGGAAATTGAACTGGCCATGGGAAGGTTCCCACCTGCCAAAATTTGCCTAAAGGAAACAATGCCAAATTGCTAATCAGGTCGAAGATCATAAAAGGGAGGCAGAGTTATCCACTTTATTATTCCTGTCACTTACCATTGATTCTTCTGTTGCCTTGGAGCTTAGCACGCACTTGTAGCCTTGCAATTTTTTATCAGCCTCTTCATTGCTGTTGGTGCACTCCCCACTGTGATTAAAATACCGTGTCGCACAAACTGAAAGAATAATGGGAAGATAGGTTCTTAGCATGTCGAGTTGAAAAACAAGCTACTTATATCATGAACCAGAATTGCAGGAAAAAAAAAAAAAAACTAAGTACGAACCATCAAGGGAATCAGCGAGTTTATCCATGTTGTGAACAATCAGGCTATGGAGCTCCTGACCAGACCAAATGGGGCAGACAAGCATGATTACAAGAATGCACAAGGAAGTACCAATGATAATGGTGGATATTCTTTGATGGGCCAGGTCAAACAATTTATGCACCCTATAGCCTGATACTGCAACGAAACTGAAAGTGAGGATGAAGATCATGGCACCATAATCAAACAGTGATTTTGCTGATGGATTGAGTCTAGAGAAGGTTGCCGCAGAAGCTGAAGAAAGAATTAAAGATATATAACAACAAGCTTTAGCAATATCTAAATGAAGACAAAGAAAGCAATTATGATTATTATCAAGAGAACTATACATACCTAATAGGAAAACTGAGGCTCCCATAACCAATGGCTCAAATCTCTCTCCTGACCGACTGGCAAACCAGTGTACCCCAACAGCAAGAAATCCAGCTAGAAAAGTTCCACAAACTCTGTTCATGCATTTGTATAGGGTCTCGCCTGTAATGAGGTAAAGTTAAGATGTTCAGTTTAAATAAACTTCCCAGGGAGAGAAAACTACGGGGTTTTGAAGTTGGAAATACTTACCAACGGTTGGCTCAAATACTACTACAACTGTCATAACAGCCCACATAGCATTCCTTCCGACACCATCATACAAAGGCCTCATAAAGTAGAACAGTGATACAATTGTGAGTGCCAGTCCTACCTTAATGCAATGGATCACTTTTCTAGGATCATTAGCCGCGATGGCCCATGCTCTCTTCAGGAACATCCACACTTTCAAAGCCAATCCTGAAATTAGACCTTTAATTACTCGCCAGGTCTTTCTTGCAAACCCTGTAGCTGGAACCAAAACCTCGGATGAGCCATCAGCCACCCTTATCCTCCATTCCACTCCCTTAAATACTTCCTTTCCAGGGGACATCTTTAATGCTAGTCAGGACAAAAAATGTTGAGATGGGATAAGTTTAGATTATACAGAAATTATTGGTGCTATGTTGAACTATAGGAAGCAAAGATAGCAAAGCACTTCAGCAGACCCTGTTTGCATGCAATGTGAGGCTGAGGCTGTGGTGATTCAAAGCAGTATGACTATTGGATTATATAATGGGGACACTTTGAATCTGATGTTGTTGATCTTTTCAAGAAAATGGGAATAAAAACAAATTCAATTGAGTGGGGGATTCTAGAGGCAATTTCTTACTTTTTTGGTAGGTAATAAGGTCGTGATGTGGACATAAGTGCGACCAAAAATAATCTCCTTTAAATTTTAACTCGGAAAAAATTGCATCTTTTTATACCATTGTGTTTTGCATTCTCTTTTTTGAACTAAGAATGATTTAATAACCGGAAATGCAATCGTCACCAAGCAACAAATATGCGAAAAAAATCTCATTAGAAAATGAATATCAATGAGGCATTTCACTTGGCATAATTTACTTGACATTCTGCCAAAGGCTCCAGCCTAGCTCTCTGATCATGTTTACTTGAAACTTCTAAGCATCTGCTGCATTTTTGAAGTTTAGTTATCAAGGTCCAATCGTTCAGTTAGCTTCTCGGTGAACTCGGCCAGGATATGAACAGTTGAACACTCTCTGGTGATCTTAATCTAGATGGAGAAAGAAATCTTTTCATGACCTAAAATCAAATTGATATTGGGGAGCTGCTGACATTATGTGTCGTACATCGAAAAGCTAAACGTCACCAGGCCAAGATTTAGGTCAGAAATTTATTAATTTTGGCTCTTTGTTTAACTGTCCTCCTTAGTGGATCTCTGAATGGAATCCTCTCTTATCTGTTTCATGCAGATAAGAAAATTAGGAAACAGCACCAATGTTCTGATAAAGCATTTCAATATCTTGATTTTTCGCCTTGTGTTGTCAGTTATCTTGAATTAGTGATAACTACCCTACGAAGAATCAACCTGGAATGCCACGAAATTTATTGAATATAATTAAAGAAGTAATCATCAGAAAAGCTATAAATGTCACGCCAAATTGAATCAGTTATCATCTGCTGTCCTAAATTGAGCATTGCTAATGCAACAAAACTTTCGCTCCAGTGATCTTCAACTAAAGTGGAGAGGCCAACATGAATCTATGAATTTTTAATTATATCATTCGTTAATGAGAAGCAGGACAACAAATTCTTAAAATAGTACAGCCCCAGTACGTTTAAAGAATTCCTTGGTCGAGGTAAATTAGGTCATGAATAGGACCATCAAGGTTCTCACTTTAAGTAAGGGGGGGGGGGGGGCACTATGATAATAAACAGTGTTTCGATTGGTTTATGCTGATGTCACTTGAATGGAGAGAGCACTTATCTCCTGCTGTTGGAAGTCTTTCCACAGCTGCAGTGCACTGATTTGAAAGGCTAATTCAGCTATCAGAACTTGCTTTCTATTGACCACGGTCTATTGCTCCACTTACCCTCAAAATGAGACTATAATTTGCTTAATATTGTAGATGAGCTAGCTTTACACTTTGCTAAAAGCTAATGCTGACCTTCCAAACTCTTTTTAATTGAAGGTTTAAAAATTGGAATAAAAAATCCTCCTACCAGCAAATTGCAAAGCTTAGATATTTTCTTTTCCTTTCTCTTTCCTTCCTGAGTTCATGGCCTCACCATACTTCACAATAAGTAAATAAGTATCCCTGTACTGCAACCATGCGGGCTTTCTGTCTTTTTTCACTAAGCAAAGAACTTTTGGAATGTGGTGCATCCATTAACATCAATGTAAACATGTTAATCTGAAGAAAATTTTCCAAGTGATTTTTATACTGTAATGGAAAATCACTGCGATTAGAAGCAAGTATATACTGCAGTGGTGCAACATTTGGCATGACAAATCAAGCTAATTCTATTGATTATTATGCTAATCAAACAACAACAGGAGGACCAAGAAAAAAATAATTAGCGGTTAGCCTACACTAATTATGTCATCTGCTTTGGATTATAAACAAATTATGGCAGAGCAGCATGCAAGAAGCTAAAAGCTAAGAACTATTGTTCAATATCCATCAGTTAGCCCCCTCACATGCAAACCAGATTGGTCCCCGTCAATGACTATACAAGTTTCTTTCAGGGCTTTGCTCCTTGTGATGGCGAGCTCCACCTCCCATAGGGCCACAGTCTCTCCTTCCTTTTCAGAAACTTGCCACTCCTTTGAGAATATTTCCTAGTCTATCAACCATGTACATTGTGTCTAAGGCAGTTGAAAATGGAATTGAGAACCTACTCTATCTTCAGTTTTGGTTCTTCAATTTCCAGAACACCAATCACTGCAGGCCTCCTTTAGATGTGAATGCTCAAGGTACTTCTGGAACCCTTAAATGTGTGTTCTAATTATTGAAGTGTCTCAGCCATGCTGACAGGAGGCAGCAGCAAAGGTTGTTGGAAATTGTTTAAGAGGGAAATCCCACCATCCATGTCCCTGCTTGGCTGACTGGCATAATCAATCCCACTGGTGCCAGTTTGCTGCAGAAGCAAGAGAAGAGAACAAATTATATTTGTCCTTTCCACTTGCTCATTTGCCTGTCATATTCACCTTACAATCAGTTAATCATATTTAAGTTGTCTCAGTACATTGCTTTGAATTCTTAACTTCCGTATTTACCTCAACAATGAATCGTGCCCATATCTTGTCTTCTTGAAGCTCCATCACCCCCTTCAAGATATTCAACCCCAAGCCCCTAATGACATCTACTATCTCAAGAAAGAATCCTCGATCTTCACAGAGCATCTGCAACAAGAAAATGATAGAGGCTCAGTAAAACCATCAAGATTGTTTAATTAGCCATTTTTTTATAGAAGTTTATTTAGCCAACTTTGGGGAGACTTTCTTTGGTTTTTTACTTTAAAAAAAAATATTTGCCTTTTCATACCTCTATAAGCATTTGGCCAGGTGGATTTAGGTCCTTAACTACAATAGGGATACTCTGAGCCCCAACTTCAAATGCCCATGTCGCACCACCACTCATCTTGTTGTGTTTTGTAAGCATTCCATTCTCCTGGCCAATAAGCTAAAGTTCAAGAAAGTTTGTTAACACATCAGTGAACAGTAATCACCAAATCTGAGCTACTTCAGTATCATATTTCACTGAAATACACAAACAAACCGGTTACCTTTGGTTCATCAACTTGTTTAATCTTGTCTGCATATTTTGTCACGCCTTGCAAGAAAAGCAGGTGTTTGATGGTCCGCTCCAATAAATGATCAATGCTCAACTGTGCATCATGGAAATAATATAAGCCACTTTGTCAATGAAACAAATGCTTCATTGTGTTAAAGAAAACTTTGATCTCAGAAATGATTTTAGATGATAATTTTTGAAAACTAGAAAGGTAATAGCAATCTTTAAAGTAAACAAAATGTATAATCCTTGCAGAATTCTCCAGATGATAGCAAGCACAGTTTTTCTCAGTATATACTCAATTAAAGCAAAGACACATCATTAGTACCTTTCCACTATGAGGGATAATCCCTCTCAACTCCTTGATACGGTCTTGGATCAGCTGACGGTCTTTGGGCCTTGGTCGAGTACTTTCACCAGGTCTAGCCCTTTTCCTGGTGGGCTTCTTTGATGTAGCAACAATGGCATGTCCAGCATTTACACTGTAGCTATCATCTATCCATCCACCTACTTGTGATTTTTGGTGAATCTCTTTGTTGAAAATAGTATTATTACTCTTGTCCCAGTTACGTGAATACTGCACCAGATTCATGCTCCCACCAGAGCAAGACAGACCCACAAACTGATCTTGACAAAAATTAGACGAAGAACTTTCAATTTTCCCCCTTTTAGTAGTGGGAAATTGATCCTCAACACTAGATTCGGTAACATAAGAAGAATTACTGACACCATCTAAAAGCTCTTTAAGGCCAAGTTCAGAGAATAACCCTTTTTGCTTGCCAGTCTTGGAGGAAACATCCAATTCCGAAATAGATTCTGACATTCCAGAAGTAACAGCCGAGTTATCAACAACCAACAATGGCACCATAATATCTTCGAAGAACTCCCCAGTTTTTCCAAATCCCAAATCCAGTCCCACGGTATTAAACAGATCATTTCCATTATCATGAAAAATTGTAGATTTCTCTACATTAGATATCAATGTATCAGTGATGGAGCTTTGCAAAGAATTAGCAGCTTGTCTCACTGGAATGTCAATTACCGTATCATCTCCTATCAAAGTGGATGACACAGAGGTAACTCCTATCGAACATGAAGGACCACTAGTCATTGCATCTCCTGCACCATTGATGTTATACTGGGGTGAAGGAGAAAACCACTGAGAGAGATCATCCAGTGTAAAGGAGCTGGATAGATCTGTTGTAAAGTCAGCTGGGTTCAACTCCTCAGTGACTCTTTGTAGGCTAATTGCACTATTTAGAAGTCCATCGTTAGTGCCAAGAGAATATTGATTCTCCTCTGTTTTCCCAAAGCTGTCTAGAGTAGGTAATTCTGCATCAACCAGTTCTCTCATGCTATAAAATGAAGTAAGTGTTGAACCATCCAGTAAATTTTGTTCTGTATTTCCGCTAGGTACAAGATTGTTTGCCCTTTTAGGAAGCTTATTTCGAGAATCCCACATGCCCCTCTCAGATGGCAATGATGTCTCAAATGAAGTCAAAATCGAACCCTCACTACTCCAGGTACTAATGCAAGGGATATCAGCAGCCAAGCAGTTAACAGGAAAGAACTTATCAGATGATATAATTTGAGCTTCTCTGCTACTTGTTAGCAATTGACTTCTGAGATGAGAAAAATTCTGTTGCACAGAGTTCGTAATCTGGTCTTGAATCTCACTAAAACAGGAGGATTCAGTGAGATTTTCTAAGGAACATGGCCACCCTTTTTGCTCTCTAGAACAGCCACCTTGCTCAGTTGTCAGATTCTCTTTGTAAATATTTCCACATGATGGTAGGGAAGCAAAAAATCCATCTAGATTGCAAGTTTCAATTTCCAAAGGGGTAAGCCCATGACAACTTCCCAGGTCATAAAATAAATTTTTTGTTTCATTCAAAAATTCCCATCTCTCTGAAATCTGCAACCGCAGCAAACAACAATTAGTATTTTTCAACAACACCAGTGCTAATGCACACTTACACATAAATTTATCAATCCTTTTGTTCTAATTATGCATTCCTTAAGTAGAAATCCAAATATAAAATAGTCCAACCATAAATACTAGTTTCAATAATTAAGTGCTTTAAAGATTAAACAGGATCCTAGAATGATATATTCTATATGAGATGAAAACACATCCATGCTTAGACAATGAACAAAAAATTACATATTCTTCTGAGAGCTCCACTTTAGGATTTTCAAAACCTGAAAGTTTCTTATTTATAGGGCAACATGCCAGTACTCAAATCCAGTAAGAGTGTATTTTACAGTTACCATCCCAACTTAATTGGAATCCATACGCACATGACTAAATAAGACTGAAAATGGAATTTCCAAATGCTCATAAAATATAGACAAGCATATTTTGATGGCCTTTGAATTGTGAGATCTTCTTACAGTTTCATATAAAGACTCCTAAGGGAACTCCATAAGTATAGGCATTTTTCTAGCATTTCGGTTATAAGAAATTAAAACCATTTGGATTTGCAGTCAGTAGCAAGTAATATGAAAAGTTTACGAATCTCACACACAAAAGTAACATATGGCTCCAGCCATTGCCAATTAACTTGGGTGATGTACTTCAGTTCAACACGTTTCCATAAGGGTGAAAATTATATCATTCATTATCGTATGTACTAACCTTCTGTGTGGATCCAAACTGAAGCACTCCCCTTCTTTCTACAGGGATTATTGCAATTGTCTGCAGATCATATTTGGTTGTAAATAAATGTTGATTATACAGACATAGGGAAAAGATACTGACATAAGTGGGTTAAATATTTTCTCAAATTGAAAGGTACCTTGATCCCAGATGAAAATTGGTTTTGTACCTCAGATTCATCCTGTAAAATTGAAGAAAAAAAAAGTGCCAAATTATATACTAAAATAATGTAATGCCTCTCAATTTGTGACTAAGCCTATTTCCCAGATGCCAGAGATAAGTTGATTAGATCAACATTGATACTAGATGGCCAAAAAAAAGGACCAAAATTGATACTATAAAATATAAAAACAAAAACTCTTCAGCATCCTATCAAGATTTGATGCATTAACAGGTATATAAAATGGGGAAAAACAGAGAAAGGAAAAAAGGTACCTGAAATATATTTTGATTTCCGGTGGAATCCAAACCTTTATCATGGGAGTCGGAGAAAATCCATTGATGCTTTCCTGTGAAAGCGGCTTGGCCAATAATTCTAAGTTGACAAAAACAACAAGATTTGCCCTGTTAGAGATCTTGTGATACTCCAAGTTCTTTTCTTGTTTTTAAAACTAAATGATCCGCAGAAAAAATTTTTGGCAAATTTGAATGAATTTTCACTACAGTTACTGGATTTACATTTACAACAGGAAAACAGCAAATTCTGAAACAGAATACTTGATAACTGAGCATACCCTTCACTCAGGATATGGAATTTTAGAAGCATACTGTCAACCAATGGTCCCATTTGCTCTTCGGAGTAGGCATCTTCCATTGTTAACAACCTGTTAATATTCCAAGGGTACAATCTATGGTAAGCCAAAAAAAATTACCATTGAATCAAGTAGCAAACAAAGAAAATGATGTTTATCACAGTAAACAAATCTCTTTTTTTTTTTTTTTTTTGCTTTAGAGGATATAAAATAAATCGCTAAGAAATTTTAATAAGAAAATCACCATTTTTGGACTTCTTTCATTCACAAAAATTTTCCGAGAACAGAAATTTTGTTGCATGAATATTTGACAGTTCCCATGAGGAAAAAACAAAATGATTGAAAACAGCAAAAACATGAAACAGAAAATAAAGAGTATGCAACTAAAAAGGTAGTAATAAAGGTTTTAGCAAAAAAAGTAGATCTTGAAACAAACTAAGAGCCAAAGATATCATAGATTTGGAAGAAGCAAGCGACAAACAAAACAACATCAAGCAAATGTTACAAAAATAAAAAAACTTTACATGGAATTTCTCTGATCAAAGCGCCAAAAAACACCGTAAGACCACCCATTACTGCAACAAAGATTCTTTAGTATCTGCTTTAACATTGAACCCATATCTGTTTCACCCAATTTCACAAAAACTACACACAACTTCACGATCCAAAACTCACTTCCTTGACCCCATTAAACAACATCAGGCCCCCTCTCAAAAAAACTTAGCTGAAACTCCAGTTAAACCAAACTCCTGACTGCCTCTCTTCTTTTTGTTCTTGCAAAAGAAGCACTTAATACAAACGAAAACAAAACAAAAAAACCCAGAAAACCTCTGAGAAAACAAGAGCAAAAGGGTACAAAAGAATGGGCTTTTTGTTAATGTCTTGTTTCTGAGCAGTAGGAGAAATGAAAACAGAAAGTGGTCGGTGAGAGAGATAAAAAGCGGGCTCAATATATTTATATACTCAGAGAGAGAAAGAGAAGCAAAGGGAAGAGCCAATATTTATGATTTATGAACCAAAAGAAAGAAGGGTGGTGATGGTTTTTAGTTTTGTCTCACTTTGTTCTCTTCTTTTCTTTGTTTCTTTTCACTTTCTGAAATTTCTCTTTTCTCTCTTTCTATAGGTACAAATAAGGATTTGTACTAGTAACAATTTATAGATTGTTTATTACAGACAAGAATGAAATCTGATACATTCCAAGGTTGAAGAGAATAACAGTGAGATCTTTGGGCATTTAGTCATTTAAACAGCGTACTTTGGATATCTTTGTCTTTGTATTTTCTTGGTTTGGTCGTTCTGTTTTTTATTTTCTTGTCTCATGAATGAAACAAAGCAAAAGCCCTGTAGGATATATTATTATATTGGTTTTATTATTTGAATAATTTATAAATGGCGATTTTTTTTCTTGTATACTTAATTTTTTGTTATCAATGCAATGATGAGGTATTAATGGTTTGGAGAAGGGACTGAGAGGCAGAGATTAAATAGGAAAGGAATTTGGATACTGTGTTTTTATTGTAAGATTTTGTGGAGATCTACTTCTGTTAATTTGAAAGGAAAATAACACGTAGGTGCATTAAAATTGAAAAAAATTAATGGCCAGTGTTTATTAAAAAATAAATAATATTTGATGCAATGATTTTCTTAATGTAGTAATGAAGATATTAATCACTGAGTGTAATAGAAAGAAAGGCAGCGAAGCATTTGAAAAAAAACCTTAAAATGATTTCTTTTGTTTGTTTATTTCCCTTTCATTTCTTCATTTTTTTCTTTTTGAGAGACAAAAGAACAATCCAACTCACCCAAGAATTTATGGTGACGAAAATGTACAAAGTCCAAGAAAATTCCATCCTTTAACTTCAACAGGTTTATTACTCACAAATACATGTCCATTGTTTGTGTTATACCCACAATTCCAAAGATCCCCGCTGGTTTTGTTAAAGTTGCAACTGCACCCCTTCCAATGACGAAGGCTCAGCCCTAGCAGGGGCCAGGGTCAGCAGACAGAACCCAGAGGGGTGGCAGCCCCACCCGAGCATAGAGACGATACTAGAGAGCCTAGCCAACTGGACCATTCGTAGCTATTAGCAAGATAGCAAGATCGACGGTGGGGACTGATCTCTCATATCTGGATCAGATTGGCTAAGACAACCCCTAACTTTTCACTTTGAAGCGCGTGCCTATCACCACCGTTAAAAGATTAATAATTATTAAAAAAATAAACGATATATTAATATTCATAAATTATTCGAATTTGATTAAAATAAAATTTAAATTTAATTAGTTATTATTAAATCGAATTTAACTCAAGTTTGAATAATTTGATTCATCAATTAAATTAAATTTTAATATTTTTATATTCGATTTAAATAACTCATGAATATAATCGAATTTTTATATTTAAATATATTTTTATTATTTTAATTAATAAAATATCTCGAACTTAAGATCGAGTACAAATAATTGAGCTTAAGCTTGAGTTCGAATAACTCGATTCATCAATCAAATTGAGTTTGAGTATTTTTATACTCAGCTTGAGTAATCCGCGAGCCTAATCGAGTTTTTATATTTAAATAAATTTTTATTATTTTAATTAACAAAATATCTCGAACTCAAGATCAAATACAAGTAATCGAACTTTTGTTTAAATCTAAGAATCGAACTTATTTTTACATGTTAATTAAACTTAATTGAGCGAGCTCTAGTAACTCAATTTTTATCTCGAGTGAGCTCAAGCTAAAAAAAAATAAAACTCGATCGAATTCGAATTGAATTTCAACATTTAAATTTTTAATCAAACTCGAACTCGAATTTAATACCGTATCGACTTAAATTTGATTAATTACACCTTTAATCTTTAGCCTCTATTTGAAATAGGGCTTACATTAATTTTAATGATATTAAAAATAATAATTAAAATAAAATTAATTATTATAATAATTAAATTAATTAATATAATGATAAGATTAAAATTAGTAATAAAATATATATTTAAACGTAAAATAATAATAACAGTGAAATAAAAATAACAAAAAAAGTAATCATTAAATATATTAAATTAAATTTTAGACATAATACATTTATTTAATATTTATTATATTAAAAATTATTAAAATTATTTTTATATCAAATAATAAATTTAATTTATTAAAATTTATTAAATTATTTTTGTAATAATAATTATATTGATAAATAATTAAAAATTACTAAAATTATTTTTATAATAATACGTTCATTATAAAATAATTGAATTCAAACCATATAAATGTACTAATATATTTGGTATTTTAAATTTAAGGGTATTTTAAAAAATACATTAAATTAAAGAGAATAAAATTGTCTAATTTGAGGTTTAATAATCCTCTAGATCCTCTTTCTCTAATGAATTTTAAAGCTTTCAGTACGAGCCAAATGATTTAATGTCACTATTTCTATGTTAACCAACATTATTTGACGATAAGATTAGCATAAATGGAGGTTAAACACATTGAACTGTGAATTCAAATGATGTTTCAGTGGAAGATTTGGATTCTATCATATTTTTAATGTGTTATAGTTAAATTTATTATATTATTAATTAAATTTAAATATTAATTTTAATAAAATTTATTTAGTATAAAATTTTTTATAAATTTTTTTAATCATAATTATAATATATTTTTTAATTAAAATTATAATAATTTATATTATTATTTTTAATTTTACTAAAATTAACCTTATTATCCAGAACTTTAATCTTTTGTACTCTTGTTGCTTCTATCAGTGAACAATATACATCGTGGACTAGGATTTCTCACACTATTTATTGCTGTTCCGTACTAGGAATATTATATTGTTGGTTAGTACTATCATTTTGTATGTTGACTGATACTAAATATATTAATATATACATGTACATATAAAATTTAATTATTATTTGATATTAATTTGAGTAAGTATATGAATATTCGATATTAATTATTCTAATAAAGAAATTTTGAATTTTTGCACATATAATTTAACTTTTTAAATTATATTTATATTTAAAGGGTCGTTAATTTAAAGATTTATTACAACATTTGTAATATCTTTTTATCATAAAATATTCTATAATAATTGTGAAAGTGAATGTAATTCTTGTGTTAAGAATAAATCACTATAAATCTTGTTGATTTTATTTATTTATTTTATTATTGTTTTTTAAAAATACGGTTTTAATCCTAACAATATATACTATATCTTTAAAGCCCAAGTTTTACATAATTTTATATAAAAAATATAGAAAATTTATTTAAAAAAGCCACGGAAAAACAACATAGAAAGAAAGATAGATTAATCAAAACAAATACCTCATATTCAACAATAAAAATAAGAGGGTTTTACTCAATCGATTTTGATTTTTTTTTTTTTGGGTTCATAGAGGATGTAGTCTAAAAATAAAATAAAAAATTTCACGTGTTGTGATTCAAATTTTAAATTTATTGGATACCACTTTTTATATATAATCATATGAATCAATTGAATTAAGCTCTAATATCAAATAAAAAAATGGGTTATTTGTTATAATGAAAACTCATGAACCAAAAAATCAAAAAAGAAAAGAAAGTATATTTCATATACCTACCTCTATATAATTTATTGATTCTTGTTACAATCATCAATGACAAATAAGAATGTCCTTAATGCAATAATGCAATGATAACACAATTTTTATTTGATTCTAGATCATTTAAAATCATCGTATATGTTCCCAAATCACCATGGACCATAGCACTAACCATGCTATAAGCAAGAAAATTTTACCAAAATTCCAAATTCTCAAATTAAGAATGTTACACTATCATTGTCCGAAAGATTACAAGTACAATTATTAGAAAAAATGGGTAGAAGAGATTGGTCCCCATATTAGGGTTTGTGGGGTTCATTTTCCGCTACCACATTCTGCCCATGCTTCTATCCCACATCGTTCTTGGCGATAAAAACTATTGGGAAAACATTGTTGCATTTAAAATTGCTTCGTACAATTTGTAATTATATAATATATAGTAAGATAATTTTTTAAATGTTTAGGCATATATTAAATAAATGGAATTGGATACATTATATAGTATAATCGGATGGCTAGTGGTCCACTAAATGTGGCACGCATATCTTTGGATCATCATGATTTATGTGGTCTGATGGATGACATCAATATTTCTTCTTCAGATTAATAATCTAGTCTAGGATGAAACTTCTCATGTGTTTGGCTTAATAGCAATTTTAAGTAGTTAATTTCATCTTCAGGTTCAACTCCATTTTTCTCGTTTTTAATAGAAGAGGTTGTATTTGATAATGGAAAAAAATTTAAGTGCTAAAATTTAAATTCTAAATGTGTTAGATATGATATTTTAAAAATAATTGTATAAATTAATTAGATTAATTTTTTTTTCTAAAATAATTGTTCAAGTAAACAGAAACAGAAAAAAAGTAATAAGCCAAATGGGCAAAGAGAGAGAGAGAGAGAGAGAGATTCTAGATATATGAGCTTTTAATTACTTTGATTATCATTAATTTCTTGAAAAAAATATATATACCAAAAATTTATGAATGTGATCTTTTTGTAATAAGTCAATTAAATACGTGCATCATTTGACAATATTTGGATTTGATATTGGATGGAATAGGGAGGATAAGGAGATGTGATTTAAATCATTGAAATTATTGCTTTTTTTTTTTTATGGTAAGTATGTTATAATAATTTTTTATTTGGGGCTTGATTGTTAGATTTGGTAAAATTTTTTGAAATTATCATTAATATTTTTAGAGGGTATGATTGGTCACCAAAAAATTTTTTTTTAATAAAAATCTTTAAATTAATTAAGATTTATTAAAAAAATTTAGGTTTGCGAAATCAAAATTAGGTCTGGGATTACGATTATGAGTGAGAAAGGTATCTGCATCCTCACATCACTTTTTTGAAGAATGGTACCAATTAAACATGTATAATCATTTAATTTTGATGATACGATCTTTTATATTTAAATTTAATTTCTTAAAATTTATTTAAAATTTTTTGTGAAATTAGTATTATTATTATTTCGTATTCTATAAATTTTTCAACGCTTTGACGAAATTTATAAAAAATCATTATTTAAAAAATATTTCGAGAAAATTAACCATTCACAAAATTCACAAAATCTCATCATAAGATATTTTATTTATTTGTTTTAAAAAAATTTTTATGAATATCCCGACTCTTTGGTGTGTTCCTAAAGTTTATTAAATAAAATTTAAGATTATCTCGACTTTTTGGTGAAATCTTAAGAATTTTGAACAAGTTTTAGGATTATTCCAATTTTGACAAGATCCTAAGTAAAAATGATTTTTTTAGTTAAAAGAAATTAATTAATTAATTAATCTTTATCATGATTATTTTAAAACTTTTATTATTTATTAATTATTTTTATTATAAAAAAATTTAGATTATTCTAACTCATCGGTGAAATTTAAATATTAATATATTGCTTGTATTAAAGAAAATCGAACTCTTTCAATTTTTTATTTTTTTTAAATATTCAAAATATCAATTATTATTATTTTTTCATTTTTATTTTTTATCATTGTTTTACATTATCTAAATCAATCTTTTATTTTAGTAAAAATAATTTTAGATTATTCTAATTCTATGGTGAAATTCGAAAAATTATTTTTAATTGCAACAATTAAAAAAAACTTAACTCATTTAGCTTTCTCTAACAATTACTTTTAAAAAATTCATTTAAACAAATTTTCTTTTATTTTATTTATCATTTTTTATAATTTATTATTTTTGTAGCAAAAATTATTTTTTAAATTATCATAACATTTTGGTGAAATTTAAATTACATTTTTTCTTGTAATAAAATTTTATTTTCCTTAAATAGATATTATTATTAATTTTTTTTGCATATCATATTTTGTAGGTCCATATTTTATTTTAGTACTATTTTTTCTTTATTTATTTGTTTTTAAAAAAATTATTACTAGTAATAATATAAAATAACAATAATAATGATAAAAACAAAAATATCATTAAAAAAAACATAAAAATCAACATAAAATAAATCAAAACCGAAAATAAAAAGAAAAAAAAATGAAAAATTTGCGAAACAGGTCGAGTCAGCTTGCGGGTTGACGCGCGGATCCTGGACAGGTCGGGTATGGATCAAACATCCAAAACGACATCATTTTCGAGTGCCTATAAATAAGCCAAAATCAATTTTTTTTTCTTATTTTTTCTTTCCCTTTCTCTCTACCCCAGAGCTTCTCTCTCTAAACCCAAACCCTTCTCACTGGCAGCCACAATTACCTAATTTTTGATCGATCGCTACCATGCATCGGTGGCCAAGAACTTCGACCGGTGTCGAAAAATTCAAAATTCCTAGATTCTGACAACAAACCTAGATTTTGATCATCAAAAAATTCAAATGGTCACTAAAAAATTCAAATTTTCTCAGATTTCGGTGACCCAAAAATTTTTTAAAAAAATTTCCAAATTAATTCTTTATGTTTCTAACCACTTTCTCAAAACTAGAATTTCAAAAACAATCTCAAACTTCCTAGATCGAGAATTTCATTCTTGAGAAAAATTTTTTTTTTTGTTTATTGTTGGTTCATCTGTCAAAAAGGACTGTGATTGTTAGTTTTTTCTTTGATTGTGTTCCCTTTCTTTTTTTTGTGTTTTTTTGGCAGATATTAGCTCTATTTATAAAGCTTCTGGCATTCAAGATCCCAGATCTTCTGGGATCTTTTGTTGAAAATTTGGATCTTGTACGATGACTTTTGGTTCTTTGAATTTCATGCTGCTAAGTTAGGCAGTGTCAGAAAAAAATAGACCATTCTAGCAGCTTGATTTTAGCTGCTAGAGTCAAAACGAAAATTTTTTGACTTTTTTTTTAAAGGTTAATAATAATAATAATAATAATAATATTATTATTATTATTATTATTAATATTAATATATAAAAAAAATTGTTAGTCAAAATTGGTGTCTACAGCTACGTCTCTTTGCTTATTTTTTAGAATTAAGAATAAAGCAAAGACAAAAAGACATCAATTTTGTTCAGGTAAACACATACAAAAAATGAAACATTGAACATAAAGTTTTTTTTTTTTTTAAATATTTGAAAGGCTCATTTAAATAGAGGCTATGAAACTTTAAATTTAAAAAGCTCCTCTAACCAAAGACAACAAACTTTAAATTCAAAAGGCTCCTCTCACCAGAGGCAACGGACTTTAAATTCAAAAGTGCTCTTTAACCAGTGGCAACAAACTTTAAATGTTAAAAAGCTCCTCTCACCATAGGCAACGAACTTTAAATTCAAAAGTGTTCATTTAACCAAAGGCAACAAACTTTAAATATTAAAAGGCTCATCTCACTAGCAGCAACGAACTTTATATTCAAAAGTGCTCATTTAACCAAAGGCAACAAATATTAAATATTAAATATTAAAAGGCTCCTCTCACCAGTGGCAATGAACTTTAAATTCAAAAGTGCTCTTTAACTAAAGGCAACAAACTTTAAATGTTAAAAGGTTTTTCTGACCAGAGGTAACGAACTTTAAATGGCTTATTTAACCAAAGACAACAAACTTTAAATTAAAAATCTGAGAGGACTTATAGATTATGCCATTTGGTCTTACAAATCATGCCTAATTTTGATAGAGTCCTCTGACCAGAGGCTTTTAAAATTAAAAGGCTCATTTGATCAGAGGCAACAAACTTTAAATGTTAAAAGGCTCATTTGACCAGATGCAACAAACTTTAAATTTAAAAGGCTGTAAGGCAATAGTATTTGAGAGATTTCTCTAAACAGAAGGTTCACATCTTTTCTGCTTTTGACTTTTTCTTTTGTTGGTCTTGGATTATCCTAGACCCATACATCTATTGTGTCACATGTGTGCGTGAATAACATTTTTATGTTTTTGCAATGCCTTGTAATGGATGATGATCATGATGCGAATGCACTCATTATGCAAATGAAGAGACCATCTTTTTTCTCTTTTTTTGTTGTCATTTTCTTTTAATCCTCGAAATTTCTCAAGGTTTATTTTTTTTCTTCTTCTTTTGAATCCTATGCATTCCAACAGTTGATTAAGTTCAAATAAAAAAGATTTCTCTTCATATCCCATATTCAATGTCGACCACTTTTATGATTTATAGGCCACTCTTCTCATTGATCATTGTTCATTACTATTTTACTTATCATTTTAAATCTCTTTCAAAATAATGTGTGTCTTTTATGGTCATTGTTATTCTTTCATCATTTTTTGAATTTATGACAATTATAACACATTGCACATTTTTTTTTAACAAGAGGGATAAAAAGAAGGATAAACAAAGAGGTATTTTATTTTGGTAAAAGGAAGAAGTGTTTAATGCATTATCCAAAAGATTTAACAAGGACAACAAGTAATCACATAACAAATATTCAGATCATTATGAACTAATTCATCATGGATTCTTTTTTAAAGACTCTTGATTGGTGCCCTTGACTTTCGAAAATGCAACAGACCAAGCCAACCCAAAACTGATGAGATCTTTTGGCACATATTGAGAATTGACCCACTCTATTCACTATCCCTTTTTTTTTATTTATATCTTTTCAATTCATTTTTTTTATTTTTTTAAGCATAATACTTTTTTTACTGCATCGACATTGACTGAATTTGGCAAATCATCTCCATCCATTCTTGCCAAGATCAGTGCCCCACCATAAAAAGCTTTTTTCACCACTATGAGCATTCTCAATTAGGAGTCCATTTTTTTCGAGGATCCTGTTGGTTAGGAAGAATCTTTTTCAATACTAATTTTTCCTCTCGAAATTATCATGGGTGAACTTTCTTGTAATGAGCTCGCATCATTCTTTTTTGATACAGTTGGCTATGACAAAGTGCAGCTAATCTCTTTTCTACAATGAGATTTAATTATTCATATCGAGCACGAACCCACTCAACTTCTTCTAACTCAACTTTCATGAGAACGTGTAAGGAAAGAATTTCAACTTCAATGGGTAACATTGCCTCCATCTCATATACCAATGAAAATGGTATAGCTCTTGTAGAAGTGCGAATTGAAATTCGATAAGCAAGTAATGCAAATAGCAATTTTTCATGCCAATCTTTATACATATCTGTCATCTTTTTAATAATTCTTTTTATGTTCTTATTGGTCGTTTTAGCTGCCCATTCATCTTTGGATGATAAGGTGCTGATTTATGGTGTTTAATTTTAAACTGAGCACAAAACTCAATCATCATTTTATTATTCAAATTAAGAGCATTATCTGAAATGATCCTTTCTAAAAAGTCATATTGACATATGATCTCTTTCTTGATGAACTTACAAACTACCATTCTTGTCACGTTAGCATAAGAAATTGCCTCTACCCACTTTGTGAAATAGTCAATCATCACTAAAAAGAATTGATGCCTATTTGAGGCTTTTGGTGTAATAGGCCTTATCATATCCATTCCTCATATAGAGAAAGGCTAAGGTTTTGACATAATATGTAAGGACGTTGGAGGAACTTGAATCTTATCTGCATAAATTTGACATTTATGACATTTTTTAGTATAGTCAATGTAATCTTTTTCCATTATCAACCAATAGTATCTTGCTCTCATTATTTGCTTAGTCATCATATAATCGTTTACATGAGTTTCACAAACACCTTCATGAATTTTTTCTAGCAATTTTTTAGCCTCAGCAGCATTCACACATCTTAATAGTGTTTGGTCTCGATTTCTTTTATATAAAATTTCTTCATCTAGAAAAAACCCATTGTCAATCTTCTCAAAGTTCTCTTATCATTCTCTGATATGTGTTTTGGGTACTGTTGATACTTAACATATTGTAATATGTCAAAATACCATGATTTTTCATCAACTCTTTCCTCAACATTTGAACAATGAGTTAGTTTCTCTCGCAAGCTCAATTTGATGGGTTGAATTTCAACATTTTCATTGAATTTGAACATTGCTGCCAATTTAACCAAAGCATGAGCCATCTGATTATCTTCTTAGGGTAAATGATGAAACCAAATATTCTTAAATTTTTTGATTAATTTTGATTGTATTTTATATAATCAATTTTAGTCTCTAGTTTATTCTAAATTGTATATGACCAAGGTAGAGTCCCATCAACTTTTAATCACGGGTTTTTTTTCAAAAATTAATAGACCATACACTTGCTTCAATTTGTCCATTTGATATAAAATTTAGTTTTCAGTGAGTACAATCTCTCTAGAAATATCAAAACTAATCATATACAACCAAGCATTTGATAACCACAAATCATCTTCATATATCTTCATTATGCTTTTTTTTATATGCAATCCATTAAGTTTCAGCTGTATTAAGTATAATTTTGAGCATGTTTGCAAAAATTTATAATCACTTCTTTTGATTGCCTTTTGAGACATATATACAATGTCATATTCAGAAAGTAACACTTGCCATCTTGCTATTCTTTCCGACAATGAAGGCTTTTCAAAAATGTACTTGATTGGGTCTAATTTGATAATGAGCTAAGTGGTATGATACAACATAAATTGTTTGAGCCCACGAGCTGTCCAAACTAATGCACAACATATCTTTTCCAATGGTGAATAATGTTGTCCCAAAACACATACCATTAATTTTTTGTGCACCATCAAATACGGGATAAGAGGTCTTTCAGGGACTGTGACATTAATATTGGTAGGTTTAATAAGTACTCTTTAACTTTTTCAAACACCATTTAACAATCTTCATCCCATTCTTAACCTGTGTTTTCAAAAAATCTTAAATATGGGATCACATTTAGTTGTAAGTTGATAAATGAAATGAGAAATATAATTCAATCTCCCTAAAAATCTCCTTACTTCTTTTTACATACGCAGAAGTGGTAGCTCTTGGATGGCATGTGTTTTATCTGGATCCACCTCTATTCCTCTTTTATTGACAATAAATCCCAGTAATTTTTTTGAGGTTGCATCAAAAGTGCATTTACCTAGATTGAGCTTGAGCTGAAACTTTTTTAATCTCTTAAATAGCTTTCTGAGATTAGTCACATGATTTTCTTCTTCATGGGATTTGGCAATCATGTCATCCATATACACTTATATTTATCTGTGCATTATATCATGTAATAGAGTTATCATGGCTCTTTGATAAGTTACCCCATCATTTTTCAAATTGAAAGGCATGATTTTATAGCCAAATGTTCCCTATATTATCATAAAAATAGTCTTTTCCATATTTTTTTATGCCATTTTAATTTGATTATAGCCTAAAAATCCATCCATGAATGAAAACAGAGAATGCCTAGCTGTATTGTTTACTAGAGTGTTAATGTGAGGTAATGAAAAATTATTTTTTGGACTTGCTCTATTCAGATCTCGATAATCAACACACATTCTCATTTTACCATCTTTTTTGGGTACTAAGACTATATTCGCCACCCATTTTGGATATTTGGTCACTTCTAAGAATCTCGCATCAAATTACTTTTTCACTTTTTTCTTTATTTTCAATATCATTTCAGGTTTCATCCTTCTCAGCTTTTGTTTAATTGGTTTACACTCAGGCTTTAGAGATAACTTATGCACTACAATTTTAGTATCTAGTTCTGACATATCTTGATATGACCAAGCAAATACATTTACATATTCATGTAGTAACTTTATCAACTCTTGCTTTATTGGTGATGATATCAAAGTATCAATTTTAATCTCTTTTTTAGTTTTTTTATCCCCAAAATTAACAACTTCAGTGGCTTCTTGATAAGGCATGATTTGCTTATCTTTTTGTTCCACTAATCTCAATAATTCTGGGATATTGCATGGTCTTTCACATTATCTTCATCATCGAGTTCCCAATATAAATAGAATTTTCAAAATCAAATCTTGAAATATTGTCATGATGATCTTCATAGTCATTATTCAGATATCTAAAAATAAGTGAAATGGATGAAATGTAGAAGAATGTATAGTAATGCAAAGAATTGAAATGAAAGAGGCAAAAGAAATGGATAAATGTGCTACGCTTGTCATTTATTCAATTGAAAATGAGGAAACAAACACACATAAGACATTTAATACTTTTAACAAAAGCATTTAGATTAGGTTCAACACATTGCTTTAGAGAAAATTTAAAAATAACATGTAGCTCTTCAACATGCCAATTTTTCAGTTCTGTCCCAATAGGAGTAAGGTAAACCCATGGATAGCCTAGATCTTCATTATTCTTTTTTCATCCACCATTTGTGTTGAAAATTTAACAAAGATATCTGTCAACAATAGTGTAAACTCTTTCTTTATGTTTTTAGCTACATTTGGATAGATATAGCCAGCTGAGATGAAAGTCTCATAAAAAAGAAAAAAGATGGGCCTTCAGTCTCTACTTCTTGCCCTCAGAAAATGAGCCAATCTTTTTTCTCTTTTTTTTTTCTATGAACTTCATTCTTCATTTTTGAGTTTGCTTGTACCCCAACCCAAATCGATCATCTTTTTTAAACATTATCCATGGTTATTGTATCCCTTGCAAGTCAGCCCATACCTGGTGTCTTACCACTTTTTTAAAGGTTATATTGTAAGCTTTAGATAGACATAAAATAGGCACTTTTGATCCTTCAGGCATATATGTTGCATTAATGAATTCAAAAGATCTGAAAGAACATTTTGAGGCTTTCTTAACTTTTCAACATATAATACAGTAAAGGGTTTAGTCATCAACAGATCTTCTTCACTAGCAATAATGACCATTTTTTCATCAATTATGAATTTTACCTTCAGATGCAAAGTTAAAGGAACAACTCTTACTATGTGAATCCATGGTCTTTCTAAAAGATAGCTATAGGAAGGAGCAATATCTATTACTTGAAAAATTATATTAAAAGTACATGGTCAATTTGGATTGGTAGCTTCGATATCGTCTATCACTTCATGATGAGTCTATCAAAAGCCCTTACTATCATGTGACTTGTCTTTATGTAAAACAAGTCAATTGACAATCTAGATAGTGTAGCCATAGGCATGACATTCAAAGAAGATCCATTATCAATGAACACTTTTGTTAGTGTATGATCCTTGTATCTTATGGAGATATGTAAAGCCTTAGCATCACCTCTACCACTAGGTGAAATTTCATCATCAATAAATGATATAAAATTTCCCACTATAATATTTTCCACTATGCAATCAAGTTTTTTCATAGATATATTATGAGCCACATAAGCCTCGTTGAGTACTTTAAGCAAAGTATTTCTATGAGGCTTAGAATTTAACAATAATGAAAGTATAAAAATTTGAGCTAGCAAGCGATTTAATTGCTCTACCACACTATATTCACTGTGCTTAATAAGTTTCAAGAACTTACAAGCTTCTTTTTTTGTAACTGAATTTTTACATTCTTAATCTAGAATTGGGGCTGGGTGAGTCTCTTAATCGTTGGATGATTTATCTTTTTTTTCTGAACTTGTTTCCCCTTTTTTTACTTTTTTTTGTGCTCTCTTAAATATTTTTAGAGTATAGCACTGCCCACTTTGAGTTATACCCCTTATACCGGTTATGTTTACTGTGCTTACATCACATTAGCCATATTGAAGATAACCATTATCCCAACCTTGTGATATGATATTACAATCATATTTTCAAGGGACTGCCTTATCTGATTTGTATAAGAATAGGCTAGGGACCTCAATTGTCACCTTTGGCATAGTTGTACAAATAGGTTCAATTCTAGCACTCAATTTTTCATCATAAAAGATTGTGACAGGTTCAAAATTCATATAAACTGGCTTATTAACCTTAACACTCAATTTCTCTTCATGAAAAATGGTAACAAGCTTAAAATTCATTCGATTAGGCCTACTTTTAGACGAGTCTTTCGTCATAACATTTATTGAACTTTCTTCATGTTTTTCATGAAATTCAACCAAAAAAGAATCCATCATTCTCTGTAAATCATATCAAAATGCTTTACAATCTTGAAGCGAATGACCAAACATCCCTATATGGAATTTATAAGTGATCTAAATTATATGTGAAAATTTCATTACCTGAGTTTTCAAGTATTGGACGAATCATATTAGCTTTCACAAAGACAGCAAATATTTCATCCATAGGGGTTTTGATCTCGCTTACTTTTTTTTTAATATTTTGAGTTGTCTCATTATTTAAAGCATTTATTGATCCTTCACCATGATTAGGTAACAGATTGGCCTCCACACTTAGTCTGGCCTTGGTTGTGAAATTTAAAATTTCATTATCAATCAAGCTTTGGACCATACGTTTGAAAGCTATACAATTTTTTAGAGAATGGCCTTGAATTCCATAATGATAGTCACAGGAAGCTTCATGATCATACCACTTTAGATATGGAGGTTTAAAGGGCTCTATGGGTTGTCGAGCCACCAAGTGTTTTTGAAATAACTGAGGGAAGAATTTCGTGTATGTCATAAAAATTAGATCAAATCATTGTTGCTCTCAATTATTTCAAAGTTCTCTTCGATTAAAGTATATGGTATTTGACTGAGGGAAAAGTCGTGGTGAAAGTGCTCAAGGACGAACATTGGCTAGAAAAGTAGGTGTCTGGGTTTGCACTAGTTGGTAATGGTATGAGTTTTAAGAAATGTTAGAAATGGTTGGGTAAGAAGGTTGGTATTCAGGATATGAGTGGTATGGGATAAAAGGTCTTGGTTTTGGTTTTTCAGAGGTGATAGCTTACACTTCTATTTTTTTTCTTCTTGGATAGTCCTTATTTTTTTGATCCAAAAACATTACCTCTATCAATCTTTCCATTTTTAATGGCATTTTCTATTATCTCTTCTGTAATTACCATATCAGTAAAGTTTTTCATGACATGACTAATGAGCCTGTCATAGTACGATGCTTGAAAGGTATTGATGAACAAAATAGTTTTTTTTTCTCGATGAGAGGAGGTTGAACCTGAGCGATAACATCTCGTCATCTCTAGACATTTTTTTTAAATTTTTATTAGCTTTTTTTTTTTCATATTTTGCAGGGACAGTCTATCTGGAGCCATGTCTGTGACATGCTTGTATTGAGTAATAAATCTTTTGTCAGATCTTTTCATGAATGAATACAACTTCTATATAATTGAATATACCATTTGATAGTTGATCCAGTAAGACTATTCTAAAAATAATTGATAAGTAACTTATCATTATTTGTATGCCCAGTAATTTTTCAATAGAACATAGTGATATGTGCCTAAGGGCATTTGGTTCTGTTATATTTTTAAAACTTTAGTGGGATTACCAAATCTAGAACCAAATTGAGTTCACTGGCATCAATTATTTACACCTTTAATAGCTCATAGCCTTTATTCCAAAAGATCTAACTTATGCTGTGCCTTTGTATTCTCAAATTGTTCAGGCATGCCTTTTTTTAGTTTTTTCTGTTCTCTTGAGTCATCTAAATCTGGGACCATAATGGGCTCAACATGACTTGCTCTAATATTTAAATCAACATGTCTTTGACTATGTGGTTGAACCGTGAAGGGAGGTAAATTAAACTAAGCATGTGGTTACCTTTCAGGCTATATCATTTGTGAATGCGTTTGATGAGAGGTTTAAGCATAGGGTAAAGTAAACCCTAGTGGATACAATGGATCATCCCTATCACTGGTATTTTCTTAGGCTTGAGGCTCTTTCTCAATGGTCACTTCTTCAACTATCCATTTTCTTTTAGTCATTTTCCTTATCATGTCTATTATTGCAACCATCTATTTTTAAGTCTCTTATTGAGTCCTAGTCATTTGTTTTATCAACTCTTGTTAAGACCTAATCATTTGCTCTTGCATATCAAATTAAACTTTTTCTATCATTTCTATTCTAGATGCTTGCTCGCTTTTCATGATCCTAACTTGTGAGTGAGTGTTGTAATGATGATGAGTGGATCTATTTTTTTTTTTAATGGCCTAACTATCTTTGTACCTGATTGAGTTAAAAGAAAATTTTTTAGATTTGTTATTTCGAGGTATCTTTTTTTAGTCATGATGCATTTTTTAAATGAACACACATATGATGCATGAATGCAAAAGATATGCTTATTATATATCCAATATTTGTAAAAGATTTTAAGTCTAAACTTGAACCACCATATCATAATTTCACATTATCTTTACTAAATGCTTTTTTTATTACAATGTTAAAATTTTCAAAAGAAACGTCCTACATACCTGTACTACTCATAAACACTATCTAGAAAATTGGTTAAACATTGGTTGTGCTGTCTTAGGTAAACTTTTTCCTTTATTCATTCAACTTTTTGGGCCATTTTTATTGCTTTAAAACTGACTTCTCTTATCTATTCTACTATAAGAATGGCTTGAAATTCTTTCAATTGATATTCTTCATTTTAATAATGTGCTTTATATTCAAATTGATCTCGTTCCTCTCTTAAAACTTGAATGGCTTCATGTCGATAATGCATTTGCTATTTCAAGTCATCTATGAGACTTTGTAGTATCTTTTTTTCTTTCATAGACTTACTAAGCTTTTCTTCCTTAGATAACAAATTGGACCGAAGTTGTTTTATGTTTTTTTTTTAATTTTCAAGCTCTGTAGTCATTGTGGTGATGGACCTATGCCAACTTTCAAAAATCTCTTCTTCGTTCTCTTTCAAGCCTTCGAGATTTTATTTCACTCTTATCAGTTTTATCTTTCCACTCATTAATCTCATGCTGAAGCTTTTTTTTTTCAAGCACCCATATTTTTTTCTTTTCAAATTTGCCATTCATAGTTTTTATGTCTTCTTGGTGGCATGGTCTATTTTCTTTTGGGACTAACTTTACTTGTGACTCATTGACTTCTCTATATCAAATATTCAGGGTGTGGCTTTGTCTGTTTATCTCTCACGATCTACTTTTTGAGTCTGCTTCCATTTTTGATAATCTTTTTTACCTTTCCTAAAAATCTTGATTCTTCAAAGAGAATTCCAATTCCTGAAGCCCATGAGTCATCGAGACAAATTGCCTAGACCCTAATTATCAATGAACTAGTGTCGATGCATAGCTTATACCTTCCCACAGTCATAAGAGTGAAACCTATGGCTTGTCACCACACTTGTATAACATAGCTTATTGTGGCATCCATGGAGCTCTCTATATAACCTGAGCACTAGTGAGGTTTTACAAAGTCAATACCCACTTTTCCTTAGTCTTTGATTCTGGCCACTCATCATTGCAGCATTCTTCAATTGGCTTACTTTTATTACTATAAGTAGGATGAAATTTCCCCACATGATGTTGAAGATGACTTTTTGCCTAAATGTAGAGTAACTATACATATCCTATGAAACATCTTTCTCTTCTTCGATAATGGTTTAATGATCTAAATGTTTCTGCCAGTATAGAAGAAATATGATTGATTTTATTATCCACTTGCTCGAGAAAGTCAATCACTGATACCTCAATATGTCTCAGAAACCTTTAAAAAAATGATCAAGCCATAAATTACCAAAGCTATCATTCTCATGCCCCATTCATCATTTAAGTGTTTGATGATGTAAGTGTTTGATAATGTAATCACGTAAGATTTTTCACGGGATGCAATCACTTTAACCTTTTGTTTAGATATATGAGTTCACATTATGAGTGAGAAACTCCATCATACAGGCGAATTTCTTTTGAGATCCAAGTTTTTAACCTCGCCAATAGATTTTGTCTAGATTGAAAAGATGCAACCATAATAATGTAGTATACTCTTATATCATTGGAGTCATATCTATTTCATTAAATATGAAACATCTGTATACAAGACCCAAAATTGAACTAAAGCTTTTATCAACTAATTTTTTGTAGACACCTCAAGCAATGAAGCAATATGACCGTATTTTTCCTCAAAAGTCATATTCCTAGAAGTTGTTACATGGTACCAGATCTCGACCAACTCAAAGATGTTATTTTGTTGAAGTCCCAATTTGATTTCTTCAGGTAAATTTTTTTGTTCAAATTCTTTCAAATAATTTCCTATTCTACTTTGGGCTTCTAATGATAGAGTTATCACTACATTGGTCTTTTCACACACGGTGAGCTTTGAAGCTGAGAACATCATGATGGTGTTTTCGAAGTAAGACTAAAAATCTTCTTACTAATATTGGTATATTGACAAGCACATCCCATATGCAAGTGTTTATGATGATGCATAATCATGAAACAAAATGAGAGCAAAATAAAATAAGGTTAGTAATCATATTAAAATAAATATTCCCTTATGTGTCCTAATTTAGGGTATAATCTACAAAAATGGTGTGACCCTATCTAAAGTTGGTTTTTTAAGGTTCACTATATGCATGGTTTGGTAATTAACATAGGCTAAAAAGATTCTCAAATTGAATTGATCCTCACTGTCATCCACTCTAGACTAGTAAAGCCCTGATCCTCACTTATAACGGGCTGCTGACGAAAATGGTTTAACTTGAGTGAAAGTATTTCACTAGCCCAAGCAGAGGCATTATAACCTCACAAAAGCATAGGTACTCTACTCCATCGTAAAAAGGGATAGATTTAGGAGTCGGGTATAAAGCTCGTGCATGAATGCAAATGTGCACGTGTGTGAAGGAATGTAACAATTATTAATAAAATTAACAATATAATTAGTAGTAATATAAAATAAGTATAATAACATATCAAAACTAAATGAAACAAAAAAAATGTATTCTAAAATGAGATAAGAAATTAAAATTAAATATAAAAAAGAGCATAAAATCAAATTTTGGATGACAGATGTTTAATTTTGGCTTGACTCTTAAAGGTCCCGAGTGGAGTTACCAAGTTGTCGTAACGATTTTTCATTCAAGGGGACTCGATCGTTAGATTTGATGAAAATTTTCGGAGTCGCCACAAATCTTTTTAGAAGGTGTGATTGGCCTCCCAAAAATATCTTCTTTTAATAAAAATCTTAAAATTAATTAAGATTTACTAAAAGAAGTTTAGGTTTACAAAACCAAGATTAGGTTTAGGAGTATGGTTAGGAGTGAAAAATGTATCAGCACCCTCACATCATCCGTTCGAAGAACGGTACCAATTAAACATTTGTAATCCTTTTAATTTTGATGATACGATATTTTATATTTAAATTTAATTTCTTAAAATTTATTTAAAATTTTTTTGTGAAATTATTATTATTATTATTATTATTATTATTATTATTATTATTATTATTATTTCGTATTCTATAAATTCTCTAACGCTTTGACGAATTTTATAGAAAATCACTATTTAAAAAATATTTCAAAAAAATTGATCATTCACAAAATTCTCAAAATCTTGTCATAAGATATTTTATTTATTTATTTTAAAAAAGATTTTAGGAACATCCCGACTCTTTAATGTGTTCTCAAAATTTATTAAACAAATTTTAAGATTATCCCGACTATTCGGTAAAAGCCTAAAAGTTTTGAACACGTTTTAAGATTATCCCAACTTTTGACAAGATCTTAAATAAAAATCATTTTTTTTAGTTAAAGGGAATTAATTAATTAATCTTTATTATGATTATTTAAAAATATATATTATTTATTAATTATTAATTATTAATTATTTATTTTTATTATAAAAAAATTTATATTATCTCGACTCACTAGTGAAATCTAAATATTAATATCTTGTTTGTATTAAAGAAAATCGAACTCTTTCAATTTTTTATTTTTTTTAAATATTCAAAATTTTAATTATTATTATTTTTTTATTTTTATTTTTTTATCATTGTTTTACATTGTCTAAATCAATCTTTATTTTAGTTAAAATAATTTTGGATTATTCCAACTTTATGGTGAAATCTGAAAAATTATTTTTACTTGCAACAATTAAAGAAAACTTAACTCTTTAGCTTTTTCTAACAATTACTTTTAAAAGATTCATTTAAACGATTTTTCTTTTATTTTATTTATCATTTTTTATAATTTATTATTTTTTTAGTAAAAATTATTTTTTAAATTATCCCAACATTTTGGTGAAATTTAAATAATATTTTTGCTTGTAATAAAATTTTATTTTCCTTAAATAGATATTATTATTATTATTTTTTTTTTTTTTGCATATCATATTTTGTAAGTCCATATTTTATTTTAGTATTGTTTTTTTCTATATTTATTTGTTTTTAAAAAAATATTATAGTAATAATATAAAATAACAATAATAATAATAACAAAATATCATTAAAAAATAACATAAAAATAATATAAAAATCAACATAAAATAAATCAAAATCAAAACAAAAAATAAAAAGAAAAAGAAAAGAAAAAACCTGTGAAACGGGTCGAGTCAGCTTACGGGTTGACGCTTGGATCCTAGGTAGGTCGAGTGTGGATCAAATGCCCAAAACGACGTCGTTTTGAAGTGCCTATAAATAGGCCAAAATCAATTTTTTTTTCTTATTTTTCTTTCCATTTCTCTCTTTCTACCCCAAAGCTTCTTTCTTTAAACCTAAACCCTTCTCATCGGCAGCCACAATTACCTAATTTTCAATCGATCGCACCTTGCACCAGTGGTCGAAAACTTCAACCGAACGTTAAAAATTCAAAATTCCTAGATTTTGACAGTAAACCCAGATTTCGGTCATCGAAAAATTTAAGCGGTCACCAGAAAATTCAAATTTTTTCAGATCTTGACAATCCAAAAAATTTTTAAAAAAATTCCCAAATTAATCTTTTTTGTTTTCTAACCACTTTCTCAAAACCAGATTTTTCAAAAAAATACTCAAACTTCCTAGATCGAGAATTTCATTCCCAATTTTTTTTTTTGTATTTGCTGTTGGTTCCTCTATCAAAGAAGACTGTGATTGTTGGTTTTTTCTTTGATTGTGTTCCCCTATTTTCTTTTTTCTATGTGTTTTTTTGACAGAGATTAGCTCTATTTATAGAGCTTCTAACAATCAAGATCTCAGATCTTCTAGGATCTTTTGTGAAAATTTGAATATTGTCTGGTGACTTTTGGTCACCAGATTTCATGCTGCCAAGTTAGGCAGTGTCAAAAAAAGAAACGGACCATTTTGGCAGTTTGATTTCAACTGCCAGAGTTGAAACGAAAATTTTTTGACTTTTTTTTAAAGGTTAATAATAATAATAATAATAATAATAATAATAATATATAAAAATTAGTCAAAATTGGTGTCTACAAAGTCAACTAAATAAGAATTGAAACTTTAATTTAGGATCACCCTCCACTCGCCCAAATGCAAGTATTTTTAGTTATTACATATAAATAGTTTGAGATTTATTTAAATATCGTATAAGAAATATAGATTATTAATTAATTTTTTTATATAAAGAATGATGCAATCTGGAGATAAAAGAAGCGGTTGAATATATTGAGATTCAAATATCAGATTTGCTGAATATCATCTCTTAAGATAATTATATGAATCAATTGTGCTAAAATTTAAATTTTATTAATGAATTTTTATTGCATTATATAAAACAATTATGTAGTTTTCATGAACATATATTTATATATACAAATAATCTATTTTGGATATAAAATTTAACTCAATTAATTTAAACAATTATCATCCAACAAATATAAAATTCAAACTTAAAACTTACAATCCTTTTCTTTTTACCATAGTGCGGACTCTAAAAAAAAATAGCCTATTCTTTTTTAGTAAATTAGCCAATGCAAGGGGAAAAACAATTAATAAAGTCATCGTTTACATTCCTTCAAAATTTCCCGATTGGTTGCACAGAAGGTGGATATGGAAAGTAAAGGATCAATATTAATTTACTCTTCGTCACCATAATACTGTTCTAGATAGTAAGGTCTCCAAGTCCTCCGGCAGCTTCTCAGGTAGTGTCAAAAGAGAATCAAAGTCCAGTTTTAAACTATACATAAAAAGTAAAATCCATTGATCTTTTTGCATGTGTAATCATACCAATTGCTTATTAATTAATTGGCTATCTCTCCTTTTTCTTTCAAAAAAAAAAAAACTTTAGGTTCATCATATTCTTCCTCCTCCTCCAAATTAAACTAGGTTAAGGGAAAAAATATTCCACCTAGCTTAAATAAAATTATCACAGATATATAATCATTTAATCCCAGTTCCCCAAAACTTGTGTTCCTGATTATATGAAAAATAAGAACATGAGATGATATGAATTAGAGCGTTGCTGCCAATTATAAGAAGTAAAAAAATGATGAGTATTATCTACGCATTATTGATACATATTCCATGCAGTTTGTATAAATGGAGGCATTGTCCCTGGCTACAACATAGAGTTACCAGCTACAGTTTTGTTCTACTCTAGATATATGTGTAGCACATTGTGTCACTGATGGGATCAACAAAATTTAATTTCTTCTTGTACAGATCCAACAAAGCAAAGATACGTATCTTTAATTCTCTCTTTTTCTCTCTCAATTTATATGTATTTCTTTTTGAAAATGTAGGGTATCCTAGGTCCAAACTCTAAAAGCTAAGGGGACATGCATTATTCCTCATAATAGAATGAAAGGAATGTTGGGGCAGTAGTGCATGAGAGGGTCCCCAATGATATCTATTTCTCAGTCTTTTCTCACAGTCTGAGATCTTGACTTAGCCCTACCTCCACACTCCCAGTCCCCCTTAATTGTAAAATTACCGACGCCCAAATCTCCTTTTCTTTCAGTTCCATTTCTATTTGCCCTCTGTGATCAGTTTTCGTGATCTGATCACGCTTTCATCTTTTCCAAATCCACTCATCCAATCCCAATATATCCCACCATCTGAAACCCTACAAACACAGTATCCCACCAAGCTTTTTTCATAAAACACATTCATTTTGATCTTAATTGGTTAGTTAGCATTGGCAATAATAAGGTTTTGTATTAAACATCATGGCAGCCCACTTCCCTTTAGTGGGTAGGTAATGCTGCTGAGATAGAATGAAAAGAGAGCAGTGAACGACCCCAGCAGTGATTGTAGACGCAAAGTTGCAGCATTTATCTTCAGCATCCATCGAATTCACACAAAAACACTTCATTTTTTAGATGGCAAAGCTTATGATTCTGTCTCGTAGAATCAACACAAGCTTCATCATAGCCGTTGAGAATTAAGTCAACGGCATATCAAAGAGCCTTTTTTTCCACTTTTTTTCTACTAAAAGAGGAGAACTAAATCTAAGAGCAAGATTTAGCTTTCATTAATGTCTTGAAACTCTTATCTTTTTTAACTTTCCCTTTTTGTTGTTTATAAAGAACAAAGTCCTGCTTGCATTACAAATAAAAAAACCCTGGCATGAGACGATGATTGAAATCAAAACAACTGAGATTTTGCTAAAATTATTGCGTCCTTCTAACATGTAGCTGATCAAAGCCTTTATTCTCCTTGGAAAACATGCTTTGTCCTGTAAAAATGGACAAGGGGTCCAATTTAAGGGCTACCGGACAGAAAATATTATGATGGGTGATTATTATGTTACGTCTCTTTCTACCCACAGTGGCGCATGTGATTGATATTCTTTACTGAGTTTTGACTTAAGGTAAAGGGGAATTTGAAGACTTTTTTTTTTCTTTTTTTTGCAATACTAATAGTAATAATAATTACTAACCCAAGTAGGCAATATAATAACTACAATCTTTTTTGCAATTTGAGCTCGAGAAATCACTAGGAATGACAGTAATTTTTTTGTTTCTTGAACAAAGTGGCTTTGTCTTTTATTATAAAGAAAATTCAATTAAGTTACCATGATGAACTTTTTTCTAATTCATCACTCGCCAGCTTGACATTAGACAAAATAAAAAAAAAAAAAACTATATTTTCTTCTATTATACTTTACTAACCTTACCTCCATATCCAATTTGAATTTAAAACACCATTCTTTTGTTTTTTATTTTAAACCTCTATAATTTGAGAATGAGAGGAACTTATTGGAATTATACTAACTATATATGCCGCAATTAAAGTCTTTTAGGACTCTACTTAATTCAATTACAGCAGACTCTGATTATATGATGAGCTGGATTATTAGTTATTAATTTCTGTACAATAGGAGAACCTTGAAACTTTTAAAACAGTTAATAGCATTGAAACAGCATTTTGAATATAAAAGTTTTTATTTTCGCAATTTAAGAGAATTAAGGTAAGTATAAAAAAGGGAAATTGAATATCAAAGATTTCTTTTACTATAGGGAATATATTGCCACATAACATAGAATTAAAATGTATTTTTTTTTTTTACAAAAGAAGCCTTGAAAATATAAGAAAAGATTATAGATACTAAAATTTAAAATTTATATTTATTAATATTATTTTTTAAAAGTGATTATATAAATAAATTGAATTATATTCTATATTCGAATTAAAGTGTATTTGACTATTAAGAAAAGAGTAACATACAAAGTATAAGGGTTGCTTACCAATTAAGATGTAGGAGTAGTACTAATTATTCAAAGAATGTCTGACAAATATATACATATATACATATATATATATATATATAAATAGCTATCATTTGATTCATGTTAGATAATATTAACTACTCGAGCTAGATGCTGTTCTACAATGCTATAGCTCAACCTTTCTCGACATTTATGGGATTCTCTCCTTCATCATCATACGACTTTATATATTAATGTTCATTGATTGGTTTAGGTTGACATTCTCAAAGACATTATGTATGTATATATCAGCAATGTCTTTTTTTTTTTTTTTGCGCAATCGCCTACAAGACTAAAGAAGATTATCCAATATTGAGAGGAGGGTTAAGAACTAACCAGTCAATCAGGTTTAAAAAAAGGGTTATTATATGAGAAGAGTGGATTGGAAAATACTAGTGGTCGAGAGTTTTTATTGAAGAGACCACTTTCAAGAGAGACTTTGTGTGTCATTATTACGCGCACTGCCCATAAAGAGAAATGTTCAGAAAGGCTTTTGATGATCTTGTACTTTCTTTACTTGTATGTTTAGCAACCCACAACTACAAAACTTACAGGACTTTGATCAAGACCTTGAATTGATCATGCAATGCAATATTTCCTGTATTACTCATTTTCACCCCCCAAGCAAAAGCAAAATGTGTTCGGTTCTTTCTCACCAGTCACCAACCAAAAAGCACAAAAGCTTACAAGGAATCTCACTCCTTCATTGGAAGCCAAAGCTGACAAGGAAATGGAGTTTGCTACATAAGCTTTGGGATTGTTCAATAAAAGTGCTACAGAAATGCTAATCAAAGCGGAACCCTCCACGTTACCACCCCAGAGGAACAGATTACCATGTAAAATAATCCTATACATAAATTCTATACCATTGTACTTTTTTAGCTCCAAAATTGGTAAAAGTTCAATGTGAATTCACCACTGTGCGTCTTAACATTTCAATTACAACGAGGCTTGTCCTCGAGGGCCGTGGATAAATATGCACAGTCATGTATCTTTATCTTTGTGGAATATGAGCTGGGTAAAGATATAGCGTGTGAAAGCTCAAGAGCAAGAAAATGTGTGTGACCAAAAATTGCAAATTTGTGTGCCGTTTCGGTGGGAAATGTGCAAACAATATCATTAAAACAGATGGATTATGCCTTGGCACAACTGTCCACTACCAACTGGAAAAAATAACTCAACTACATGTGAATTAAAACTATAGCGAATTATTGTGATTTTTCTAGGAGACAAATGGGTTTTGAATCAAAATCTACCCATTGAAGCCATTGATAACTACGTTGAAAGATCATTGCTTTTAACTCCTCCAAAGTCCCATGTGTCACTCCCTGATATCAAAAAGAAAGAAAGAAAAAAGGCAAAATGATGAAGAAGTTGACTGAGACTGAGAGTACAGTGATCATAAGCTGCATGCATTGTGCAAGCAAAGCAAATGACTCCTTCCAATTGCAGAAGCATTTATTAGCGAAAGCTAAAAGAGTTTAAAGCAGCAATCAAACACTAATGAACCAATCATGAAACTCTGTGTTTAAAAAAGAAAAAAAAAGTTGTTCTGTCCTGCAGGCAGGCCCCACCTTAAGGTTTTTGAGGTCCCCCAAACAGTTCTTACGGGCCTAATCGTTGGAAACAAAAAACAAAAGCTCCCTCTTCCCCTACGGAAGGCAAGGCAACATCACTCCCGATAATTATTTCCGACTCTAGATTAAAAAAAACCGTGACGAGAGACAGAGAATGTCTACCCTTCTTTCCTACAAACATCTGTCGTTTCACAGCTTGGATTCCCTCTCTGAGTTCTCCTTCCTCGGAACCCTAAAAATCCCTTATCATGGGGAATGTTAATTATTTAAATAAATTAAATTATTCATATTTTTTACTAGGAAATAATAAGAGGAATATAAGTTAGAAGTCGGTAATAAAATTTTTTTAAAGGCCATTACTTTATTTTTGCCTTAATTTTAGGATGACTATTGGTCCATATGTACTAGAATTTCAATTCTTTAAATTTTAATTTAATCTCAAAAAGTTTCTTCTTGTTTCAAAATTCATCCCAATCATATTTATCCATTTAAATTTAAATCTTATTACCAGTAATTACTAAACCTATGAAGAATTTTCTATTTAAATCTATATATGCTTTAGAATTTGGATTATGAACACTAGAACTGCAAATTATGACGACGTCTATGAGAAAAAAAATGGGATAAAAATATGTGTGCAAGTGTAACTGACACGTGGACGTTCAAATTTTTATAATGATTGACGTGTCACTGAGATGGCAGTTATTTTTAGGGGTTCGTACTGCCAGTCATTGAGGAGGCAGGTAGCCGGATGCCTCAGATGCTTTTCACTTGTCAGTGGAATGGTTATTTCTGGGGAAGGGTTCGCTGTTGCCAAGACCACAAAGTTCTACATGGTCCCCGTTTCTGTTCTTTTGCCACGTCATCCCCACATGCTTTTTGGGTGGAGTGATTATGATGATGATATCACAGGTAATAATCCCTGAGAGAGCGCTTTTCAAATTTTCTTTCTCTTCCCTCTGTCTAGGTTTGCCCAATTTACAAGAGGGCATTTTGGTAAATGAGATTCTACCCAATCAACCCAAGTCTAAGCCCATAGAATTAAAGAAATAGGATTTTTGTTTGCATTTTTTCAATATTGGGCCACGCTTTCCAAATAAAGCCCAAATGCATACATCCTACTTTGAGGATAGAGAAACCATACCAAATATTATTAAATTAAGGAAAATGTTAACCGGTTCTGACATCGGTTAAAGAAAAAATTTGTATTTAAAACGTTGTTTCTTCATCAATTTGGTGAAAATAATTATTAAATGCAAAAGCATGTCTCCAAATAATATTTTAACTATCTTTTAATTAGTGTCTATAAACATCCATTAATTGTTCCCTTAAATTAAATATAAGTCTAAAACAACGTTAGTTTATATTCAATGTTAAATTCATGCAAATCTAAGTAATTGAAATTATTTAATTATTTTTTTATATATAAATGTAATACTTGATTATAATTGTAATACGTATTTATAATTTAAAAAAAATTCAAAAGAAAAAAAAAAGAATTGGAACTGTGCTTCATTTTTAACAATTTGTTTTGTTAAGCCAGAAGAACTTTATGAAGGGGGAAGAGACATTGAAAACATTGAAACATTGAACCTTAACCTTGTGAAAAAGAAGTGACAATTGTTAAACTAAGTTGGGAGTTGTTAACACTTTATTTTCTTAATGATTTTAGAAGGGTTTGCATTGGAGAGAAAATAGTCAGTGACATAATTTGATTGAAAGGAATCAATCACTGTCAATACAACAACAGCGGTTTCCACCAGGGGAAGAAACACACTTGACAGCATCTGGGTTGCGGCCCAAGGCAGCACATGGTTGCCTACAATCTGGTCCAGTGCTGCATGTACCAGCAAAATGGCAACCTTCAGCAGTTGTCTTATTCTCTAAACGATTCCCATTGCATGGATTCGTTTCTACATCCACATAAACATAAAATAGGGGTTAGAAAAATGAAAAATGGGAATTAGTTACTTACAAAATAGTAGTAAATTTGACTACATAAATCTAACAGAGATCAGTACCATGAAACTTTGCAAACGAATGAGAAAAGAGCAGGAAAATAACCAGAAGGTCAGCAACCATATGCTTTGACGAGGCCATAACTTTTGTTAATTGTTAGAAAAAAGAGTTGTGCACGGGGTTTTATAGTAGACTAGTGCCGTCTAGTCAAGTAATAACTTTTCATTCAATTTGCAATCACAAAACCTTGCAATATGAATGAATCTCATAACTATTGTTCAAAGTAGGATGGGCTTCTCACATTTCTAGCAAGGCGATTTTTATTGCTTGTGTCCTTTTTAGGTGGGAATCATGAGCTTTCTACTCTGTACTCTCACATGAGAAGGATGAATGCAAGTCTTACTTGGCATAAGGATCTTAATCTGTCTAACACAAAAGTAACATCTTCTCTCTACCAATCACTTGTTACCTATCATAGGTTAATATCCCTAGATTTTACATTTTTGCCCTTCAATGTCTGTTTAACTACGACCCCCTCAGAAGAGTAACCCACCGGTCATGTTAAACATGGGGTATGAGGCCAGTTGTGTCATTTCAAATGCTTGCCTTTAAGGTGCTTTTCGGTTTGTCCATATTTCATACTTTCATCTCATTACATGTAACTGAACTCAGTTTCCAGACACAAGGAGCTGCTTTTCTGTGTTCTTTACTTCAGCAGATTTGTTCTGTTAAACGTGAGAGAGAATTTATGTCGGCTCTTAATGCAGTCTGGGATATAAGACTTAGTTTGTTGTTTAAATGTAATCTGGGTCTTTGAAAAGGTCAGACTTTTTTCCTTAATTCAGATTTCTCATTTATGTAGTTTTCTTTTCTTTTTTTTTTTTATTAATGCAATCAATTCAGATTTCTCATTTATGTAGTTTTTTTTTTTATTAATGTAATCAATATTATGTTTAATTGTTTATTGATTTTGCTATACTGTTCATCTTGGGCATGTTTGAATTAATAGCATAGCATTTATGGTAGAGCTTAGAAAATTTCCGTCTTTGGATCTTGTTTTGTGAACCTCTGTTTGGTTGCCAAGGAAACACATGGAAAGTTTTGAAGGTCATAATGCTCTATGTTTTATTGCTTTGGATTAAAAAGAAAAATCAATGAAGATATGGCCGCTAATGAAAAATCTAACTTTTAAACTTCAATTTTTTCTGTTATTCATAAAATATGATGCTTAAAATGTCTAACTTTTAATCTCCTCAGTGACATCTAAAATCCACCTAAAATGATTTTTTGCTTTAATAAGAAATAAAACCCATTATGTTTTTCTCAAAAGAAAATTTGATGAAGGATTTGTTATCCTGGAAGCAAACTTTCTTGCAGGGGCCTTCCTAGGCTATGGAATTGATTATTCTTGCCTGATTGAAAACATATGGCTGTCCTAGCGATTGCACAGATGTCTCAAGCCCTGTGTTTATGCTTCCTTCTTACTTCAGTGCCTCACAAAACACAAATGCCGATTTTCTACTTTTTTTTTTCTTTTTCTATTTTGTGATGGATGGATGAGTGCTGTGAACCGTCTAAATGCGGGTATATGTTTAGCTATTGATATTCAAATATGCTGGAAATATTGTATGTTACCCTTTGTTCTTCAGCTCTTTGGATGTGGAAATGGTTTACACTTTTACTAAGAAACATTTTTGGGTCATACAGATAAGGAACTGAGATATTTTTCATGATATTATTATTATCATTGGGCTTGTGCACTCTTGCACATTAGTAGTTTGTGTCTTTGGTGCAAAGAAGCATATTTTGATCGAGGAGGATTGCTTTATTGTCATACTTTTTGAATTCATGTCAGTTGCCAATCCTTTTTCTTTTCTGCTGAACTCCAGTTTGAACATTTCTTTCAGCTGTGTGAACCATGAATTTCATCTTCCTTCTCTCTGCAAATGGACCTAACCGCTGTAGCCAATCCTTGCAATCTAGGTGACAGGAGTACAGTGATGTCTTTCTACATTTGAGAAATGGTGAAGGAAGACCTGAATGGTTCTACTCCCTCTCCTCCGTTCTCATAAATAATAGCATGTTCTTTGCGGATCATCACTCTAATCCAGATTCTGTCCCCTGCATTGAGATTCAGAGCTCAGACTCTACTTATAATCATCAAGTTAACTTTTGAGGTTAATGTATCTCCCTACTGATTCACTATTGGATTCCCTGGACTTGGTTAAATATGCTATTGGTGTTCTTCAGTTAACAGTTGCCTTCCACAGTGAAGACATCTCAAACTGCTGCATCCAGTACTTGGAGGCTATTCCTTGGGAGGAAAAGGAAGAGGAACAGATTTTAAAAGCAGTCTCGAAACTGGGGCCAATAGCCATGCCCATACTGATGAGGACCCAACCAGTAGATTTAAGTGCCATAAAAAATGTATTTGTCTCAGCAATTCGCTTTGCCACCCTTTGGAGATGAGCTTCAAACATCTGCACAAGAACAAGTGGAATTCCTGCTTGGAGGGGATGAAGACACTTCATTAGTTACAGCGGATGACGTAGTAAAATCGGTGGTAAAAATGGGTCTTTCCCAAGGTTGTTCATCATTTGAAAAGGAATTGTCTTCCTTGCTTGGACACTGCTGAGATCGTAGAGAAAAGAATTTTGCAGAGCCTATCCAATGTTGAGTGGATTTGTAACATACTCACAAAGATGGATTTAATGAAGGACTTTGTTTCTAGTAGGGCTGAAATGTCTGGTAAAGCTTTGGGGTAGTAGAAGACAAGAAACTTGATAATGTCGTGTAGGGTTTGAAAGTTAAGCTTGTAAAAGTGACTAGGAAAGTAGACGCAGTTGGGTATGGAAATGTGATTCTCCCTGCACCATGTCGGATTCAATTGCTAAAGACATGGCTATCCTATATAAGGAAGACAAAACCTCTCCTAGTTGCAAAGGGCAACAAGGATACAGATTTTCCTTACAAGATGGATGAAGACTTGTGCCAGAGTATTGAGAGAGCAATTTGTATCGTTAGTGTTAGCATTGCCATCGAATGATCAAGCCAATATTCTGTCAGGCTAGATGAAAACCGAACAGGTTAGGTATCCTGACTTGAACGAGGCATTTGAGGTATGGTGTTACCGAACCAAGTCAGCAAAGAGAAGCCGATGGAGGGCTTTTATAGAGTTGGCAATACCACCATTAGCCTTTGATTTGTTCTCTGAAGTTGTTGTATGATTAATTTCTAATATTAATTGATGGTGGCAATCCCCATTCATGTAATTCTAACTCCATCAAAGCTCTAGATGATCCTTTCACCTTTTTTCCCCTTCAATTTCCACGTTGTTTCAGGCATTTGCTCGGGCGATGCTCCCCATATATATATATATATATATATATATATCCCTGGATACAGGGTAAGGGTCAATAGATAATCAGCCGTGAATTAGGTTGGAATTGAGTTTATGACACCAAACTACTAAGAAAACCAGTCCCATGAAAAGCATTAAGGCCGCAAAGACCTATGCACCAATTATTCGTCGTTGTTGTCTGAGGATGAACTGTTGTTAAACGTATTTTTGAATCTGAACTTTGAAATGGATTCTTATCCTGGTGTATATTAAACCCCACAGACAAGCTTAGTGACATATCTTTTATTCTTAGAAAACTAGTTGCAAGTTCAAACACTAACAACCAATTGTCCACCTGAATCATCCAACTCACTTTGTTCCCTCGCCAGTGGTCAGACATCCTATTTTATTGAACCATTAACAATATAGTTATTAAAAAAAAAAAAAAAACCACTCATCACCCATCGAAATCTCTACCAACAGGCAACAGCCCCATAACAATAACAAACCAGGCTCAGCTACAAAACATGAGGAGAGAGCAGAAAGAGCGAGCTTTGAATAGGTGAAACACAAACACACCGCCAACAAAGAGAACATCATCATACATCTGTCACCATTATCAATCCTTGAATCAACTTCCGTTTGTTTAAGCAAAAAAAAAAAAAAAAAAAACCAGAGTTGTAATGATAAGGGGGAAAGAAGAAGAGAAAAACAAAGGTAAAAGATGTACGTGAGAGCTGTGCCAACTACAGATCTGAACAAGAATACAGAATGGTTCACGTACCCAGGAGTTTGAACCACTTATATCTTGATCGTTTTCTTTTCATGGCTTATCGTCTTTTCTCTCTTTGATCCTCTGTTGGAACCGCTTGGACCATTGTTCATGTCTCCCATTTCTTTGTAAACCCTCTCTTTTTTTCTTCTTTTGATTTCGATTCATAACGTTGGTTTTTTTTTTCTTGTTTTTTTGGTGCATTTCCTATCTGGTTTTAATTTGATCTCTTTTTTTTTTTTTATTGATGTCTATTTTCTTAGTGAGAATGTTTTCTTGATGGGGTTTTGGAACGAATTATGGGTTTGATGATTTTCTGAGACTTTTGCAATCAAATAAAATAATTAAGTAAATAGAACTCGTAATCCATAAATTTTGATTCAAATTTTAATTTAATTTTTAAATTTAAAAAAACTTTTAATTAATCTTTAATTATCTAAAATTATTCTAATTTGATTTTTTTATCTTTTGAATAGTATAAATTGACTACAAATATCAATTAACATTATGTGATGATCTCAATTAACATTTCAAATAAAACGAGGAATTAAAATAGAATTTTTTCAAAATTTAGAGAGTAAAAACAAAATTATCTCAAAAATTTTATAAATTTTATATGTAGTTTGTAAAATATTAAATTTAAAATTATAAAAATTTAGTTTCATTTTAAAAGTATTATTTTCTATCCATACAATATATCTTAAAATATTAAATATTTTTTATTTTCTTTAAATATTTTATAAAAAATAAATAAAGGAAAAGATAAAAATAATTCAAAAAAACTGATTATATATATTTCCAATATATTTTATAAAATATTATAATTTAAAATATTTTTTAATTTTTATTATAATATAATTTATCAATAAAATAATATTTTTAATAAAAAATATATTTTTAAAAAATTAAAATTAAGTTAAAATTTTCAAAATAATTTTGTTGAAATTACATATCATTTTAAAAAATTAAGTAAAAATTTTTATTTTGGTTTAAGAAATTAAATAAAAACTCTATATCATGTTAAAATATTATGTAAAAATTTTTCAGATCATTTCCAAAAAAAATTTATTAATCTATTAAAAAATATAAAAATTTTATATTCATATACAATAAAAAATATAATTTAAAATTTTAATTTTTTCTTTTTTATAAAAAAGTATTCTGTAAAATATATTTAAAAAGAAAAATAAAGGATATTTAATATTTTAAAAAATAAAATTTTTGGATAAAAAATATTTTTTATTTTGACTTATGAGTAAATTAATATTTTTAATAATTTTTTGTTTTTAAAATATATTAATTTTTTAAAAAGGATTTTGAAAATTTTAATTTAATTTTAAATTTTAAAGATCTATTTTCTATTTAAAATAAAAATATATCTAATAAGTTACATTATAACAAAAAGTATGCAAATATAAATATAAATATAAATTTAATATTTTTATAACACATATATGAAATATATAAAATTTTGAGCTACTTTTATCTTTGATTCTTAAACTTCGAGAGAATTATATTTTGGTCTTTCATATGTTATGTGAAATGATAGCTAATGTTATTGCATGGTATCAATTGGTATTTACTATTAATTTAGACGATTCTAAATGAAAAGATTAAAATAAAATAACTTTAAGTAATTAGAGATTCAATTAAAATTTTTAAAGTTTAGAAATCAAAATAGAATTTAGATTAAAGTTTAAGGACTATGGGTGCTATTAACCTAAAAAAATTTCCTTAAAATTTTGGGATTATTGTGGATTAGCTCTGCAATATTGCCTTAACTAGAGAGATTAATTACAGGTACCTTGAATTGCTCCTTTGGGAGAGGAATAGTAAAAAGTTTCAATTTTGAGTTTGTGCTTGGCGGAAAGTCTATGTCTATGATTACAACTACTCAAATAATTTCTTGATAGTATTAATTTATGTTGTTTCTTGTATTTGTGAATTAATAATATAGTGTTGTCTTTAGTTTCTTGGCCTTTGTGATGCTATTGCCTATATGGCTACATCTCCAAGTGTATTACAGTTCAATTAGATAAGGAGGGGAAAAGTTTCAGCACCAACTACACTATTACTTGGGTATGTGTTGGATTGATGTCTTTGATCTCTAGATACTAATAGACAAATACTCTTAAAAATTATATAATGAGATGACTCAGTACTTTTCTTGGTATTATTTTAGGTTAGGCATGCTATAACATGTTATTTATGAACAAGTGAATAAACCATAACTCTTGAAACTTTTTTTTCTTTTCATTTTCACTACAAGGGTTTAGGTTTTTAGTGACATTTTTTTTAATGTTTAGCGACGTTTATAAATGTTACTAAAAAATTTACAGCGTTTTTGAAAAATGTCAATCAAAGTGCCTACTATACATGTATCGCAGAACATAACGATATTTTAGTAAAAGTGTCTCGATATTAACGACGTTTGTATCTGAAAACGCCACTATATTAATGACGTTTGTATTTTTGAGACGTCACTAATTTAGTAATGTTTTTATGAGAAAAATACCGTTGCTTTTGTGACATTTGTATAAAAAAAAGCTATTATTTTAACGGCATTTTCTAGTAAGAGTGCCATTACTTTTAATTGCATTTTATAATACAAACGTCACTAAATTATTCATTTAGCAACATTCTTAAATGCAAACGCCGTGAAATTAAAAAATATATTTTTTTAAATAAAAATTTCTGTTAATATTTACTATTTTCATAAATGATCTTAAATTCAAAAATTGAAATTAATATAAACTTAATTTACGTTCAAATATGTATCTAATTAAACATAAAGTTTGATAATTAATATAATAACATTCAAATATTTTTAATACATTAACAAAATAAAAATTAAAATATATGAAATTGCTGACTGTATAGATTTTGAAGGCTGCCAATTGATGAAGGAATTTTTTTACCTTGATCACTAGCGTACTTAAGAACCTACTGAATAATACCATACAATATCAGACACTTCATTGTAAGCTTTTTTTATATTAAAAATATAAATATTTACTAAATATAATACCTGAGTTGGTAGACCATTACGATCAATTACTGAAAATTATTGTTGCACAAAATTCATAAGATGATCGAATCAATCATGCAACTGCTGAAATTTTACATGCTTTTGTTCCATTCTAGCATTTTTTTTCTCAATTTTGTCATGCTCTTGTTCTCTTTCTGCTTCCATTTACTGAAAACGTTGTTGCATAATTTGTAACTAATTTTTCAATATTGAAATGTCTCGCGAAAATTAACTTGCTAAGAATGTAAATTATTGAGAGCTATGTCCATAGTAGGTAGATAGTGTTGGACCCAATCCAAGGCTTCAGACCCGTCCATGCCTTTCTTTTCCAGCAACTTCTATGAATATCCAATTTTTCAATTCTTGCACGTTGAGAGAACCATCAGATGCTACTTCAATCTCAGCAGCCATTTTTTCTTCCATTTTCTCCTATAAATTTGTCATATACAACTATCAAGTTTAATGATTAATTGATAATATGTTAAAAAGAGTAAATATTTACTTTTTGTTAAAATAGATATTACAAATTACCATAATTTTTTGTGTTTCAACATTCATATAAAATTCATCTTTTTTATGTGTGTTAAGCAAAAAAGTTTCACACGTCTAATTTTACCACCCATCTCATTCTCCTATACAAGAATATATGTTATTCGATATGATACATATCAATTGTAACTTATTCATGCATATCAAGCCTGTCAATCAAGTTCAAAATTTTGAATAATTTTAAAATCATATATTTATATTTCGACCCATTAACAACACAATAATCTTAAATAGATGCAAATCATAAAAGCATTTTGGGCTTTCACACATATCGATCATAGAAATCAGATTCAATTATTTGGACAAGTTTAATATCATGGATTGAAGCCATTCAAACTGTTGAAAGCCATCCAAAAGTTTAATTTGTTTATTTGCCTTTTATATGTAAAAATAGTCCCAAATAGACATAAACGATAATTTTTTCACCCATATCAACAGTAGAAACCAAGTTCAATCAATTGGACAAGTTTAATATCAAGTATTAAAACTATCCAAACTATTAAAATACAATAATAACAACAAATTTGTATTTTTACCTAAATAGACATAAACAATAACTTTTTCATACATATCATCCGTGTCAACTAAGTTCAAAACTTTCAATAAGTTTAATATCATGTATTGAAACTATCAAAATTATTAAAATAGAACAATAACTATTAATTTGCATATTTACCTTTTAATGGCTCAAAACGTTCAGTCATTGGAATAAGTTTAAAATCATAAACTTACTATTTCTTTTTGCTTTCTTGCAAAACTTTTTTATTTACTTGTGTGGCTATATTTTTTTTGCTTTCTGCTATCAATCCCAATCTGTTCTCTTTTCTGTCATAAAAATTAATTGCATATATGATAGAAATACAAATATTACCAACTTAAAGCATAAAACACTATCATCATTTCATTCTACTCTACAAAGTTATAAATTAGTACCTCTCCTTTTCTTGAGAATCAAAATCTAACTAATTGTTCATATTGCCACTTAATCACATTACGAGCTAGATTTTTCATCATTGCCTCTACAGTAGTATTTCGATCGAAATATTTATTCTTCAAATTATGCTTATAATCTTTTCATTTCTTTTTCCAATGACTTAAGCACAAATGAAGTTGGTATTTTAAGTACAAATCTTAACTGTAATAATACAGTAAGAAAAGTTTGAATAAGTAAACAAATGTAAAATAATTATATTTTTATATGTAATTATTTATACTAATACCTCAATAAAGTTTAAAGCATCAGCCTTGACTTCTTTTGAAACTTTATGCCATGTTTTATAATGAATAGGCAATTTCATTCTATTACAGGCAAGCATGCCTAGAAATCTAGCCAACAGTTGAGCCTCTTCACCAATTAGTTACCTATCAGAGTTTGCAAACACTACAATACGCTAGTTCGGAGGTAGTGCAAACAATTCCTTCAAAGTTGTCTGGCCTCTAGTCCTCCGTTGACAATTGTTATCAATTACAACAAATAAAAAATAAATTTGTAAATTGGCAATACTTTTATCATTATACTTGAATTCTAAATATGGGGTATATGATACCTGTATTCAAATTTAAAGCATAATCAATTGACATGATACTATCTAAACCTAGACCTTCCATATTGTCAGATCCAATATCAGTTGAAGGGTTATAAGTGATAGAGTTAGATCTAACAGTACGTTTATTTCCCTCCAAAGGATTCAGTCCATAGCCAATATCAACAGGTGTCACAAAGTTCTGAACTAATATTTTTATATGTATTCCTTTCAACCTACTCCTCTGCATTATAGCTTACTTGCATCATAAAAGCTAATATAGAAAAGATATTAGTTTAGAAACATATATAAAGACACTGAAAAGTTAAGAAATCACAACCTACGATATATAAAGAACATATCAATTTAATTAATCAAAAGATAATTATGATTTACAATAAATAAATATATAATACGAATGCGACATTAATTACATACAATCATTTACTCCATTATGTCTTAAACACTCGAATTATAAAATATAGAAGCATCATTTCATGGTTCATAAATGTCTTCAATAACATCTTTGTGAACCCACTGATCGTAGGTACTAGAGATATTTTCATCCAAAATTTGTTCAACAAAATGATAACATTCAGTTCATATTCAACATCATCTCTGGTATCTAACCCCATATCAAATAAGTTTTTAAGTGAGTTTCGAAGAACAACAAACCAACCTAATTCTTTGGAATCTTCAGAATAAAAATTTGTTTGACTTGAGATGAAAAAGTATAAGGTTTATCGATGCGTTATTGTCCAGTGTAAATTAATCGAAAAAAATTCACAAGTGTAAATCTATATTGATCTTTTTTAATATCCCTCGTACTATTAACATTAGCCCAATCACACCGAAATAAGATAATTTTTCACTTGTCATAATAATTTAACTCAATGATATCATTAATCATGTTATAATAGTCAACATTTCTCTCTAAAAGGTTTGCGTCCCTAGCACTAGCATAGCTAGTAGTTGATAAAGTAACAACTCTTGAATTTTGTGTACTTCTAAATCCCTAACGGGATTTAGTGTGAAATCTAAATCCATTGATGATGAAACCTTTGTATCATTTCACAATCTTGTTTAGACATTGTGAAAGACACTTCACCTCTTCACTAACAAGCCTTCCACTCCAAACCTATAAAAGTAGAATAAATATATATGTTATTAATATTAGTTATACCGTAAGCATTCTATATAGATTTCTCATAATGGAAATTATGGCATTACTTACAGTTGCTCATGACCATTCATAAAAGTTTTTGATGAACAACTTATCAAGCTGTCGAGGGTTTGATCGTCGATAATGTGCAAGAGCTCTCAAATTATTTCTATACTCACTACAAAGCATCATGATAAAGTATTAAGAATAAAAAAAAAAGACAATAAATTATGCTTAATGTAATGAATAATTTTTTTGTTAAAAACTTACATGCGAAACGATTCAATTGAGTCACGATGAAAAAGAAATATCAATGTGCTTGTGCCCAAGATTTATCATCTAACTCCATCATTTCAGCTTTACCTATTGGTTGTCCAAAACTTTAAAAAAGATAATTATAAGCAGAGTCAGTATGCTGTATACCAACATTTTTCGATGGTCTATTAAATCTCGTTTCAACATCTTTCAAATAATAAGAACGAAATGTCATACACTCTTCTGCTAAATATCATTCAGTAATAGAACCTTTCGAATAGCATTTGTTTTGACAATAAAATTTTAACCTCTCTAAAAACCTATAGCATAAAACATTAGTCATATATATTTTTAAGTAGAGTGGCATGATCATCAATAAAAATCTAATCAATCTATTAACAAATAATACCATTCGATAGGATACATCCATTGATAATAAATTGGCCCATCGACTTTTACTTCATATGAAAAGTGGATAACCAAATGCTTCATAATAGTAAAGAAGTTTGGAGGAAAAATCTTTTTTAAATGGTATAAAGTAATCACGACTTGATCTTGAAGTTTGTCAAACTCTTCCATATTCATACATTTACCACATAGAAATTTAAATATGTTACTTAATTTAATTACCATAGAAGTGACTTACTTTGATATTAATGAACATAAAGCAATTAGAAGTAAGTCTTGTATCAAAATGTGAAAATCATGTGACTTTAATGAAGAAAATTTTCACTCATTCAGATTTATACATCTCGATATATTGATGTATAGCCATCCGAAACTTTGACATTTTTTAAAACCTTGAAAAACATATCTTTTTCAGCTTTAAAAATCCCAAAACAAACAGCAGGCAATTGATATTTGTCATTAAGAAGCAACTTTGAATGAAAGTCAAGGTGAATCCCCATATTAACTAGGTCAAGTTAACTCTTTAAGTCATCATTTAATCTTCTATTCATATTGAAAATTGTTCTGATAAAATTTTCACAAACATTTTTCTTTATGTGCTTCAAATCAAGGTTATAACGTAATAAATTATATTTCCAATAAGGTAACTCAAAAAAGATACTTCTTTTTTTTCACAATTCAAACTCATTTGGGTCATCTTTTTCATCGTCCTCTTCATCACTTTGAACATTAAGATCACCAACTTCAGTATCAGTATCACTAACTTACGTAATATGAGGTCAAACACCTTCAAAGATGTCACTTACTCTTTTCTTTGATAGAGTCATTTTTCCATAAGTAAAATTGATATCTTTTAATTTTGACAAGATATTAGACCCACTAATGGGTAAAGATGATCTATTCAACTCTTTAGTACTATCAAAAAGATATTTTTAGAATCTAAATCAATGATTATCATCTAACCATTAACGATATCTCATATAATAGAACTTTCTACCATTATGTAACCACTTTGAACATGTTTGAACAACATAACATGGACAAACATAATGATCTTTTGTACTTCAATCAGATAAATTTGCATAAGTAAAAAAATCATTGATAGTCCATAATAAAGCAGTATGCATATTAAAGTTTTCTTTTTTTGATGCATCATAGATCTCAACTCATTTTCATAATTATTTTAACTCTTTAATAAGAGGTTGTAAGTAGATGTCTATATCATTACCTGGACCTTTTTTCTCGAGAATTATCATAAACAATATAAATGATTATTGTTTCATAGCAATCCATGGTGACAAATTATAAAGAATCAATACAACTAACCAAGTACTATAAAAAGTATTCATCATTTTGAACGGGTTGAATCCATCAAATGCTAGTCTAAACATAACATTTTAAGGATCAGATGTAAAGTCTGAAAATCTAGAATGAAATGATTTTCATGCCAAAGAATCTGTAGAATACCTCAATGATCCATCATCTGTCCATTTCTCATGATGCCATTTCATTGAATCTACAGTTTTGAAAGACATGAAGAGTCATTGAAGTCTTGGTATTAATACAAAATAGCGTAAAACTTTAACAAGCTTCTTTTTAACATAGACCTTATCACCATCCTTATTTAACCTTTCATCAGGGTTTTTGTCCATCTAACGAGAAATACCACATAAATGACAAGATTCTTGATTTTTTCTATCACCCCAATACAACATGTAATCATTGGGACAGCTATGAATTTTTTCATATTCGATACCTAAATCCTTGATCATCTTTTTTTTTATTTTTTACATGATTCAGAGATTTTTGTAAAAAGAAACATTTCTTTCATAAACTCTAATAATAAAGTCAGAGAGTTTTTCATCCATCCACATAAGCATTTCAAGTGAAAAAAATAAACACATAAAGATAACCTTAAATGCTTCAATCCTTCATAAAGTTTTTCATTCATATCCTTAAGTAACCTATAAAACTTTGATGCTTCTCTTTTAGGTTGTTGGTCATGTACACCTATCCTAAGTTCACCAAATTCATTCATTTCAATATTGCACTGATTAAATCCTTCATTTTGGGGAGAAAGATTATGAAAATATCGTAACATGCTTTCAATGTCATCTGCTATAAAAAGATCATGTTGATATTTGAGAGCCCTTGAAGTTGAAAAAATTTTAGTAGAATACTTTAATGGTACAGACTCTCCATAAAAATACCAATTAATATATCTTGAGAGAAATTCAATACAAATTAAATGTTCAAAAATAACTTGACGCGTTTGCCACTTGATATTAGCACACTTCACACATGAGCATAATATCATATTATCTTCACTTGTATTCTTAAATGCAAAATTAAAAAAAAAATTTCACTTCATTTTTGTACTCTTGATTTAATCTTGACTTTTGCATTCAACTCTTATCCATTTAGTACTTGCTACATTATCAGACCAAATGCATATAAATAATTTATATAAAAACGAACATCTATAAAACTTAAGTTTACTATGTTTTAAACAAAAGATAATAATAAGACCAGTATTTATAAAAAATGAGAACTCCTTGTTGTGAAGTATTTTATCAACTACCTGATATTATGAATGTTAAAACTCTGTTACTAACATAGACAGTACCAAGAGTATTTGTAGTTGGGGTTGAAATAAAGTGAAATAAGATGGGTTTTAGAGAAAATTATTTAAACCAAAAAGAAAATCACGAATTGTAAAAGTTGAAGGAGTAGTCGAATGAAGTTAAAGCTACAGTAAATAAGTAATGAATAGTCAAAATAAGGTTCTAAAAGATAATGCTCGAATACTAAAAGCTAAAGGAAAGGAAAAGTAAATTGTAGTTGGTCTGAAAAGAGAAATAGTAAAATAATAAAGATGAAGCTTGAAATTGGTGATTGGATGCACTAAGTTTGAAAAAACTTTTATTGGATCGGATTATTGAAGGCGTTTACTAAGAAAAACACATTCAATAAATTTCTTCTAAATATTTTTTGAATACATTATAGGCATCTTCAACAGAGTCATAGTAAAATTGTTTGGGATTATTAAAGGTATTTACACCACAAAAACATATTCACTAATTTCATCTAATTTTTATGGTATATTTACTGAAGGCATTATTTGCATAAAACACATTCAATAATTTTCTCATTTTTATTTGTGAATATCAGTGAAGATGATTTTCTACTAAAAGTGTCTTTAATAATTTCTTTTTAAAAATTATTTAGGATTATTAAAGGCGTCTTCTATAGAAAATGTCTTTAATATTACACTACTAAAATTTTAAGAGATTATTGAAGGCGTTTATTCTAGAAAAATACCTTACATAATTCATTTTATTATTTGAAAAAATTTATTGAAGACGTATTCTAATGTAAAACGTCTTCAATATTTCACTACTCAAATTTAAAAACGATTAGTGAATGCGTTTATTGTAGAAAAACGACTTCACTAATTTCTTTTAATTTATGTACATAATTATTGTAGGCATTTTTTGAGAATAAACGTATTCAATAATTTTTTTTAAAAAATTTTAGTATTATTAAAACCGTCTTGTAGTAAAAAAAGTCTTCAATATTTCACTGCTCAAATTTTAAAACGGTTAGTAAAAACGTTTATTCTAGAAAAATACCTTCACTGATTCCATTTAATTTATGTACATAATTATTGAAGGTATTTTTTCAAAAATAAATGCCTTCAATAATTTCATTTAAAAAATTTTTGAGATTATTAAAAGTATCTTCTAGTGAAAAATACCTTTAATATACCAATACTCAAATTTTAAGATGGTTAGTGAAGGCGTTTATTTTAGAAAAACACCTTCAATAATTTTTTAAATTTTTTACATAATTATTAAAAGCATTTTTTGATAACAAACGCCTTCAATAATTTTTTTTCTAAAAAATTTTAGGATTATTAAAGGTGTCTTCTAGTGAAAAACGCCTTCAATATACCGTTACTCAAATTTTAAGACGGTTAGTGAATGCATTTATTCTAAAAAATACATTTAATAATTTTTTTAAAATTTGTACATAATTATTGACGGTATTTTTTTATAACAAATACCTTCAATAATTTTTTTTAAAAAAAATTTAAGATTATTAAAGGTATCTTCTACTGAAAAACACTTTCAATATACCAGTACTCAAATTTTAAGATGGTGAGTGAAGGTGTTTATTCTTGAAAAATACCTTCACTAATTCATTTTAATTTTTGTACATAATTATTGAAGGTATTTTTTTTATAACAAACTCCTTCAATAATTTCTTTTTAAAAAATTTTAAGATTATTAAAGGCGTCTTCTACTGAAAAACATCTTCAATATACCAGTACTCAAATTTTAATATGCTTAGTGAAAGTGTTTATTCTAGGAAAACGCCTTCACTAATTCATTTTAATTTTTGCACATAATTATTGAAGGTGATTTTTTAGAACAAATGCTTTCAATAGTATTAAAGGCATCTTTTAGTATTAAACACCTTTAATAATGTTAATGGGATTTTTAAAGGTATTTTTTTTAGAAGAATGCCTTCAATAATTTGTTATAATTTTTTAAAAGAATTTATTGAAGCTATTTTTTGCATAATATGCCTTCAATAATTTCTTTCATTCTTATCACGAAAATATCAGTGAAGGTGATTTTCTACTCAAAACTCCTTCAATAATGTTTTTAGAATTATCAAAGATATTTTTTGAGAAAAAACGCCTTTAATAATTTTTTTTGAAAATTATTTTTTGGATTACTAAAGGTGTCTTTTAGTAAAAAATGCCTTCAATAATCTCCAACTAAAATTTTAAAAGGATTATGAAAGGCATTTTTTCAGTCCCCTATTTTGAACATCGAAATCACAAACTGTTAGTATAGAGAATGATTAAAAGTTGCATTAATCAACCAAACCAAACCCATAAAAGCATTTCTATTAGAACTTTGATTTCTTTATCCCTATTGTCCCCACCTACCTTCACCAAATCTACGGCGCACGCCTTTCTATTTACCAGTATGTCTTTATTTTTTTTACTGTATTATTTATATTATTCGATAAAGCTATTTTTTTTTATTCTTTACTATTTACATATGCGTTTATATATTTTTATTAATTTCACCGTAAGCATAGTCGTCCAAGCACCTTTCATTGCATGTATGCTGTTTCTATGTAGTTTTCTTTAAATATTATGATTTGTTGAACTTTATTGTGTGATATTATTTTGTCGAATGGTATTGTATGATATTGGTATGCTAAATCGTATATTGAATAGCTTGCTGAATGGTGTTTCTGAATGGTTTGTTGAAGGTTATGTCTGAGCACATTACTAATTGGGTTGTTGAATTGTGTTTCTATACATAGTATGGTATTGCTTGTATTTAATTACATACAGTGTTAAATTTAGACAGTCATTTTGTATAATTCGTATAATTATAATCAAAATTATAGGTATTATAGACTCCAAACAACATTATTCTCCTTTTAATGAACATGTGTAAGACACACCTGTAGGCCAAAAAAGAAAAGGAATGGACCTAAATAAACAAATTAAAATGAGTGACATAAAAATTCATGTTGATTTCAATCAAAGTGGACAGCCTATGTCTGAAGGAATTGCCAAGTTGGCTACTCATATTGGAATCGTCGTCCATAGTAGGATTTTAATTACGTACACTAATTGACGACGAGTTTCTGAGGATCTAAAAGATGATATATAGTAGTCGGTTGTGATATGTTTATTCAACTATTTCGTAAACTTGGTTAAATGATCATTTAATTGAAATTCAATGTGTTCATACTAATTATGTTATCTTATTTAAGAATGGTTCGACATCCTAATTGACTGTAAAAAAGTTGTGTTGCAATCTGCTGGGAAACCATTTAAAAACTTTAAAAGTAGATTGACAACCCAATATATTTTACTGCTGGCTAATCAAGGTGATGTATTGGTTATTCCACCTGCGTCATATGTAGATGTAATAAGTGTTGAAGATTAGACAAATTTTGTTTAATATTGATTTTTAAAAGATTTCTCAGTATGCAAACCCATTACCGAAAAATTATTTATAAGTCTTTATACAATATATCCTTTGATCTTCATATGTGATTGACATAATTTCTTTCTTTTGTAAAAAATTAAAAAAAACCAATGAAACATTCGGGCCAAACAACAATATCATCATCAAACAGCAAGAAAGGGATATGCAAATGTGAAGTATGAACTTGTATGTATTCATACACTTATTTTATACTCATTAATGAATATTTATGAACATTAATTTCATACATTCTGATTCTTATATTACGATAATTTAATAGGAATTAACGAGCTTTGGCACTGAAGCTTTCATATGGGATATCTGAAAATAAGGACATCTACGAAAAAATAGATCTTTTAGAGATAAAGCAACTGAAAAAATAAAAAAAAATTTGTATGTATAACTGTTTTTTTAATATCATGTATGAATGGCATTGTGGTTGTATGCATGATTTTATACTAGCTTGTATGGATTTGTTATTACAGCCCATCTTATTATTGTCTATCAGAATGATTATGCTGTCAAAATTCAATCTAGTAAGCTAGTAACCCAATATGGTGAAGATCCATTGTCTTTAGTATTAGGCACTAAAGAAAAGCCTGGTCGGGTTCGTGGGATTGGTAAATTTATCTTGCCATCAAAATTTTTTAGTAATCAACCTAAAACCTCGTGAATGAGAAATACACAATATGAAGTAATCATTGAGTAACAACAGCAAAGAATTGATGACCATGAATAGCGCCTTAATGAGCAATAACAAAGACTCATTGCTTTGAAGGCTATGTTGGTAGCAATGTAGCATAACATACCAATAAGCCAGCTTGATAGCATCATCCATGTAGGATAAAGCTTCCATTGCAAGTCAGGTAGTGAACCCAACTTTTGCTACCACCCATGAAGTATGATTTTGTTTATAAGTTTAATATTAATTTGTTTATTATATTTATTGATTTAATTTTAATACTTATATTTCATTAAATATTGTAGCAAGATGTTGGAACTCAGAGTATGATCTTTGCTCAAGCTACCATGGATAAGTTATCTAATTATTCGCTGGAGCATTTATCCAGAGGAAACTTCATAACCATTGAGTCTAAGGAAAGGGTTATTTGATAAACTATCATTTTTTTTATTGGTATAGAGAAGGTTAACAAATTTTGTGAACTAGATAAATTATCAGCTATTGATATTGTTACTTATATGAAGTTAGCTTATAAATACAAATATACACATTCAATATGTATTAATCTATATTATAGTGTAATACTAACTAGCATTGTTGATTGTTATCGTGTAGCTTCCTATATAGAGAGCTCAATGGAAGATAGTTGAACAATAAATTTAGATTCGTTGACTCCAACTTCATTAGTGAGCATAGTGGCACAGTCATTTATCGTACCAATCATGTGATTGAATACATGAAAAGATCGACTGATTATTATTTACTTTCGTATAATGCGCAGTGAGTTATATTCCACCTTAATTATTCTAACCTTACCCAAATTTGATCTGATGCGTAATCTGAGTATATCATTGTTATTATTTTACAATCGTCATTAGGTGTTTATTGTGATTTACACTAAATCCTTAATGCCATACTTACTTAATTCAGTTAATCTAATGGTTATGCCTAACCCCGATATTCAAACTTTTATAAAGAGGTATTGCACTTTATTTTATTATATATCTTTTGTTTCTTCATAAGTAATTTTATTTATGTATTAAGTAATTATTTTCTTTTCAATTTATGGTAATATCTGCATTCGATAAGAAGACAAAGAAACCAAAGTGAGTGTCATTATCGATAAATGTAAAATTTATTCTTTTATGCTGAATTTGTGTAAATAAATGTATCCTAAACCACTCAATTTAATTTTCAAGTACCTCGTCAACCCGGTAATATTGAATGTGGATATTATGTCTTTTGTTTTATGTGAGAGATAGTTTTATATGATTTTATGATCACACCATTCAAGATTAATATAAATTTCATAAACTCGTTATATCTTCAAAAAAATAAAAAGCTAAATTATGTTCTCATTTATTAACATTTACTTCTGATATTTTTTTTAGTGAGAGAGTAAAAAAAGCTTCACGGTAGAGGAACTAGATGAAGTCTGTAAAGAATGGTGTAAGTATGTATTATCATTTATCAATGTTGATAGACCTTGAGGTTAGACATTGTTGGTTGAATGTTAATATATGAGGAATAAATTGTTACAATGTTTTTAACATGCCATGTTGAATGAAAAATTTAAGTTTGTAGATTAGGGTATTGGTTTAATATTATTGGTATACTTAATGTGAACACACACAGTGTCCTTAATATATTATTGAGTACGATTATTTTAAAAAAATATATTAATATGATAACGTTATCAGTTTTAAATTAGGATGTGTGGTCAATTTATTGAAATACAACAATGTTCATTATATAAATTTCAAAACGTAATTCGTAGTATCATATATATAAACCAAATATTTTCTGAGCATAAATATACAATTGACTTTAAATCTTTTTTGGGCATAAACCTACAACTGACTTGACATATACAATATCAAAAATATTTTTTAATGGGATTAATGAAGGTATTTTTAGCAAAAAAATACCTTGAATCATCCTCAACAAAATGTTATTGAAGGCGTTTTTAACCAAAACCTCCTTCAATAATCCCATCTAAAAAAATATTATGTGGAATATTAAAGGTATTTTGGGTAAAAAACACCTTTAAGAATCCGTTCAAACTCTTTTGTATGGATTGTTGAAGGCATTTTAAAAAAAATTACCTTTAATAATACCAATTAAAAATTGATTAAATGGATTATTGAATGTGTTTTCGGTCAAAAACACCTTCAATAATTCATTCCATATTTTTTGTATAGATTATTAAAAGCATTTTTTTTATCAGAAATGCCTTGAATAATTCCTAACAAAATGTTATTGAAGGCTAAAAAACTATCTTTAATAATCTGACCATTCAAATTTGTGGAGTATTAAAGGCGTTTTGAGCCAAAAACGCCTTTAAGAATCCATTTCAACTTTTATGAATTATTAGTTGGAATGGATTCTTGAAGGTGTTTTTGACAAAAACCACATTTAATAATCCAACTAAAAATTTATTGATTGGATTATTAAAGGCGAGATTGGCCAAAAATGCCTTCAAGAATCGGTTTCATATTTTTTCTATGAATTATTAAGGGTGTTTCTTTGCTAAAAACACATTCAATATTCTCTCCAAAATTTTTTAAAGCAATTGGTGAAGGTGTTTTTGCCCAGAAAATGCCTAAAATAATCAATTACAAATAATCTCTACAAAAACTCAAAAAGGCTAAAGGAGGGATCAAACCTACCACCTTATCGTTAACATCCGTTCGATCCAAAATTTTTTATATGATATTTATTGAAGGTATTTTTTACAAAAAATACTTTCAATAATCTTGTGAAATTTTTTGGTGGAATTATTAAAAGCATTTCTTGTAGAAAGCGCCTTCAATAATCATATACATTTTTTTATAAGAGGACTATTGAAGGCATTGTCTGTCAAAAATACCTTCAGTAATTCTCTATCAATTTTTTAACGAGATTATTGAAACCATTTTCTGCCAAAAATACCTTTAGTATTCATTCAAATTTTTAAGATAGGATTATTCAAGACATTTTAATCGATAAATGCCGCTAATATCAAGTTTTGGGTGACGTTTATAAGTAACAACGTCGCTATTTGAATATTTAGTGGCATTTTGATAATAAATGCCTTAAGTTTTATAAAAACACGAAAGCTAACGACGTTTGTAAGTGAAACGCTACTATAAAACTGTCACTAATCTTTCATTTTCTTATAATGTTTTAAACAAAAAGTAATTAATAAACTGAATTTTCTATTGGAAATTCTATGCATCAACTATTTCAAATTAGCTTGAAATGGTATATTCCTACTAAGTTGCATGCTTACAAGAGATGGATTTTTGTCCTTTTTCTTTGTCTTATGTGAAGAAGTCTTGACTAATACCCTAATTCATCAATTAGTATACTTAGGCATCATGAGTTTCTAAATCCATTATTTCTCAACCTCTTGGGATGGTTGTAAAGGGCTAATCGATCTTTACATTGTTAGAGTAAGTGTGTGTTTTCCACCCTTTAAGATTTGATTAGACAACATCTATGCTATCAACTTGTCATAAATTGTTTTTATTTTTCATGATTCTAGTGCAAAACTTTGCTAGTTTTCTCGATAGCATTGTATGTATGGATGAATGGACATTTGAATTTTAAGTCATAAGGATATGCTCAGTAGCAAATTGAATGAGCCATAATAGTACACCTTTGATTACCAACATTTGTCAATGTTTTGGTATGTCCCCTTGATAGCTCTTTTTTCTGCCTTTTAAAGAGTGGAAGAAGGCACATATTTCACCTATGTAGTTGAAAATAATTTAATGTTGATGAACCACAAAATCTCTTCCCTTTTCCCCATATATTTGCTTGTCATTATTATACCTAACACTATGTTTGGATTGAGGGGAAGGAAAAAAAAAAGGAAAAGAAAATAAAGGAAAGTAATGAAAACAGAAAAACTTTTTTTTTGTTTAGATAAACTTTTCATTTAAAAGAAAGAAAAGAGGTAAAAACTCAATATTCTTTAGTTTTCCTTATAATCCTTATTTTTTTAATACCCAATTTGGGAGAAAAGCTAAGCAAAGCAAAGTTAAAAAAAAAATTATTTTTATAAAAAAACTATTATATCCATATTTTTATTATGAGATTATATTTGATTATATAACTAACATTTCCTATAAAAATAATTTTTTATGAGTATTTTATATAACATTACAGTTTATAAATATTTTATGATTTTTCAAGTTTTAACAATAAAACAAGCCAAATTATTGTCAGAATAAATTAAAAGACTGAATTAAATATAAAATTAAGAATAAATCAATAACTAACTAATACATTTTATCGTATTAAACATGCTCAATTTTGTTTAGAAAGATTTATTTATACAAGTTAGCTAGTATAAAGATATATTTATATATTATATGTTACTTTATAAAAAAAAAGTTATAATTGAAAAAAGTATTATAATGAATTATTTCCTTTCATTTTCACTATTTATCCAAACAATGGTAGTTAGAATTTCTTTTCTTTCTTTTCCTATATTAATTTTAACTATCCAAACAAATGGTACATGTACCATTTTCTTTCCTTTAAAAAACTTTAATTTTCTTTCATTTCCTTTCCTTTCATTTATTTATATATATCTAGACATAGCGTTAAGATAGAGTCAAGAAATTATTGTCTTCACTTTTTGCTACAACAATTACAAATGCTATAATATCCATTTTGTTATCAACGTTACAAGCTATGTTTTTTAATGAGTTTGTTATGCATGGATTTGTTGGAAATAGTGACTCAAACCTCATAAGAAATTTATTTGAGATTTGTTAAATATTACTAGATGAATAAAAAGATTTGTAAAAGAGGAATTCTAAGAGAAAAGAGATTCTTAATAGGTAAGTTTGACTTACAGTAAAAGAATTTAAGAGAAAATGGATTATTAACAGACAAGTTTGTATGCTTATAAATAGATGAAGTCTCTATAAATTTAGGTATGAAAAAAAATATGAGTTATAGACTTTTATGGGATAGACATCCTATAAGATTACTAAAGATTTATATCTTATGGATGTCTTATAGGTATGTATAACTGTATGTTTATGAGTGGACTAAATAAGATTGAAATGATCCATATAGGTATGATGTATGAGTGCATATGAATATACGTTTGTTCGTGTTGAAATGGTGCACATAAGTATGTATTTACTTGGGTTAAAAATACTCTATAAGACTATAAGTGATTGAAAATATCTATGGGTATTGGTTATAAGTGTTTAATTTGATTGTATGTTTGTAATTCTCTATAACTAGTTGATTTTATTTTTCATCCGTAGATATAGATCGATTGAACCGTATCACATTAAATTATTATCTTTTATGTGATTGATTAATTATTTGATTATGTATCGCTGGCTTGATTGGATAAAGGTTTTTTGCCGAACAGAATTCACATCTTACCTTAGGTCACGTATCAGTTCTTTCACCGGAAAAAAGGAACACCATTCTCTGATGACTAAGGTATGAGGTATCTACAACGGTTTGACGTGGTGGGAGCAAATAGACAATGGCAATTCACTTGCAATAGGAAGTTTTTGACCGTTGTACCTGTTGTGCTATAAGTGTTCAATTTCCACTATAAAAAGCCTTTAACGGAAATTGGAAGCAACAATATGAAATATTTTTAATTCCCGGATACGTTCATTTCTCTAAAAAGTAAATGCAACGAGGGTTTCCCGTTTTATTTGATTCAGATGTACACGTTCTGTTAGATGCCCACTGAGTTATGGTCAAACATTGCCAACATCCATGAATGTCTAGTATACATATCTAATCGATTTACAATTGTACAAAGGATTAGTTGACAAAGGACAGTTTCTTGGAAGGCCTAGTATACATATTTAGACCTCCTCTCTGCCCATCCACTAGTGCAATTGTGGATACCTTGGTCAGCCACTTCTTCCAAGTTAATGACTTCCCTTTGGGAAGATGAATCTCCATTGGTATAAAATTTCTACCCAATTGCATTAAGTACGTTGTAGCTTACATTGCTTTATATGAAAGAAAAAGTTAAATACTTCCTATCTGTTGGATGACATCTTACAGAAAAGTTTCAAACAGTATGACACCTTGCTTAGGTCATTTGAATTTGAACTGTATATTTTTTGTCGCACACTTGATTCTTCTGTCAGTTCATTATTGTCTTGACATTTGGAAGTGCTTCTTGCATTGTCTTTTCGAAGGATGACATTTAACAGTTGATTGAAAAAGCTCACACATCACTCACCAGACACTTCTTTGCTCTTTCATGATGAGTTCATCACTTTTCTGCATATTGAACAAGCTGTTTATTGCTGCCATATTTGTTGTATGGCTCTTAAATGGAAATTTTGTAGCAATTTGTTACCTTAGATAAGAGAACTGTGATGTGATGCAAGACATAATACAATAACTTTGATATATATATATATATATATATTATCATGGTTAATGCAATCCTTCTCTTACCTACATTATTTCTGCCAGGTATCTTATCGCCTCACACACAACAGATTATCAAAACCCGATGCTTTTCTTCAACACATTGGCTGTTTTTGTGCTTGTGGTTGCAAAGTTCCCTAACATGCACAAGGTCCGTATATTTGGAATCAATGCTGATCATTCATTGATCTGCGAAGGAATCCACGTCCGGTTTCTCTAGCACTAGGTTTCATTATTTTGTCCTTCCAAGTATAATTATAATATCCCTGTACAGATAATGGATCTGAAAAGGACATTGTTATTTCTCTTTAATGAAGTGAATACATATACCTCTCACCCTTTATGCCAGGGAAAAATACATTCACATAGAGTAATTTCTCTTTTGCAAGCCAGAACTCTTCTACTTCATTCGAACTTATCCTCCCCAATATTACTTTTTTTTTAAAATAAAACTGAGGTTTAGGATTCGATCTTTTTCTTTCATATTTACAATTAAAAAAAAAAAAAGGAAAAGCAAGGTCTTCATGAATAGTGCCATCCAACCTTTTCACTTCAAGGGTACATGAACATGTCGGCAGTGGGTCACTCCCTCACTCACTTGTCCACGAAGCCTTGAGTGAAACACAGTGTGACTTGAATTACACGCTAAATTAGTACACGGTACTCCTTCTGGTCGTAGATCATACATAAAAAAAATTTAAAACTCGATTTAATTAATTCATGTAATTATTTTAAAAGATAATTTATAATATAATTAAAAATTAAATTTTAATACTTATAATTTTGATTTTTTATCCTCATATTTCAACCTTTTAATACATAAAAATGAATCCTGTATTTGTCGAATAGACATCGAGCAATGCTCTAAATTCTCCCCTTTTGGCTTCGTTTCTAAGTATTGTTTACTTCATATATAGTTCAGACAAGATATATATATATATATATATATATAAAGCTACCGTCTTTTGAATAAAAAAGAGTTGAAATAAGTTTAGAATATGCATGTAACATTTGGATATTGCAGGTACTTAGTTATACTATATGAATTCGAATATCCATGTTAGGGCATGGAAAATGAGTTTTATATAATTGCCAACCTCCTCCAAGTAGATCAAAGTCTTATACCAGATGACCTATCCGGGAACAAATAAACAAGAGCCTTTTTCATCACTTTACCTTTTCCTTTTTCTCTATGATGTTTTCCAAAAATAGCTTCTTTGGGTAAGGAAAAATTTTGAATCTGAGCTCCATCCTTGTTGTTCAAGGAAAAATGTTTTTGTCAGGCATTCTTGTTGTTTAGACTAAAATGTAACATGGGGTGGTTTGATGGGTATTCTGGTTTCTAAACAGCACATGGAGAAAGTAAAGTAGGATCAACAGGTCATTAACTTAAAATAAAAGAGAGCCAGTTTAATTTGGGCAGGGGAAAGAGACTTCCATGATAGAGAGAGGAGTGGGTACAGGAGGAGAATTAACACATTTGCCAGATATTATGCACACTTAAGTGGCTTACAGCAAAGAGCAAAATTGAAATAACATATAATAAAAGGGGTGTAGATCTGGATTGATCAACCTTAGTGGGGTGCATTATTCTTCAGCGCACTTGTCGAGGGGAATGTTTGTGGGTCCCTTCTCAAGACCAAAAGAAATTAAGGAGGCTCTCTCAGATCTTTCTCAATCTTTCAATTAGAAAAAGGAAAAGAGGGTGGCTCTCTCACTGGAAATGGGGATAATGTGAAGGAGCCTTCAAAACTGTTTGGATATAGAAAATCAGTAGGTGACCTTTTGGATTGATCAGGCAGGTTTCAATATAGCCTTCCAGAATAACACAAAACTTTCAATTACTATCCTTATTATTCATTCAGGCATTCTGTAATACAAATTTTCAATGGCATGTGGAAGGATCAGATTTCTTACCTGGCATAACTCTTCTCCCTAAGCTCCCATCCTGTCTACAACATAAAAGAAGAGATGGAGAAAATTTCAAAGTCCCAGAGCAGTAACCAATTTGAGATTATTAACAACAACAATTTGTTTGATAAATCGAAATTAGAAACTTTATGAACAAAGTCTTTTTTCCAACCAGGAATTCCTTACAAACTTGAACATTATACATTATTTTTTGTACTTATACCAAGTCAACCAATGACGCATATGGTTGCTCTTTCTGCTCTCTTGATAGGAGAAGATCAACCTATAATGAAGGACGTAGGGCATGCCTCTCCTCTCCTACATTTTTACCCCAAAAAATTCTGGCTTAGCTTTGATCTCTTCTACCATAACAAAGTATCTGACGTCACCCTTAGTGAAGCCAACCTAAAAAATGCTTCAAATTCCCAGCATAACTAAATAGTAAAGAAGATAATAAAGGGGAAAAAAGAAGGATATGTAGAGGCAAAGAAACCCGTGTATTCCTATTTGTTAGTCACGAAGAAATCCAAACAAGTCACCCACCTTAACAAATTAATAAAAAGTTAAAAAGAAAACCCAGGAAAAGAAAAGGAAAAAAGACCCATTATACTTTTCATCTTCTTTACCATGATCCTCCACCTAACATTCCAGTCCAATATCCAGCTGAATCTCCTTGCTCTTTATTTTGCTCAAGATCAGTTGTGCTTGAGACTTGCTTCATATCTTCAAATGGAAACAAAAGCCTCCCAGCTGTCTCTTGAACCCCCTGGAGACTCCCATAACCACTCCCAAGCCCATCCAGGGAGAAATTTAGCGTTGGTTTAAACTCTTGCATAGGAAACCCAGATGTATAAACTGTATTTGGATCTGGAACTGGAATGGGAATGAAAGAATTTAACCCCCTAGAAGAGATTCCAGTAAACAACTCCAAAGCTGAAAGTTGAGATGTAGGGGATGAAGAAGAAGGAATTTGGTTCTTATTGTTTTCTACGCTATTGGGAACTTGAACCAATTCTGAGATACTTCTATAACCTTGACTATTTGGGAAAGCTAGGTTGAGATCTTGTCCATCCTGGATCTTAGGGTTTTGGGTAGAAGACTGTGACAAGCTTGGTGGTGTAACCAGATCAGGATGTTTTTTTGCTGATGATGAAGAAGAAGCTAATCTCTTGTTCTTTCTTGAACCACCTCCAACAGGAATATTTCTGAGGGAACCGCCTTCAGTCCAGTACCTTCTACAAGTCTTGCAAAAGTACCTAGGCTGTGTGAGACTGTAGTTATTGTAATAGCAGAACTTGGTGTTAGTTGAATTGCACCTGGGACAGTTCAAAGCTTGTTCCTTTTGAGGCCTTGCCTTCCTCTCTAAAGCTGCAGGCTTTGGACATGTATTTGTGACTATCTCTTCTATTGGTTTCACCACAATCTCCTAGAAACATAAACAACGAAAAAGCAAAAGAAGATAAATGAAAACACACACACAAAAAAAAAAAAAGTAGGCAAGCAATAACTTCAAGATCAAACAAAGATGATCAGCAGTGAAAAAACTGAAGATTAAAAAGATGATAGCAGACAAACGGAAAAAACCAAACGAGTTAACAGCTTTACACTTTCCAAGATTATAACAAGCCAAATATAAAAGAGAAAAGTAGAAAAGAAAGGTGAAAATAAAAGATTAAAAAAAAGCAGCCTCCTTCCTTTATCTCATAAGCAAAAGATAGATAAAGTGCAAAATGTTGAAAAACTGATAAAAACTAAATTCAATTGAGTGGGGACTTCAACTATAGCCATGAACACCATCATCCTGTTTTTTTTTTTTTTTTCTTTTGTACAACATGAACACCATCATCTTTTGCAAAGAAGAGTACCCAATAAACAAGCAAAAAAAATACAATTGACTCTAAATTATTCCTTTGAAAAGCCAAAAGGTCTCATAGAGAGAGCAAGAGCTAGCAGTTAGGTGATAGATCTCTCTACCTGTGGCCATTCAGCAGTATCCATGGATGGAGCTGAAGAGAAGAAAAATCAATAGTAAAACGTTTTTTCCTCTTGAAACTTGTTTGAAAAGCAGTGGAAAATGAAATGTTTGCTGGTTTTTAAGGACGTTCGATGTATGTATCACCTTGCTTTTATGGGTTGTTTGTATATTAGAGAGTGAAAGAAAGAGATGGGGCGTTTGTCTAATAATTTACTAAATATATAATCGATGTCTATTTTATTCTATAAATAACTCCAAAGTGGGAATATTTGTTTCTGCAAATATATATAATAATTCTATATAGTATGTGAATAAAAATTTGGGCGGTTTATGTTACATATATCCTTATGGTTGATGGCCTTCACCTTTCTGATAAAATTTTTTTACATATACAGCTTGTTTAATACGAGGACGGATCAGTTTATTTTAATGTAATTTTTTTTAATTATTAATTTTAATAAATCAAAAAATAAGAAAGATAATTCAAAAAGAGAAAAAATGAGTTAATCTTAATTTTTAAATTTATTAAAATCAATGATTAAAAAAATATGAAATATTTTGTTTTATACTGATATTAATTAGTTCATTCTCATGATATATATAATTAGAATTTGGTTCCATTACAGAGGTTACCTATTTTTCATAAAAATTTTAATTATTTTTTAATATAATTATGATTTTTTTAACATGCAAATAATAATTTTAATCCAACCTTGAATATTATAAATATATCAAAATTAAAAAATATGTAATATATTATAGTCATGGTTTTGTTATTGGCTTTTGTGCTATATTGTGAAGGTTGTGTTTTTCATTTTTCAAAATTATCATTTATTTAATTACATTTATTATTTTTTTAATTTATTTTAAATTATAAACCTTTTTTAAAAAACATTTAGAACAAAAGGAAAGAAAGATTTTTAAAATACAATTAAATCTTTTATGATGATTTTGATTTGATTTTTAAATTTTTTGGTCTTTTAAAAATTTTTATTATTATATTTTTTAGATTTTGATAAACAAAAATTAAAAAAAAAAAAAAACTACATAAAATTTGGCTAAAAGACTATCGCGCTTGATTTATTCATGGCTCAGTGGTTCAGAGTGGATCTAACAAAACTATGTCGTTTTAACACCTAAAAAATCTAACCTAAAATATAAAAGATAATTTTCTTTCTTATTTTCCTTGTACTTCTTTTTCTCCCTCTAACCCATCTTTCCCCTATCTTTCTCTAAAATCCGATCGTCGATTGCCACCGTGAACTACTGCCCCAGTCACCGTTCGCCGTCATCTTTTTTATATAGTTGTTGATTCCATCCTTAAAGCCAATTTGTTTTGTTGATTCTTCTCATTGACTTAGGTTTGACTAATTTTAGAGAAAAAAAAAAGGCAAAGGACAAAAAAAAAAGACTCATTAAAGAAACTATATGAAAGGTTCATTGATTGCTGCTTAAGCTTGGGTAGGGATGCATCAGGAGTTAAAGCATATTTAATGAATAATTTTGAGTGAAGAAAGAGGCACAAATCATTAAAACAAAATTTGGGTCCCAACTCTTATAAATGCAGAATGGTGAATTGGTCCATGGAACATGTAATCGAATGAGACCCCATAAGATTGATAAGATTGAGAGAGAAAATAATTTAATTTGATCGAGTACGTACCTTTTCAGAGAGTGGAGCTAGCTAGCAATGCGCGTACAGTGACTCAGGATCCACATTTGTTTCGTGCAAATCTTGGTAAATGTGAGGCAATATGAGTTCTAGCAGCCCATTTGCTCTTCACCCAACTGCTGCCTGCTGCATCACTCACTACACATAACCCACCAATGACAGGGCCTGCATCAAAGCAAGACAAAATGTAGTATTGCTGATTAAGCTAACTAGATGCTCGCTAAGTTTACGAGGAGAAGAGGGTTTCAACAAAAAGACAAGAAAATAGCGTATTTCTTTTGTATGTTAAATTTGGAGCTTAGTTTAATTAATTTATGCAATTACAAGATAACATTCAAATGATTTAGAATTTAAATTTTAATATTTATAATTTATTTTTTTAATTTTTACTGAATTTTTTTCTTAAAAAAATACCATGAAAGCAAATTAAGAGATTTCTCATTTTCCTTGCTCATTTATTGATCAATATTGAATGAAATTAAGTTAATTGCATTTTGATTTCTTTTTTCATAAGAAGAGAAAATAATAAATTGATGTTGTTCATGCCACACTCTAAGTTAAGTGTAAGGACTTTGAAATTATGAGAGAAAGAAAACGAATAAAAGTAAAAACAGAAGGAATTTCCTGCACTTGCGCTCCAACACTAAAGTCAAAAGTAAGTAGAGGAGGTCGAAAAGAGAAGTAAGTAGGAAAGTAAAGGAAAAAAATTAGATAAATTAGATAGTATGCAGATAGCTCTATTTGAAGGCTAAATGTTAGGATAATGAGATAATCGAGTTGACGTGATATTATATGTGTGAAGTTTGTCGAAAATAAAAAATACTCTTGATTGCCTACTAATAACCTCTAATAAAAAAAAGATCAATTTATCCTCTAAACCTAAAATACTCTTAACAGATGTAATTTCCATATATTTTTTTTTCTTTTTGGTTTTTCTCTTTTATGGGGATAAATAATCTAATGATCATAGATTCACAAAAAGTTTTCTCATAACAAGTACTTGAGATAAAATCAATTAAGTCATTAGAATACCAAATAAAAATAGTGTTACATGTGAAAAGTAAATGTCGGTGAGATTAAAAATAGTAATAAAAATTAGATTAATTATTATAATGATGAGAATGAATATTATAACGGTAAAATTAAAATTAATAATAAAATATGTGTTTAAATGTAAAAGCAACAATGATAATAAAATATGATTATTACCTTTTATTTCCAATATAAATATTATATATATTACTACTAATATAGTACTATTAATATCCTTTTCATATATATACTTTTAATTATTTATTTTTCATTAAATACTTTTATTTATTTTTATCTCTTTGTTTTCCATTTTTTTGCACCAAGATAATAATTATTTAACTTCAAATCCATTTCTTTCAAATTGTTCCCTCTGCACATTATTCACTACAAACATTTGGTTATTTAGTAAGATGAATGCTCTTTCTGTTTTTATCCAAATATCAGTTAAAAGAGAAGATTTTGGATTATAGAACATGTATTTTTTTTTTTTTATGCTTTATTGTATGATGGCAACAGCTTATTAATTAAGATTTCATTTGGTTGATTTTTTCTATTTTTTAGTATTTTTTTATTTTCAATTATATTTTATTTTTTACATTTTACTTTTTATTAAAAAATAAATAAATAAAGTGCCAACCAAACTCGGAGTTAAACCTAGTTTGACCTTATCAAACTTATATGATCTTAAGCATAAGAGCCAAAGAAATTAGCAAAACAAAATCGTCCAAGCCAAAATCTACTATTTCAAAAAATTAAAATACAAAAAATATAGTTCAAACACTTCCTTAACCGTTGACATGCAAATAGTTTATTTCACTTGTCACTTAAGTAAGACTAGGGTTTTGCTAAGTCACACACACCTATAAGATACATGAATGAACGGTCGTGATTGGCTTGATTCTTTTTGGTCATGATGACTTTCATTGATTATGTGGGACCTCTATCCATCAACGGTTGGACCAAGGATGTAAGTGAATTGAATAAGAATTAATATTATTATTTTTATGATTTCGTCATCTATTTTTTAAAGTTGTTGAAGTTGAATTTTAGTTTAATAAAAAAAATTTATATTATATTTGAGTACGATTCATTTAAATATTAAAATATTTAAATTTAATTTAAATTAAATTTATTTATAAATATTAAATAAATATATTCACAAATATATAAATCAAACTTAAATTAATAACTAAAAACTTGGTCTAAGAAATCAATTTAAGTTTTAAGATTTATAAATAATAAGCCATGTCATTGTACCTCAATGGCCAATGACGTGGGTTCTAGAAAGAAAGGAACATGTCAACTTATAAAGAGTCTCCTTTCCCAATATTGGTTTTCTAAGCTATCTAGGGTACAAATACCATAAACAAAAAGTCTTTGTTGTCTATTTTTAAGTAATTAAAAATTATATTTATAATAATATTTTAAAAACGTTATGAAAGATTTTTAATATATGTTACGTATAATTTTTTAATGTATTAATATCAAATTTTGATTGAAATCTTGTTAAAAGTTATTTAATTATAAATTAATCACTTTATAAGGAATAAATATAAAATATAATAAATATTTATTGAATTTGTTTACGAATGTTAAATGAATTTGTTCGTAAAACAAACAAAATAAATTCTATTCATATTTTATTTATTTATTAAATGAATATTAAAATATCCATGATCATTTGTTAAGATTAATAAACAAAAAAAATGAACATGATTATGAATAATTCATTGAATGTTTTATTCGTTTACATTTTTAATTTTTATATCATATTTGATTAACATGTATTAGCTTTACTAAATCAATCATAACATTCTAAAGTAGAAAAAAATTAAATATGAGAATTTGTATATTTATATTGTGTAAATTATTAATAATTTATATAATTATATTGTGTTTTATATAAAAATTACGTGTGATAATTTTCGTCAACATAAAAATATAAATTTTTTTAATTTTTATTAATCTCATATATATAAATTTTATTAAAATTTTAAATCGTATCATTTTTATGTCATATTATTGAATTATATTTTAAATTATCAAATAAAAAAAACTGAAAAAAGTGGAAAAAAATTGGAGAATCATTGCTAACAAGGCTTGTTTGTCAAATGGGCTCCACATACATACACACTTATAAATAAATATATATATATATATATATATATATATCTCCTAGCCAACAAATAAATAGACATTGTCATGGTGATAGTGCGGATAAGCGAGAAAGATGTTTGTGTTTTTAATTCTATATATCATTTTGGACAACGAAAGCGAATAAGAGACAAATCCTTGTTCTATTTACCATTTTTTAGTTCTACTTATCAAAATATATAGTATCCATGAAAACAACACTACCCTAGTAACTATTTGTTGTATTGTGTAATTATTGATAGTGTTTTTGAATGAAGATAGGGGCGTAGCTAGAGGGGGCTGGCAGGAGCTATGGCCTCCCAAAATGTTTTTTGTACCATTCTTATTTGGCCCCTCCTAGAAAATAATAATTTGTGGTTTTACCCTCTATAACTATAAGCATCAATTTCTAACTTTGCTTTGCTTGGAAAAAATAATACTTAGTCCCCCCCCCCTTTTTTTTTTTTCTATAAGCTTAGTCCCATTTTTTTTTCTAGTAAAAAATAATACTTAGACCTCTATAACTATTTGACCCATCAAAAATAATACTTAGTTCCTTTTTTTCTAATAAAATTATTATTTAACCTTTTTTTTAATATTTTTGACTTCACCTCTAGATGGAGATGAGTTGGATGATGATTTGAAGGTTAAACTTGATAAATAAAGACTTATAACAAGAATATATGATCAAAGAGCGTTAGAATTTATTCTCCAAAATGCGTTTTGATACTCTAATCAAATAAATAGATAAGAGCTGAAGGAGGAAGAAGGAGGTAAAGTGTATAAAAAGCTTCAAGATGAAATACTTGAAGGGTTATTCATGAACATATTTGGACTTCCAATTCACCTTATATGGGGAGTACATAGTGGCGATAGAGGGTGATAGGATAGAATATATAACATTTGATGAAATTTATGTGAAGTCGGAAGAAAATTCGCATGAGTTAATGTAAATTACATTTAATGATTTTAAAGAAGTTGATAATTTTAAGGTAATTTGAGTTTATATTAGATTGATGTAATGTTAATAGAGATATAGGTTGATGATCTGGCATCTATAATCAAAGAGATCCTGATAGATGAGCCTCTTTATGAACGAGCTTTTGTGATGATTAGGGCCTGAGCATTGATCATCCCCAATGGTGATATAGCACTGAGCAAGTACGTGCGAATATGAGAATTGATCAATTGTTTGGGCAAAACAATACACTACTCTATGGGATTAGTGAATGGCGGCGAAATGAAGCCGTCAGATGTGGGACATCATCTTCAATGTAATGGCCCACCAAAAATAGCACCATAGCCGACCAAAACTCTCATCATCAACGCAAGGCCTATCCATTAATTTGGAACCTGAAAGTCTTCAATCAAAAAAAAAAAAAAAAAGGAAAAGAACGAGGGCATGTTGAGGGTTGAGGGCTGTGTTTGTGATGGGAACAAGTGGGCGGTGATGCTGTTTTTTTAGTGGACCCCATTTCCACGCGCATGGTCCATCATAATTCCTACGCAACAAAGCAAAGAATCCAACGACAGCCGTCAGATAAAAAACCCAAATAAAAAAACAAAACAAATTCCTCTTCATAATGTCACGTGACTGACCCCACCTTTGACGTGGACCGCATGTGAGTTAGATAATGCATTCCACGTCATCAATAAAAAAATTTTAATATTATGTTACTACTATGCTCTGTTCAACTTGATGACTTGTGTTATACCACGGCACTATTGTATATAGTCAAAGCATAAGTTTTAAATCAATGTGAAGCCGTTCAATTGAAAACAATAGTTAGCAGAAGATCTTCTGATTGGGACCCGCTAAATCTCTGATGAGTTTGATATCCACCCAGAGTTATTCTTTTAGTGGCACATTAAATGGGAGAAAATATGTTTTTGTGGGCCATGGAGAGAAGTCGATCGTTAATCCAATTTGATCGAAGGAATTTCGACTGTGGGCAAGCGTGGGGAATGGTGGGCTTGGGTTGCACATTGTTAAAACGTGTTGAAAACTTGAATAATTGTGAGTCAAACGCGGCTTTGGCGACTCCACGTCACCTTCCCATCAAGCTCCACAATAGCAGCTTTTGTCCACCTCACATCCACGTCACCCGTCCCAATGATCCTCTCCAACAAAAGCTTAGAGCATATTTCTAAATCTTGATTCTTATTGCTTATTTTGGCAGCATGTTGGGTGAAATTTTCATAAATTTTATTTTATGATTGAATTTTTAAGAATCAGTGACACAGTCAGAATCCCTTAACCTTACGTTATCAAAAGAATCTTATATCTCAATTAAGCTATTATTAATTTTTTTCTGTTTACTTATTTTGTATTACAAATATAGTGATATAAATGGATGCATATTGTTAATGGAATACTTTAGTTTTTTACAAAAGGGAGTGTCATAGACCGCAGCTGAAACGGGGATCATTTATATATGGCAAAAAATTAAGAAGTGTTTGGTATGAAATAATCATTATAAAAATTATAAGGATATATATATATATATATGATGATTAGATCATCATATTTGATAGATATTTAGTAATTTTATATAATAGTGATATTGGATCAACGAAAATGATCAAACCATTGTCTTAAGAATGATTTAATTTTCATAAAAAAAAGTGAACAACTTTTATCATTAAAGTAAAATTATATATAAAATTAATAATAGTTAATAATACGTAAATTAAAATTTTGATTCCTCTTAAAATTATAATTATTTTATATTATAATTTTTATATTTTTAAAATTAGTATTCATTACAACAAATTCAAAAATAATTTGTATATTAATTTTTTTAATGTTTTATATATAATATAATTTTTATTTGATTTAAATATATTAGTTTTATTTTCTATTTCAAAATTTTTTTATTAATTTATATTATAAAAATTAGTTTCTTAATAAATAAACGTATTTAATAATTTAATTATATTTATTGTAAAATAAATAATTGTGAATTATTATTTAAACAATATATAAATTATTAATTTATATAATTATTATCTTATTTTTAAATAAACTAATAATTGATTTTTAATAAATATCAAACACAATAATATTTAATTCATATAAATTAATGATTATTAATTAAATAAAGTGATTTCAAATTATAAATAATAAAATCACTTCAATAATTACATTATCATAATGATAATAAAAATGATATCAAACATTATTTAAAGTGAATCCTTTCACATGGATGATTGCCATGGCAGGGACTCGTTTCCATTATGGCATGTAAATTATGCAATGAGTAGCAAGCCCACAATTATCCTATATAAGCGATGGAATGACCCATTTTTGGACCGCCAGGCCTTTTTCACTAAGCTTGCTCTTCTCCATTGTAAGGGTAGCAAAGAGCGAGTGGGAGAGGGGCGGGGGGAGGGGAGGAGAGAAAAGAAAATGAAGAAGACGAACCTTGAATTTTCATATTTAAATGCTTATAGTATGACCATATAAAGCTTAGTTTCAATCTATTTTCGTCCTTTTTGAAGAAAAGATTTAGAATTGAAGTTAATATTATTTCGTTTTGCTTTTAAGCGGCAGAACTACCACAGACAAAGTTGTGGACTACATTTCAACTCGAAATCTCATTGGGCCAACACGAGTTAGGCCCATATCTTGCCAATGTGGTTGTCAATTTCCTCAATCCTTTACTGTCAAGAGGCTCTGCAACAGGCTGGATGTAGAAGATTTCTAGGACATTGGTTCACATCAGCACATTACCATGTTCAAGAATCCAGAATTCAAGATCCAAGGCTCCAAGCTATGCCTTGAATACCAATTTTGAAAAACAATCTTGGGTTGTCAGTCCAATAATGAAAAGATAAACCCTTTCAAAAAAATTGTTTTTTGCCTTATGTTGGGCCGCTTTACTCTATGTGGATCAATCTAATGCAAGAGCAGTCCATAAAATTTAAGTTCCTTCAAGAATTAGAATATACAGTTGACAAAAGTACAGATAAAATGAGAATGGCTCCCATTTGAATGAATAAACAGTCAGTCCAAAAACTCTCCACAAAAACAATTTTCTTCTAAGCTACTTGTTCAAAGTCAAAATATCAAAATCTGACTATGTCTACAATCATATACTATATATTCCAATCAAAAATTGAAAAAACAACCGTTGAACTAAAGTAATTTTGGGTTATCTCCTGAAATCTAATAGATTTTGCTAAAAAAAAAAAAACCTCTTCCATTGATTATTGTAGGGAGGAATTGTTGGCTCAATGACTGGCAACTGTCGCTGTTATAATATCAAAGGTATGTTCATGTATAAAAGCCAAATTTTTTCTTACACTTTCTGTTTAGTTCCATTGCACATTAATGGTGCCATTGAACTTTGAATATTCTGATAATATGAGTTACGAAATTTAAAATTAATTTTCTTGTTTGGTTTATTGAAGCAGTTGTATGATATTTGTTTTTGAGTTTGCCACCATTATAACTGTAGCAGTGACAAATTGTCCATGACTGAATTTCTAGCTGTTGATAGGATTCGAATAATGGCTGTACAATTGTTTGGTGCCTTCAACAGTGACCTTTATTTATAGGGATGTTGAATGCTTGATATAAGTGTCTTAGCAATCAGTTTGGATTTGGTCAGCAGGAATATTGAAATATATTTTTGAAGAGATTCATAAATTTTATTTTAGATAAGGGGAACCTAAGAAAATAAGGCCCCGAATACCCAACATTTTTATGATTATTTTCCTGAGAAACCTAAGCAAATAAGGAAATGATTTTCGTTATAAGGAAAATAACGAAATTATTTTCATTATAAAGATTATGCTTGAATAGTCCTTAACCATTAGAGTTATTCCCAATCTATTCTGGTCAAGAAGAGAAAATATGTTGATATGATATGAGTGATGTTCTTAATATGCTGTGGCAGCATGCTGTATATTATTCTTGAATTTTCATCACTAATGGAATAAAAACTGTGGATTTGCGCCCTGCAAATATCATCCACCAAAAGTTCTTCCAACTTGCCAAGGTGGTCTGTTTTCTTTCTGAAAAGATTTGAATCAGTTTATTTTAGCAAGAAACATACAGACAGTTCTGCACTAATGGCCCTTTTGTTGCTGGTTTTTTTCCGTTTGAACCTCAGTGAATCATATACACTGTTTGTCAGGTAATCGACTTCAGCTCGATGCGCCAATATACTTACAAGACAAAAACAAGTTACCTGGAAAAAAGATAACTGGATTTGAGGAGGTTAAATTTTATCCTTTTGTCATTTGTACGTTTCTTCTTCATTAGGTTTTTTGACAGGTGAAGACTTACATATTGTTGTTCACTTTCTAGTTCTCTCCTTGTGATCCAAGCAAAGTGATCGTTACTTCAGCTGATTCATTTGTCTGTGTCTTGTCTGGAAGAGATGTCGTATGCAAACTAAAGGGTGAGTATTTCACTCTTCTGTTCCTATAATTGTTGTTCCAGCAATGACCATCCTGATGATCTTGGAAGTGGGGATAAACATTATTTCTCCCTATGTGAAGAACCAAGGTGGTAGTTGATAATTTTAAATCATTAGAAATACAGCATTTTCATGATTTAGCTTCTTTCATCTTCCAGCATCCGGCTTTCGAATTGCAACAAGTCAGACTTCTGCAACTTTTAGCCAAGATGGGAAACAGATCATCTCAGCTAGCGAGGATTCTAATGTCTACATCTGGAATTACACTAATCAGGAGAAGAACTTTTCCTAGGTGAAGAACGTGTCGTCTTGTGGGAGTTTCCTCTCCCACAATGCATCAGTTGCTGTATCTTGGTGTTGCATTGAAACCGGTCCCGGAACACTTGCATCCCCCGAATTGAGGGGTGATGTGCGGAGAAATGGCCTCGGTAAATGGGAAGAAACATCAATTGATGCCCCATTCTTCACCAGATTGTTTCTCTCTTACACGTGTTCTGTTGGAGTCTTTGACGAGGGGGTCTGCAACATGGCCTGAAGAGACACTTCCCAATGCTATTCGGGCCAAGATTGCATCTGACACGTGCAAATTCGAGTTAAAGGTTTTGAGGAGTGCTTACCAAAGCATGTTAAGTTGTCACAAGTGGGGTCTTGTGATTGTTACTGCAAACTGGGATGGATGCATTCGAGCCTATGGGTTACCAATTCGATTATAAGACCCCACCACTTCAATTTCTAATCTATATTTAAATTTCTCTACTTTAATTCGATTAAAAAAATATATTATATGCCTAATTTTTTTTTAAATTTATAAATTTTAAATATCAACTCAAATAATATATCAATTGATTTAAAATTTTGATTTAAAAGGATAGTCGGCAAACGACAATGATTTATTAATCTGGCTGATTTCCAGTCAGGTTCCAACAAATAGCTGGGGTTTAATTTTGTTATTGGATCACACCATAATAGGCCTATGATCTGAACAGTATGAACTTTTCACTTACTTTATGGGTTAATTTTTACTGCTACCCTATCGTAAAAACTAATGTTTAGGATGAGCTCACAGTTAGAAGTAATAGACTCATATACATATATTTTTTTATCGTGATTGAATAGTTACAAAATCATAATAAAAAATTGTAACTGAAATGTTTTCGATTTCTAAACCTATCAACATTAAATAATTTTGATTTAATTAGATAAAAAATTCATATGGCATATGTGTTAATGGAAAAGGAAATATTTTATACATAAATATTTTATTATAATTTTATAATTAATTAATCACAACAAAAAATAATATAAAAATTTATCATTTAAAAGTGTAAATTTTACTTAATTTTTTAGATTACATAACATTATATTATAATTGATTTTTCAAATTACAATAATCATAAATAATATATTTTTAAATAAAAATAAATAATTAGAAGAAGGTAAATATTAAAAGTTATCTTCAATTTTTTGATCTAATAACTAAAAAATATTAAAAAAAAAAACATATAAAATAGGAGTTCGTGCCCGTCATCTCATTCTCCTGGCCCCTTTGGAAAAAAATTATTAAAAGAGTAATCTGATTTATTTATTTCTTAAGCATTGCTTAACAATCCAAATTAATTGGAAAAATAAGAAAGACAGGATATCATGAGCACATCCAACGTGCCAAAAGAAAATTGTTAGTTCAACAGATCCCAAAATGAAATAAACGTTTACAATCCAAAACTATTGATTTAATAATAAAACCTCGGAATTGAAATCAATATGCAAATTAAAAAAAAAAAAAAAAAGATTTTAAGTTCCGGCATTTTCATGTGCCTCGTGTACAGGAAGATGATTCTTTTTGTTGTTTAGCTTTCATTGGTCAATTTAAACAATTATTGAACAAGCTCATGTCTCACGTTGCTTAAACAATGGGAAAATAAAATAAACAAATAAATGAATAAATAATAGATAAATGAAATTTATTTTTATGTGTTTTGGAGTTTGAGTCCGTACATGAAATATATTTATATTATATATAAAAATAATTCTTTAATAAGACGTTTGATTTGCAAATTTTCAAATTTGAAAAAAGAAAAATAATTTTGAAAAAAAGTATTATTGAAAATAATATGATAATTTTTTAGTTTTATTATCTTAAAAAATATAAAATTTTTGTATTTGATTTAAAATAATATAAAATTATCTAATAAAATTTTTTATTATATTATTTTTATAACATATAAATAATACATAATATTCGTTATATATGAATAATATATTATTTTTATTAAAAGTAAATGATTTAATTTTTTAATATTTAAAAAATAATTTTATATTCTTAATTATCATTCTTATTGTAAGTATTTAAAAAAAAAAAAAAAAAAAAAAACCAACTCGAATCAATTTTATACGTTCCGGTGGGCCATATAACCTGGCCAAGCTCAAGAACAAGTTTACTCGTGAATGAATAGTTTACAATATGTTCCTCGTGGGCGATGAGTGATTAGCTTAATTTATAGGTCAATAATAACCTTAATACGACAAATTAAGCGTAGAATATTTTAGAGTCGTAGCTACTACATATATCTCACTTACGCCGTTGGAGTTCATAAGATTGCTTAATTTGACGATTTGCAATATAATAAAATTATATTTGTTGTTAATTATTCTATGGTATACATATATATAATTGCTTCCCAAACCAATTTAATCATATCCAACAACTTGCTAAATGATTTTGACTTTTTGGACTCTTCTCCAATAATTCATTATTGATTTTGCATAGATCTAATCATTCGTGTTATTATATTATATAAAATATTATATTTATATCATATTTTTTATAAAAATTAAATGACATAATTTATATAGATATAAAAATATAAAATATAATTTTTTTATTTTATTAAATTTATTTATAATTTTTTTAAAATTTAAATTATATTATCTTTATATATTTTATTTATATTGTATTATCGTATTGTATTTAAAATTATCAAATCTAATTTTACGGGAAGCAAAGTAATTTTTTTTTAAGAAAGAAATAAAAAAAAAATCGCTTCCTCATTCTTAAAGGCACCAATTCAATGTGATGCTATATATTGCTACGATTAAAGGTTGTCTATCTCATACAATATTAGGATAAAATGAGTGTTTTCAGATTTTATTTAAACTTAATTTTTTTTGGAATGATTTTAAAGATGTATTTTTTTGTATCAACTTGGTACATTAAAATTTTATATACTCAAAAATTTATCTATAAAGATTGAACTTGATTGACAAGGAAAGGATTTTTGCAATGTATGCAAATTAAATCCTTCATGCTCCATGATCTTAAATTACAACATGATCAGCATTTTTTTTCAAATTACCTTTATTTCTTTTAAATTTTGATAGCATGCATGATTTGGCATTTTATTAATTACTACACTAATTAAAAAATGTTATATATAGGCCACAATTCTCATGTCAATTGAAGGGTTGATCAAATCACTTTTACTATATCAAAGTTTAGCTCTAAATTTTGAAGATATAGTTTTACATGGACATGAAAACCATATCAAATAGATAAGCCATATATATATATATATATATATGAGTCAGAATTCATTTATAATAGTGTAATTCTTATATTTTTAAAATTTTGGGATCAAAATTGTTAAATTTAAAAATATTATTTCAATTCAAATAAATCATGGATTTAATTTTGATCTAAGAGAAAAAAAAATATAGAAGTTATATTAATATAAGTGAATCCCTCTTTCATATCTATATATATATATATATATATATATGCATGTTCAATTTGATTGAAAAATTGAAATATGAGTAACTAAATTTATTGTTTACTAAATATCATTTTTCAGTAAGAAGAAGGACGATGTCCCCTTTTTCATGATCAAATTCAAATAACACAAAAATATTTAAATGTGGGTAATTAATTATTTCTTAACGTACACATTGAGGATCTCATTTGAGTTATGAAATGCGATTGGGGATGGGGCCAGGTAAATTAATGGATAATGGGGCAGTGACCAACGAGATACATATAAACGAAAATGTTAATTCAAAGATTTGAACCACGCTTTTTGTCTGTGCAATAAAAATACGATACATTCCAGGGCCTGCACATGGAAGGACTAGTTCAAAGAAGAAGGGCAGATATTGAGAAGGGTTGGTGACCATGCCTCTTTCGTTTTGTCTTAACCACATTTTCAAACAAATTTCCTTATTATTTGCCCAAAAAGTTACCCAATCAAATAGAACTTAAGACCATTTTTTGTGCCCAAGATGATAGGATAATAATTATTTTTTATTATATTTGGTTTGTCTTTAAAAAAAGAGATAGAATTATAAAAAGAATTAATTATTTTTTTGGTATGATTCAATCATTTAAAAATGAAAAAAAATTATTTTTAATCAATGGGATTGAACTTAAATATCTTATTATATTTTTAAAATTTAAATTAATAATTTAAATTATATAAATTTAAAAAAAAATAATTTTGATCAATAAATATATTATTCTACCTTAATCTTTGCGTGTATCAAATATAAGATAGAATGATATTATTTAATCTAATCATATTCATAATATCATATTATTTTCTCATATGATAATTTTATGTATCAAACACATCATAAGATACTTTTTTTCTATCCAAAAAAAAAAAAAAAAAACCAATTAGGCAGTGATAAAAAAATTTCCAAATTAATGAATAATTCATCAGATGAAATCATAGTGCTATTTCTGGAATAATGTAATCACTTCGATGGCTTTAAAAGGGAGAGACAGCTTTGTAGTGTCATGTGCCCTTTCCAGCAGCTGTCCTCTCTCTCTCTCTCTCTCTCGTTTACACCTTCTATTTTTTGATATTGTCTACCTGGAATCCTACAAGAGAGGGAAAAATGGGAAGAGCCCCGTGCTGTTCCAAGGTGGGTTTGCACAGAGGTCCTTGGGCAGCCAGAGAAGACACATTGCTGATTAATTATATCAAGGCTCATGGTGAAGGTCATTGGAGATCTTTGCCTAAAAGGGCTGGTAATTCTCTTTCGCAGCTAGCATTTATATTCTCTACTTCTTGGTCTTTCCTTGAATTCTTTATTAGTTATAAATAATTCTCACCGGGCAACATACAGGCTTAATTTTTTAAAAGTTTAATTCATTAATTTTGTGCTTTGGTGCACGCTGCAGGGCTACTTAGGTGTGGGAAGAGCTGTAGACTACGATGGATGAACTATCTGCGGCCTGATATCAAGCGTGGAAACATTACTCCTGATGAGGATGATCTCATTATCAGGCTTCATTCTCTTCTGGGCAATCGTTGGTCTCTCATTGCTAAAAGACTTCCAGGCAGGACAGACAATGAAATAAAGAACTATTGGAATTCTCATCTGGGCAAAAGAGTCAAAAAATCCGAAACCAAGTCAAACACCTCTAAAAAAGCATCAAGCATGAGTCGTAAAGCCAAGAAAACTACTGAAAAGGAGCAAAAAAATAAGGACAAAAAGGAGAGTAGTGCAAGAAAAGAGACTACTACGGCGACGACCAAAGTACATCAGCCAAAAGCCGGCAGGGTTTCACCATTTTCGGTAATAACGAGGAGCAGCAGTTTCGACAGTATAAGTGGGTCATCTAGCAGCGGAGAAGGGAGCAAACTAGGAACCGAAGTTCTTTATTTTCCTCCTTATTGGGCTGAAATTGCAGGTGCTACTAATTATAGCGGAGAGGCAATGGTTTGTGATGAAGATCAAGAACTCCTTTACGGCCTTGATGCTGCTACATTTCTAGATGCTACACCAGCAGGAGATTGTGACATGCTTGACGACATTTTTGAGGAATACGAGCAGCTTCTTAAGGGAAATGGCCCTGATTCTCTCTTGACTTGACTGCATCATGCTCCTTTAATCTGCCTACTGTAGTTAGTGTCAAATAAATTCTGAGCCCCCCCTCCCAAAAAAAAAGAAAGAAAAAAGGTAGCCTATTTAGATTGTAGTATATATATTAGTCTTTTTAAAGTTGCCGTTCTGATTGTCCAAATTCAACCAAATTTATATTCTATCTCAACCAACGACTAAATATAACCCTAAAAATATCATAACATATGAGATAATGTCATGAATGTTTACTAAATTATAATAATATATTCAATATAATACTCGAATTTTAAAAATTTTTAACGTAAAACCTAAATTATGAATTTATTAATTAATTTGATGAATTATTTATCCATTAAATATAACTATTTCGAGTTAAATAACATATTGCTATCTCATCATAATTTAAAAATCATTTGTAACATTAATCCTATATATATTTTTCTTTACTTACATGTATATAAATATTTTTCTTTACTTTATTACATGTATATAAAAAGAAATAAGGAAGAAAAAAAAGGAATAATGAGCTGATGAAAGATGATTCTTGTAGCTAATCAATCTAATTCTAGCCCCAGCTCACTAATTTTTTTTTATAGGAAGCCGTAGCTCTCTTTCAATTTGAGCCATAAATCAAGTACATCAGAATTCAGATTTTTCAGAAATTATTAGGCTCCATTTGGATGCAATTGCACCTACGATGAGTGCCGATTGCATCCTTAAAAGCTACTGAAGATTCATTTTGAAACATGACGATGGTACAGTTGAATGTATTAACCGCATTAAAGCACCTTTTTTGCATTGAAAGAAATTGGTCCCATAATGTTTTTTTTGTCTTTTACATTTGTATTATATTACAAAGATAAGATTTTTATAATTTAACTTTTTCTTTTTTTATTTTGATTTTTATTTAAAAATTATAAAATACTTTTATTAATTTAATATAATAATTGTTTTAATAATTTTTAACACTATTTTTGTTTTTAATTTTTATTTGCAAAACTATTAATTTTATTTAAAAATAATTTATTAATTTTATAAATATTAAATAATTTAATTTTTTTATTAATATAATTTTTACTTTATTGTCTTTAATGATAATTTTTTTATTATAATTGATCTCACTATCATTACTATTTTTGAATTTGAACACATATTTTTTAATTAATTTTAATCTCATCATTATAATATTTAATTTTGTTACGACAATAATTAATTTTATTTTTATCATAGTTTCAATTTTATCTAAATTAATCTCTCTTCATCCATTTAAATGAATTCTTGTATGTAAATACAAGTTGTTTTTTAAATGTTGGAATTTCTCTTAATAATTTATGTCAAGAATTATCATTTTTTGTAGAAATTAAAGCTAAGTCCCATCTGCGGATATCTGAATATTAACGTTCCATCTAATTTGATGAGACTCTTGAAAAAAAAAAGGCAATATGGGACTGAAAAATAATTTAGCTGATCGAGGACCTGGTGGAGTCGGTATGTGATTCAGGCCACATGACTTGTCCTTTTGGACTGTCCGGATGTTGAACTACTGACATTGATAGAACATGACAATTTCTTTCCCAATATTATTGGAAGAGAAAATAGCACATGGTCCTAGCTTCCATGTGCCCTAAGAAACGACACAGACACTGTCTTTTTTGGTCTGCGGCCCTTAATTTCTAGGCATCTATAGCCACCCAGACAAGGAGGATATGGTGAAAATTTTTTTTTTATCTATCAATTATATGACTCTTTACCATATGCTGCTAGAAGAGACGTACAGTAAAAGGAACTGTACTCTCCAAGATATGTCGCATTAGCTTTTTTTATGGGGTACAAATATCTAACATTAATTTGCTCTAAGCATATGACAGCAGGTACTTGCTGAAATTTTATAACATTAATAAGGCACAAATTTAAAATGTTCCTTTTTACTTCTACCTTCAAAAGCAAAAAAAAAAAAAAAAAAAAAAAAAACATTAAGATTTACTAACTTCTAAGGATGTTAATAATATACTAAGTATAATTTTACTTTCAAAAATTAAATTTTAATTAGTTTTCATTTTTAATCAAATATTTTATTTTTTTCCAATTGACATTTATATTATAATGCCTTTTAAAAATTAAAAATGAATAAAACAAAGAAACTACCAAACAAAGCCTAAGGTAGTATTTAATCTCTATAATAAAAAGTTAAAAACCTATGCAAGTTTTTATCTGGAGTATAAAATAATTACAATTTTTTTTTTTTACAAAAAAATTAAAAAGAAGGGTTAATATTTTATGCATTTACAATGTATAAGTGCTATATACTATCATTAATCAATCATATGACATTATCAATCAATCATATTATAATAACTTACTAATGAGTAAAATAAAAAGTAATTAAGTTCTTAAAAATAATTTTGAGTGAGGCTATCATATGATTTATTAATATTTTATTTTTAAAGAGTTGATTTTTTTTATTAATTAATAAAGTATCATCATATGATTGATTTATATTATATAACACTCATATATTATTAATACATGAAATATTAACCCAAAAAAATTATTGAGATTAATTTGAATTTCAAACCGTTAAAACTACAGTTTCAAATTTTGTCTTTACTATCAACAGTCTTGACGGCCACTTTTAACCAAACCGAATTTCATACAAAGACAATTGCCCAGTACAAAAATTTTCTACGGATCGGTGTAAAATTTCCATGTGCCGTGTTTGTGTTTCTCAACCACTTTTATTATTATTATTATTATTATAAAAAAAACTAATGACTAATGAGAGTTTGTGGTTCTATATGTTACCAAGAAATCACTGGTCACTGGTCACTGACGCATTTATCATTGCTATTATGAATTGCAGGGACAACTCGTATGTTTCAGAATTTTCCTGAATAAAGGAATTTTCTTAACTGGGTTTTATATTTAGTATGTCTCGAATCATGTTCAACTGGTGTCTTGTTTTCAATGTTTCTGATTGAGCAAACTCATAACCTTAAACATCCTGAGAAAATTAAAATGGGGCTTCCTTAGGGTATTTGTAGTTATTATTGTTTGGTGTGTGCGGTTTGATGTTCATTAGACCAGAAGTCTACTTGGAGGAAATGACAGACTCAAGAGAATTGGGTCAGTCACTGTAAATTTCCAAATTTCTGACGGCTAGGTTGCTGCCTGAAAACTTCCAAATGATCTCCATCTGAAATTTGAGAAATGGCTTCGGATGCCTTTCCCCAACCTAATCTGGCAGTAGCTTTCTCTTCACTCCTCATGTAAAAGCTTAATTTTGTTCCTGCCTTGCTGGTATCATGAAACGAACCTTCCTAATGAGTTTGGCTGGTTAACAGTTTGGTTAACAAGTTTGAATTTTACTTAATTGCTATATAGCCAAAAGAGCACCCACCTCGACACAATTTTAGTGACCACCATCCGTCATCGGCACCTAAAGTTAGGGAAGCAAATTGTAGTGACAAAAAAAAAAAAAAACATAACAATCATTTAGCTTTAACCTTTACATTCGTGATCATGAGACCGTAGTTTTTGAAGATACTGAACTGGTCAGTAAATTCACATAGATAGATATAAGATGGATTACCTCGGAGGTGCTTTTTGATGGCTCGGCAAAGGCGAACGGGAACGACGAGGCAACGTTCAGATTGTTTGACTGCAGTACGAAGGGTCTCAGGGGTGAAGATTTTTTGGGTTGTTTCTGAGATTAAGGACGCCATTTTTGGAAAGGGATGCTTTGCTTCTGCTACTGAAGCGAGGGAGGGTGTCAGTCTTCGCTTCCAAGGTTTAGGGTTTTAGATTTTTTTTTTTTTTAAGATGAAATTTGGAAGTGGAATAGTAGAGTTTAAAATCTAAAATACTTTCCAAATTTTGGGCCAATAGTTAGAAATAGTAAGGGTACGCTTCTTTTTTTTTTGTACTTATTTATTTTTGGATTAAATTTATTCTTAATTTTGACATTCCATTTTTTTTTTGTTTAAAAAATGAAATTGCATTAAGAAACTAAATAGGATGCAATACATAATAGTTCAGAAATAAAATTTACAGTGGAATTAGTCTATTGTTTAGCAAGAGCATCAGCATATTATGAGTTGGCCTCTCTATAGGTGAGAAAGACTTTGAAGTCATAAAATCTACTAAGGGCTGTCCTGCAATATCACGACAATAGGATATTCCATTCAACATACATATAATATATACCTACAAGTTCTCCTGAGTTCTAATCATCCATCACCTTCCTCACAACAATTAAAAAAAAACATGAATTGAATTTATAAACTTCACTGTTATCAATCTTCATTTTGTGGAGCAAATCTATATGACTGAAAACAAAGAATTGCACATGTTACTGGTGGGGAACAAATTTAGGCAGCTTTGACTCTTTGCTCATAATTCATAAATACGCTGCCTGCCGGCGCCCCTGAATGCTTAGGAAATTAAAACCTATAACAGAACAGAACAGAACCCTTGAAACTAGGTGGTTTTCTGTAACTAGCTTTAATGCAATGCCTTGCACTCTACAGTCTAAAATGTTGCAGATCAAAGACAGAACTAATAATAATGTCTGCAATTCCCACTTTCTGTATAAGCATTGAGCAATGAGCAGGGCATTAAGATGCTGCTTAATCAGGCTCCAAAAAGGCCCCTCTTTTGTCAATTATCCACCGATTTAACATTAATATTGTGAAAGAACAAAAAAAAAAAATCTAAGTTCTTGCTCTTAAAAGAATTATTTCGTTACCTTAGACGCATGTTTCCCTTCCACCACCCAACCCCCTAGCGCATGTTAGTAGACCCAATTGCATTACCTCAAAGATACTCTTCAAAAATCTGTTAGGAATATTGACTCAAATCCCATAAGAGATTTGTTTGAGATTTGTCAAATATTGCTTGATGGACAAGAAGACTTGCAAAAGAAGAATTCCAAGAGAAAGAGGATTCTTAATAGGTAAGTTTGACTTGCAAGAGAAGAATTCTAAAAGGAAAGGGATTCTTAATAGGCAAGTTTGACTTACAGGAGAAGAATTCTAAGAAGAGAGGGATTCTTAATGTGCAAGTTTGTATGGTTATAAATAGGTGAAGTCTCTACAGGGTTAGGTATGAGAAAAAGATGTAAGAGAGTTGTAGGGTTTTGTGAGATAGACACCCCATAGGAGTATTGGGGCTCTACGTCTTATGGGTGTGTATGTTTGTTTGTGAGTGGACTAGAGGAGATTGAGAGGGTCCACATAGGTATGATGTATGGGAGCATATGGGTATGTGTTTGGTTATGTTGAAAAGGTGCACAAGAGTTTGGGTTTATGTTTGTTTGGGTAAAGAATACTTCATAGGACTAGAGGAGATTGAGAGTGTCTTACGAGTATTGATTGTTGAGTGAGGTTGATGATATAATGTATGTTTGTAATTCTTTACAACTAGTGGATCTTGTTTCTCATCCGTGGATGTAGGTCAGTTGGACCGAACCACGTTAAATTGTTGTCTCTTGTGTGTTTGATTTATTGTTTGATTTCGCTTCCGCTGGTGCGATTGGATTGGAGGCTTTTAGCCCAACAAATGGTATCAGAGCTATGGTGATCCCTAACAAGTGGTATCAGAGCTGAAAGTTCGAAACGTGAGAAGAGTTGAACATTCAAGGTGTGGAAAAAGTCAAATGTTCAAGATGTGGGAAGAGCTAAAGGTTTCAGATGTGGGAAGTGCATGGTTTGAGACATGGGAAGAAGCAAGTCCAGAAGAGCTCGATTCGAGAGAAGAGTTCGAGTTTAAGTTTTGAAGATTGATGATTGGTTTGTATGAAGTGTGAAGACACAAGAGAAGAGAAGATGATTGTGAGACTTTCATTGCAGGTGGAGCCAAGCATGTCTAGCATGAAGACAGATGATTGATGAAATTTGAGTCAAGGTGGAGATTGTTAGGAATATTGACTCAAATCCCATAAGAGATTTGTTTGAGATTTGTCAGATATTGCTTGATGGACAAGAAGACTTGCAAAAGAAGAATTCCAGAGAAAGAGGATTCTTAATAGTAAGTTTGACTTGCAAGAGAAGAATTCTAAAAGGAAAAGGATTCTTAATAGGGCAAGTTTGACTTACAGGAGAAGAATTCTAAGAAGAGAGGGATTCTTAATGGGCAAGTTGTATGTTATAAATAGGTGATCTCTACAGGGTTAGGTATGAGAAAAAGATGTAAGAGAGTTGTAGGGTTTTTTGGGTAGACACCCCATAAGAGTATTGGGGCCACATGATCCTAACCCACCCCATGTTCCTTATTTCCCTCTTATATATTCTTCTTCATTTCATATTTGTATATTCTTTCTTCTTAAAGAAAACTATCATGTTGTACAATATCTAGCCATTTACTCTTCAATATTAATCCTGACTAGGGTTTCCAAGCACTTTCATGCATATCCTAATCAAAATTCATTAATACTTCACTTGGATGATTGATGGAATTCCCACTATGTTGTTTTATCATTGGACTCCTTAAAAATTCATTAATAAAACGATTTGATAGTAAGATGAGAATTCTTTTCCACTAGTCATTCAAAATGAAGCATAACTCATTATTAACATAACTATATATCCTCCATAATCATTTTACAAAACTACATATATAATTCAGTTAGCTTTCTTTAAATCTCTTATATATAAATCCACTTGTATGATAATCCGGATGCCAAGTCAATCCATCGATTTGAAATTAGGTTAAAATTAAACAAGAATTGAAATATGGGGCTTAGGAAACTATAATACACTAGTAATAACAAACAGAAGCATTAATAACTGTTTTAGTACAAAACCCTCTGGTTAATATTTTCTACTATAGATTTAAGTAGACATCCTATTATGTTCCAGCTAAGAAACCAACATAACTATAATTTTTTGTACATAAACCTTGTATATCTAATTTCTTTAACTGATGTATGCATACTATATATATATATATTCCTATCATCTTTCCTCTTCCAACTAAGATTGATTACTTTCTTTTTTGTTTTCTGTCAGTTTCTAGTCCTTTTCTCTTACATGAGTTTCCTACTTGTCATAATCGAAGGCCTTAAGCGGATCAAAAACTGCTTGGGGTGTCTGGAAACCATGATTTCAGAGGCAGCCCATAGCCTTGCAGCTTCATTAGAATTAGAACCCAGTTTTGACGTCCATGCTTCGTTGCAGTCGGCAAAGTATTTCCCACTTACATTTACTAGTCTTGGATGCGTTGCAACGTAACAAGTCGTAGCAGCTGCCTGCAATAATATCCACAAGGCTCATTAATTTCCCATCAAAATGTCCCATTTCCAGCTTCATCTTTAACCAATTCATAGTCTCGAATTAGCTTACTGACCTGAGGGATTGTCTTCAGGAGCTTGGAAGCTAAAAAGAAAACCAGATCTGCAGGTTTATATTAACTAAAATATTAGATTTTTTCTTAAGAGAGAGTTTGAATCAGAAACACCAACACGTTTGAGTTTGACAAATGGTATTATTTTCTAACCTGTGATCAATCCTTCACGTTCCCTGGTTAGACGGGTTCTAACAATCCCTGGATGAACACAATTCACAGTCACGTTGGCATCCACTTGCTGCAGTATTGCCCCAAAAACCAAAAGATGAATATGGCAAACGATTTGTGAAAAAATATGAAAAGAAAACAACAAAATTTCGCTTTTTGGGCATTTAGCGAATAATGAAGGATCGTTAAAATAAACAGAAAATAATGAAGGATCACTTTCAGTCTCTGAGCAAGCTCCTTGGTATGCAATACATTAGCGAGCTTCGAGAGAGCATAAGCACGTGTCGCATCGTATTGACTGGAGACAGATACCCAGACAAAAAACAAACACATAAATTAAAATTCTAGAAATGTCAAATCAAAACCCAATCTTCTTAACAATCATTTACTCCTATCATGTTCTTATTAACTGATTCTGTCACTGTTTCCCCGATTCTTTCCTTTCCCTTCACGGTTCTCGGTTCTCAGTTCTCACCTTTTGTTTCTCGATATCTGGCCTAGGTAGTGGATCATATCGCCCGAAAACCAGCCGTGGATACTTGACGACACGTTCACAATTCTTCCTTGAACGCCGGATTGTCTTGCCGTTTTGATCATCTTGTTTAGCAACAGTTTCGTCAACAAAAAATGACCTAAAAATATTTATAACATAAAGTTTGAGCTATATTCGGTAAAATAAATACTAAAAATATACGACATAAAACTATTTGCGTAATTAAGTTGCATAATTACCAATATAATTAGTTGCAAATGTCATCTCAATTCCATCCTCAGAGATTGCATGTTCATGCGCAAACTTGCCGGCGTTGTTTCTGGTATTAACCATAAAATAGCTTGCTTTCAGTTCAATAAAGAAAATGAAAGTTTGTTGTCTTGTTTCATTCAAGCTAAAGTTTCAACTTGTGTTAATTCTTTTTCTTTCGCTTTCTTAGCAAACAAACACCAAACATACTTACTATCCGAAAAAGAAAGTTAGTTAACTCTGGTCATGTTATAACTGAAAATTTCACTAAAGAGTTTAGGAGTTTACACGAGGAGATTGAGAGGCAAGTTAAATGACTCGAACTCCAACACAAAATTTCGAACAGAACTGAGAGAACTAAGATCAAGAGCCATGACAAGGATCTCCGAGTCAGGAAACTCCGAAACAATCCTAGCCTTAGCTTCTTCAGCAGCTTTAACGTTACGAGCTGGAAGAACCAACCTCGCCCCTCGCTTGGCCAACACTCTAGCCGTCTCAGCTCCGATCCCCGACGTCGCACCTGTTTCAACCTCTCACATCAAAATCCAAAAAACAATAACAAAAAAAAAAAAAGGAAAGTTTGCCACACGACATCGTCTGTTCATTACCTGTGATGATGGCGGTGATAGAACGGAGATCAGGGCAAGTCTCGGTAACTTGCTCGGCGGTTGACTTAGAGCCGAAGCCACTGGCTCCTCTTGAGCCGATCAGATACTTCACGGTTTCTAACATTTGTACTTTTTATACCCTTAAATATTCTTTTCGATATGAATTTTTGAGAGTTTAAAGTTGACTGAAGGGCACACAAAACACGTAAAATTATTCAGAGATGACGGTAACAGATAGTAGGAATTACAGCTAAACAGCTTTGTTTGATTTTGTCAGATTTTGCGTTTATTTGTACATAAGAAAGAAAAGATCAGAAAATTAAAGGGTAGGGAGCAAAAAGCAAATCTGTTCAAGGACGAAAGAGAAAAGTGGGAGGATTTGATAATGGAGCCTGTTGGAGAATCAAATTAGAGAGAGAATGGATTATATGTTTGTCATTTGATTGATCAAAGATAATTAAATTATGCATGATTAGGATTTAATGTTCTTTAATTTTCTATTAAAAAGTGGGGTCTCATATTTTAGAAGAATGATTAAATTAAATTTTAGTCTATGGTTTTTACTGATTGCTCCAACTGGTTGGAAAGATGGGGAATTCATGGGCATTGTTAGAGCATTTTAGGCTTAAGAGATGATGAGCCCTAGTACTATATCATATGGTTAAAATCATTTTGGTTTTACTCTAATAATGACACAACAATTAGGTAATGCATATTAATTTTTTAACAAAAATTTGTATAAAAATAAAAGAATTAAATCAATTTAATATAAATTTATTATTAAAATTTTTAATCATAATTATAATAATATTTTTTATTTTAAATACCATCGTAGTCAATTTTATTATCGAGATTTCTGCGCAGTCAAAAATCGGGCAGTGAATGAACTAGTCAAAGTATTGGTTGGAAACGGGTCGGCGATTAATTAAAACGAATAAATGGGTGGCACGAGGGCCTAGGTAAGAATTGTAAGAGAGTAATCGCACGTGAGGGTTCCAAAATTTTGCACATCGGTCAATTCTACGGCCTCCAATCTAGCAATTCCTCGGGATGTAACGTTGCCCCTTTGGTCAATCATTTTTCCATTCCCCAAATTTCCCATTCTGTTGCCCCTCTCCCTTTCCTTGATGCCTAATCCAAGCTGAACTTCAAAATCATTCTAGTATTAAAATAAATAATTAAAACAAATTTAATTTGTTAGTGGATCCAATTATTATGAATAAATACTATATAAATAATAGAGAAATAAATAAACTTTGTGAAATATTAAATGTAAAGTTTAATTTATTTGATTTATATAATTAATTTTATCAAATATAATACCGAATAAATTTAAAATTTAAAATTTAATATCTATAATTTTTTTAATTACTTTTTTTAAAAAAAGAAATACTGGATATATAATTTTATTAAACTTCATTTAAAATTTTTATCATGTTTTTATTTTATATGGTTAACATCGAATATGATTTTATTGTGTTTTTTAATTATAAAATATATATATATATAAACAATTTAAAAGCCACAAATTGATTAAAGTGCATAGTGATTCCGATCTTTCTTTTGTTTAATTAATTCTAACAAAGCAACCAACTCAAATCCTTTCATCAATGAATTTCTTAATTATGTAATAAAGTCCTCAATCTATCAACACCACATCTCACTCATGCACTCACATGTGGGATTGTGGGTTAATTTTTTGGCTCTTATATGGATGAGCTTTAATTTCTAAGATTATGATTAAAAAATTATTGCATCTTTAATCAAAATAATGATTAATTAATTAACAAAGATATCACTTTTCAATCAAGAACTTAATGGGAATATATATATATATATATTTATATAACCTTATTGAATACAAAGAGATGGTTGTAATTGTCCTCTTCATCGTCTCCACATAATGCAACTAAGCTTACAATAAAGCAAAAGATTATATCTATGATTTCTTAAGCCACGTTTGCTGCTGTAATCTGTCATAATTTTTTTTTAGAAAAATAAGTGGTAGGGTAGGGCCTTTACCATCCTAGCGATTAATATAAAAAAGGAAAAAGAAAGTCACGAAAAGCTCAGCTTTTTGGAGCACTTCTTCAATCCCCCCTGCCCCATGTGGGGGACCTTGTATTGCGTATGACATCATAGTCCATTTTTTAGTACAACTGTAAATTCCTTTTTTTTTTTTTGTTTCAAATCCAAAGTTTTGATATGATCACCCCAGCTTTGGAGAGGTGTCTTGAAAGTATGATGCATGCTGTGAATTCTTTAAGCTGAGAAGTATCAAGTGACAAATCTTATATCTTCTAGCTAGATGATTATGTGAGTTCGTGCTGGTGCAAAAGAGAAGAAAAAGTAAGATTTGGAAAGTGGGGCAAAGATAATTAGAATTAATCATATTGAGAGAAATGGCGAGGAATTATGGGCAGCTCAATCTATAGGCCTTCCTTATAAAGTTTATTATAGAAAAAATAAATAAGAGAAAAGAAATAATAAAAAAGAATTTTAGTTTTGAGACGTGAAGAACACTTTTTAAAAATAATTATGTCCTTAGAATATAGTAAAATCTCAAACTCTCCAATCAGAAGTAGTGAAAATGATTATACTGAAAAATTTATTTATAATGAATGAACAGTCATAAACTTTTATTCAAATGGTCATGATCTTCTTTATAATCATAATATTTATGAATAACAATATATTTATATTCAAATAGTTATAAACATTTGTCATATGATAATTGTTTATATTCAAACATGATTATTTAAAATATGAATAAAATTAATACAAAAATTTATTCATCAATAATAAAATTTTTTTATCCAATGTGGGATGCATCACATTTTAAACTACTAACAATCTCTTACTAGTTTAGAATGTTGGTACTTAATTTTTACCTTTCACACAAATAAATATTATGAATATAAGAAGGTATTTCTCGATTTAATCTTTTAATTAGCGTATATATCTTAGAATTCTAACGAAGTTGATGGTGTCCATAAATTAAACCTCAACTCCTCATATTAGAATTGAAAATATAACACATATAATACTTATTTATTTTTCTGTCAAAGGTTTATAACCGCTTTTAACACTATTATGACCATATACTTATCCTATTCATAAATATTTACAAGAGAGACCATAATTCTTCTTGTTAAAGTAGCACAACTTCTATGTTTATATAGGTAGAGTTTTCATTATGTCTCCATTACTTTAGACATTTAAAACTCCATTAAGAGTATAAAAACTCATCCTCTTACGTAATGGATTACACTAACTTCTAAAATTTGAATGAATTTTACTAGTATTTAACAGACACATAACAATAATTTATTTTTACTTATTAAACTTTGTAATTAGAGATTACTAATTCAAAGTTGGGTTCCCATTATTGGTGTCTAATAGTAATACTTTAAATCTATTTTACTTGTAGTACTGGCAACCAAATATCATGGAATTCAATTTTCTTTTATGGTAATTACCCTCACTTGAGATTGAATCTTTAATATAATCACTTTAGGCTAATATGTCCAAAATTTTTCATTTTGCATATCATTTATATTCTTCAGACATTATTGCTTCATTCTTATCATTTTAAGAAATAGTTGATTTTGGTTATGGCCACAACTATGTATTTATTAATTTCAACTATTTTATTTCCATACTTTTATATATTTTTAATACAATTATACTTCTAGTACAATTAGATAAACTCAATAAATAAACCAAATGATTTTAGTCCTTTTAAGATTTTGAAGGACCTTTTTATTACTTTACTTTAATAAGTGTTTAAACTTATTGGCCTGTATAATTTACTCATAAAATTACACTAAAATCTTATAACACTGTGGTGATAATTTTTATGTCTTTTAATTCTTATCACCCCACCATGTGCAAGTATACATTCTTTTATTAAAGAATATCTCATTTAATTATCAAGATATCATATATACTTAATCAAGTTGTTATTTCATTTATCTTTCACTATTTGGTGATTTTTTTTTAGTAGAAGGTCTTCAAATCCACCCTTAGTAAAAAATAATTAGTTGATATATTAATATTTCAATAAAAATTTCAAAACTTTTATATTTTAACTCAATATAAGAGTTTACATTAATAAGTAGATTTTAAATATAATCATGCTTCTATAGTCTCCTTTTAAGACTTTTATGTCAATTCATAAATATTTATATGAATCTATTTCATCATGAATACTATTAATAATTTTTATTACTATGAACAAAATCATTTTCATCACCCAAATAAATTAAATAGCATTCTTTTGCTATTATAAAAGTTTTCAAATTCACAAAATCTTTAAATCACTCATGACTTTCACAGTAAATATACTTTGAAATTTTCACTATATAAAATCATAGATGATAAATCATTTATACAATCCATGAAGTAGACCATATACATAACAAAAATTACCACAATGTGATTAAGATTGTGGCATCAATTTTGGTTTATGGCTATTCTAAGCCAACTATAATAATCTACCTTATACCTACAAATCATGTAGATTTGGCTATTAAAATTATTTCATTTATAATGATGACTTTTACTGAAAACCAACTATCTCAAATGTTATCATGAGTTTTCAATGCATATAATAATTGCCCAATAGCCAATTCCAAGTTCATGATTATTGAAACCTCTAAACTTGATTTCAAAATTTTATAAGAATTTTATTTCTCCATCATTGTGTAACCTATATATCTATGTTTTTTACCACTTTTAATTGGTCATAACATTTTCTGATATATAATAAATTCAAACTTTACTCATAGGACCAATATGCCTATAAACAATAAGAGTTCATAGTATATTTAATTTCAATTTCAAATACTTTTACAATTATTTTGTGACCAATATATTCATATCTAGATCATCATATCAATGCAAGTCATGAAACATGAATCCAAAGAATCATTTTCATAAAATAGTATAAACAATAATTATAATATGAGTTCTATTCATATTTCATATAAAAATTCGTGATAAATTTACATTGGTTAAATCATTGATTAGCTAACTCTAAGGCTTACAGTTTTCATAAACCAATATTATTATCTAAGCCCATTTATTAATATTGTATATAATCATCCACGTCCTTGCCATTGTTATGAAACTATTGAAATCCTCAGAAACTTGTTCACTTTTTATTTTAACAGCTTACAAAAGGCTATTTTTTATGTACAAAAAGCAAAATTACCTTTATTGTTTTTAATGAATAATGTATTAATTGGATGTGTTGACACCCTAATCGGTCCAGGCCCAAACCCATTTGGGCCTGGTTCAGTTAGTTCGGGCCCAAGCTCATTGGGCTTAGCTCAGTAGGGCTTAGGTTATCAAGCTCAATTGGCCATTCTTTTATTTTTTTTATTTTCTAGTTTTATTTTTGGGCTGATTTTTTATTTTTTTTATTTATTTGATTTATCTGTTTTTTGGATTTATCATTGATTTTTAGTGGATAAAAAAATTAATTAAAAATGTGCCATGAATGGATAGTGGCAAGGTTAAAGTTGATTTCATTTTTTATTAGATAAATTTGGTGTTTTTGTAGTAATCTAAAAGTTTGGTCAGTAGTGGATTCTTGGAATACTTTCGCTAGGCCTTATAAAATCACATGAACACAAAAAAAGGAGAACACACAGAACAAAAAAAAAAAAAACAAAAGGCAAAAAATAGAAAGCAATAATCAAAAAAATTTTGAAAGAAGTCAGAAGCAATTTTAGGATTTTTTAGAAAATTTTTAAAATTTTTGGCATTCTTTTTCTGAAAAATTTTCAGATTTCGGTGAATTTTTTCGACCATGGTTAAATTTTTCGATGATTTTTTTAGCTTCGGTTGAATTTTTTGGTAAGGTTTCCAAAATTTGATAAAGATTTTGATGAACGTTAAATTTTTCGATGAACTTCTGGTGACCTAACCTAGATTCCGATGATAATTCCAAAATTCGATTGATATTCAACTGGTGTTCATTCGGCTAGAGAGAGAAGAAGAGAAGAAAAAGAAAAAGAAAGAGAAAGGGAAGGGAGATCTGAAGCAAAAAGGTTAAAACTTGAGCTTTTATAGCCTTACCAAAATGACGTCGTTTTGAGTTTAAAGAAGACTCAAGATCTACGCATTTTCCTTTCGGGCGACCCGATCTGCAACGTAACCCACTTTTGACCCGGGTTTGACCTGCGCCTCAACCAATCTTTCCAGTCAAGTCGAGCCGCAAAGCCGCATAATCCAAGCTATTGTCTATGCCTGGAGCCGAGCTGCACCAACCTTCCAACCGAGCCGTTTTGATTTTTTTTTGGTATTTTTTGTTTATTTTCTTTGGTTTTTTCTTTTAGGTATTTTTATTTTTTATTTATGTCTTTGTTTATTTTTTTTAAAGTATTTTTTGCATAAATAAATTTTAAAAAAAGAATAAATAAAATATAAAATAAAATTTTCAAGAAAAATATTTTTAAGAAAAAGTTAAAAGTATCAATTTTTCTTGAAAATAAAAAAATCTCAAAAAGTATTTTGAGAAAAAGTTAAAAATATCAATTTTTCTTGAAATTAAAATTTCAGAAAAAAAAATATTTTGAGGAAAAGTTTGAAGTACAAATTTTTCTTAAAAATAAAAACTATAAAAAAAAAATATTTTTGAGCAAAAGTTGAAAGTATCAATTTTTTTAAACTAAAAACTTCCAAATGCTTTAAGAAAAAGTTGAAAGTATCAATTTTTTTTTATATAAAAGTAATAAGATTTTTTTTTAAATGAAAAGAAAAGGATTTATATAAAAAGTTAAATCATTATTCCTCTTATTTTATTTTATTTTATTTTTTCTTTCTTTTATTGAAAAATTTTTAATGTTAAATAATTCGATGATGGAGTCTCTGTAAGTGAAACAGTAGTTTTCTTACATACTCTTGAGGTGAGAAAATTTTTTTAATTTTTTACCAAAAGTATTGGAGTCAATTAAGAATAATTTTCAATAATTAATTACTTGATGAATTTTTTAAGCTTAATGGATAACACGAAATCAAGCTAGTATCATCTTTCGATGGGCATTATGAGGGTGCTATAACCTTTCTCCCATATAACTGTACTCCCGAACCTAGTTTTGATTTCGCAGACATTGAATTTATCTTTTAGAGATACCTAAGTCGAACTTAAGAAACCTCTTTAAAAGGAACAGATTCAGTTAGGTGGTCAATCGCACCTAAAAAAAAAATATTGATGTCGACTCCTTAAATCAATGTCTAGCGATAATCCCCAAATCTAGAAGTTATGATAGTTTGATGACTTCACTGGGGACAAGTCGAGAGTCAAGTCAACAAATAAATTTGTGTTATCCAAAAGCCTACTAAAATTAAATTTTTTTTTGTAAAGATTTTTATGCATTCATTTTGTTTATTTGTTTGATAATTATGTCATTCATATGCATGTGCATGACATGAGTTCTTTACTCGAACTCTATCCCTCTAGAAGGGAGTAAAGTACCTATGCTTTAGTGAGATTTTAATGCTTTCGCAGTGGCTAGTAAAATACTCTCACTCAAATTAAATATTTTTCGCTTGTAACCTGTAATAGGTGAAGATTGGAGTGCCTTACTAGTCTGTGACGGATAATGATGTAAGGAGCAATTTGGGAACCTTTAGACTTTAGCCTTGAACCACATATAGTGAACCTTAAAAGTGTCTAACCCTAAAATATAGCCCTTCCTACCCAATGATAAATACACCATAAAACTAGGGCATAAGAAGGAATAAGTTGTGTTGATCGAACCATTTTGATTGTTTGACTTTGTGCATGTGCATTATCATGTCATGCATCATTTTTATTGTCATATGTAATATTATGCATTTGCATCATTTTCATATCAGATTTCATCCATGAAAATATACATTTCATTCATGCATCAACATATCATACATAAAGCATAGCATAGCATTTTTAATCATAATTGTGATGCCAAAAGTTTAAGGATAGCTCCACCAAGTAACCTCACTCACTAATACAATACAAGAGCTTGAAGTTAGACAAATGAAATAGAAAAATTCCAACCGTCTTAAGAGGATAGAGAAAGCTCAAGAGAAGCTAGAAGGGGAATTGAGTAAGATTTTGGAGGCCTTAAACAATTTGAATAAAGGGAAGGGTATAGAAGAAAATACTAGCCAACAAGACCCTTCATCACAAGAAGTAGCTGACCTTCTATATTTTTTCAATTTTAGGCCACATCAAGTCCAACCTGTACAAGGTCCATCACCACAGCAGTTTACCTATCTTGTAAGGTACATATATCCTAAAATGCCATCAGCTTCAAGCTCGAGGTAGTATGAGAGTTATGTAAATCCTGTCTTTATTGAGAAAAAAATAAAATCAATACCAGTCCTTAATTTGGATGATCCAGAAGAGAAAGAGAAGCTGAAGCCCAAAGAGAATGAGACTTTAGAAGCCTCAAAAGCTGAACAGAAGATGAACTTGTCAGAAGAAAGGCTTCGAGCAGTGGAAAAGTTAGTTTTTATAGTTCAATGGATACAATTGGGCTCTGTTTAATCCTAGATGTTGTTATTTCATCAAAGTTCAAAGTGTCAGAGTTTGAAAAATATGATGGTACAAAATATTCAAAAATCTACATTACCATGTACTATCAGAAAATGGTTGCCTATGCTAATAATGATAAGCTATTAATGCATGTGTTCCAAGACAGCCTTACGAGCTCTACTGCTAAGTGGTATGTCCAATTGGACAGGACCCGCATTTGTTATTGGAGTGATATAGCTCATGCCTTCATTAGTCAGTATTATAGACTTGGCCCCTGATCATTTTTTTTACAGAATATGAAAAAGAAAGCAACTAAATCATTTAAAGAATATACCTACAGATGTAGGGACATAACTTTTTAAGTGCAACCTCCATTAATTGAAAAAGAGACCACGACATTATTCGTCAACACTTTAAAATCTCTCTATTTATGAAAAAATGATAGGAAATGTCACAAAAAATTTTATCGACATGGTAATCTCAGGTGAAATTATTGAGAATGTCATTAAAATTGGTAAGTTGAAATGAGGGGAAACCAAAAAGTTGTCAAATAAGAAAGAGAGTGAAGCTCAAGCTATAAGCCTTGATAGAAAGTTCAAGGGATATCAACCTTATCCACAAGGTTACGTCCTATACTATCTTATTGTGAATAATATCTCACCTTACCTTTACCAATCATGTCCACAATACCTTTACCAATCATGTCCACAATCAGCTTACTTACCAACTTACCAATTAGCCTTTCAAGTACCTGCATATGATTCTAGTCATATCACTACATTAGTTTCAAAGCTTAACAACCAAGTGAGTGGTTTAAAGAGATCTCGGGTTAACCAAGAAAAGACATATATTGACCCTATCTCCATGACTTATACTGAGTTTATTCTCAAAACTGGTAAAAAATAATTTGGTATCTCTAGTTATGCTAAAACTATTGAAGCCACCTTATCCAAAATGGTATGATGCTAATGCGATGTGCGATTATCATAATATTAATGTGGGTCATTCTTTTGAAACTTGCCATGCTTTTAAACATAACGTGTAAAGTTTGATCCAGAAAGGCTTAGTGAGTTTCGATAAATCAGGGGGGCAAAATGTCAATAAAAGTCTTTCACCTGATTGCACAGGGGCATCATTTTAGAAAAAGATATCAAAGCTAGTAGAAAGCTACGTGTCATTTTAAGATTTCTTTTAAAGTAATGTTAGGATTTCTTTTATGCAATAGGATTTCATTTGTTATCATTTTAATAAAAGGTAAAGATAATGCATTTCATTACATTTCCTCTTTCATTCAATCATTGTTCCATTCTTTGTCACCTTTCATAACTTTTCATTCTCATTTTTAAACTCCAAACGATGAATGTTTAGATCATGCCTTCATTAGTCAGTATCGATATATTATAGACTTGACCCCTGATCATTTTTTTTACAGAATATGAAGAAGAAAGTAACTAAATCATTTAAAGAATATGCCCAGAGATGGAGGGATATAGCCTTTTAAGTGCAACCTTCATTAATTGAAAAAGAGACCATGGTATTATTCGTCAGCACTTTAAAATCTTCTTATTATGAAAAGATGATGGGGAATGTCATAAAAAATTTCATCGACATGGTAATCTCAGGCGAAATTATTGAAAATGCCATTAAAAATGGTAAGTTGAAAGGAGGAAAAATCAAAAAAATTACCAGAAAAGAAAGAGACTGAAGCTCAAGCTATAAGCCTTGATAAACAGTTTAGGGGATATCAACCTTATCCACAAGGTTATGCCCCATACTATCCTGCTGTGAACAATATCTCACTTTACCTTTACCAATCATATCCACAATCAGCTTACTTATCAACTTACCAATCAGCCTTTCAAGTACCTGTATATGATTCTAGTCATATCACTACATCAGTTTCAAAGCTTAACAACTAAGCGAATGGTTCAAGGAGATCTCGAGGTAATCAAAAAAGGGCATATATTGACCCTATCCCCATGATTTATACTGAGTTATTCTTAAAATTGGTCAAAAATAATTTGGTATCTCCAGTTATGCTAGAACCATTGAAGCCATTTTATCCAAAATGGTATGATGCTAATGCGATGTGCGATTATCATAATGGGAATGTGGCTCATTCTATTGAAACTTGCCATGCTTTTAAACATAAAGTGCAAAGTTTAATCCAAAAATGCTTGTGAGTTTTGATGAATCAGGGGGGCAAGATGTCAATAAAAGTCATTCATCTGATTACACAAGGGCATGATTTTAGAGAAGGATGTCAAAGCTAGTTGGAAGCTACGTGTCATTTTAGGATTTCTTTTAAAGTAATGTTAGGATTTTTTTTATGCAATAGGATTTCATTTGTTATCATTTTAATAAAAGGCAAGGATAATGCATTTCATTACATTTTCTCTTTCATTCAATCATTGTTCCATTCTTTGTCACCTTTCATAACTTTTCATTCTTATTTTTGAGCTCCAAACGATAAATGTTTAGATAATGATGCTAATAATAATTTTAAAATTTAATTTTGAAAAGTCATTCACATTGATTTAAGCTGATTATTTAAAAAAAGTTACTGATAGATATGATATGGATATATCTTGAAGATGTAATCTTTTATGAAGATCCATGAACTTATTTTTGTTCAATAGATGATTTTCAAAGAAAGCATTCACATTTGAGATGAAAAATGATCATATTTCTTTTACCATTCAAAAAACTATTCATTGCTACCCCATTGAGCCTATTATGATTTTTTTTTTCTAAAAAACCCTGATCAAGGATCACCCTCTACATTAGGGGCATTTTTTTGAAAAAAAAAAGAATCGTAAAAGGTCTCAAAGATAAAAAGAAAAGAAAGAAAGAAAAGCAAAACAAAAAAAAAAGGAAAAAAAAGAAATGAATACCACACATGATTTGAGGTAAAATAAAATGAATCTTTTTATGAAGAATGAGATTGATGAAAAAGGAAAAAGTAGTGAAATAATATGGAATGGGGCAAAATGCCAAATTGCATCAAATAATAAATGATCATTTGGTTCTGAAACCTTTAAACACATGTTTTAAGCCTATTTTATCTTTTTTTTTTTTATAATTCCTCACCATGGACTACATTATAACCTTGAAAAGTTTATTTGGATCAAGTGTGAATGCTCAAATTGAATGATCATATATTGGGCGAAGGCATACTCATGATAAAATACTAGAATCACACTATATTGCTCTAGAGATTAATGTGTGAGAGATATCAACAATGGATAAAAAAAGCGAAAAAAAAAGAAAAATAGATGAAAAAAAAAGAGAAAAAAATGAAAAATGAAAAAATAAGAGAAAAAATGAAAAAAAAGATGAAAAGAAAAAAGAAAACTCAAATTGAAAACCTAAAGGGCGATTTGGGTATATAAATCTCTGAGTTAAAAGTTGGATGAACAGTTCAAATATATAGAAGATCAAGGCATCTAAAAGCTAAGGTAAAGTTTGATGAGCTCAAAATGATTTTGATGAAATGAGTTCTCGAAAAAGAATCTTGGATTAATGTTCAAAATTGTCTGAATATTCATTCTTCCCAATGACATACATCTAACTTATTTCTTTCTCTATTTACTTTTATACTAAGACTCACTATTGATTGTTTTTCTTTCAGTGCACCTTGTGCTTTTTTATTCTCACATCCTTAGAATGAATCGAGAAAATGTATGATTGCATTGTGTTTGTCAAGAATTGAAATGACAATGAATGAATGAATGAATGAATATGTGCTTAAAAGGTTCTTGCATTTTTTTGAAAAAAAATCCAAGATGATCAAAGGTAAAAATGATGAACAGATGGCAAACACTTGAAAAAAAAGACACATAGGATGCCCAAATGATGAACATGGTGATGGATTGCTTAACAAGATGAATAGAGGTTAAGAAATGAATATGATGATAGATTTGTCGATATAACTTGTGTATTGTGATCAAATGATGAGGATCAATTCAGTCTAGAATGACTAGTGTTGAAAAACTAGTGAATGGTGATCAAGCGATGAAAATAGTATGGATTAATAGATAAAATTTGTTTTGAAACAGTTACTGTTGAGAAGCCTGTGATGGTGGTCAAGTGATGAAAATAATAAACATTAGTTGATAAAACTCGTGAAATATGAGATAATGGGGTCTTAAGAACCATATTACCATAATTTCATGACATTTATCTGCATTATATGCATTATGTTTGCTTCCTCATTTAAACTGTACATGTACATGATTCTATGAATATTTAAAGTTTTATTTGGACATGCATTAGCTAGCAAACATGAAAATTATGATTTAGGATATGGCATCTACATTATTGTGTGAATCTAGATTGTTGCACTTGCATCCTTGATCATGACATATAAAATTTTGAGTCACCTAAAGAAGAAATTGTGAATCTTTTGATAAAAATCCTGATTTTTTTTTTAAATGAAAATCTTTAAGACATTTTCAAATGAAAATTTTTTAATGTCAAATGAAAATCTTTGAATTTTAAATGAGAATCTTTAAGTGTCAAATAAGAATATTTGAATTTCAAATAATAATCTTTGAGGTGTGAAACCCAAAATTTATCGAATGTGAATCTTCGAATTCAAATGAAAATTTTTAAATTTCAAATGAGAATATTTGAGGTGTGAAACTCAAAATTTGTCGAATGTGAATCTTCGAATTCAAATAAGAATCTTTAAGATGTGAAACCCAAAATTTGTTGAATGTGAATCTTCGAATTCAAATGAGAATATTTGAATTTCAAATAAGAATCTTTGAGGTGTGAAACCCAAAATTTATTGAATGCGAATCTTCAAATTCAAATAAGAATCTTTGAATTTCAAATGAGAATCTTTGAGATGTGAAACCCTAAAGTTTGTTGGATGTGAATTTTCGAACTAATGAAAAGTTTTAAACTGTTGGATGTGAATCTCTAAAATTCAAACGAAAAGCTTTGAACTCAATTTTTGGATGCGAATCTTTAAATTTTTAAGTGAGAATCTTTGAACTTAGATGTGAAACTCTAAGATTTCTTAGATGCGAATCTCCAAAATTCAAATGAAAAGCTTTGAACTCAACTTTTGGTTGTGAATTTTTAAATTTTTGAATGAGAACCTTTGAACTTAGATGTGAAACTTTAAGATTTTTGAAATGTGAACCTTCAAAATTCAAACGAAAAACTTTGAACTTTTGGGATGTGAATCTCTAAAATTTAAATAAGAAATGTTAGATGTGAGTCTTACAATTTGTTAATGCGAATCTTGTAAATCTGAATTCTTACGTACCCGAAATCTTGCAAGTTTGAATTCTTGTGAAACTGAAGTTTTGATAATCAAATTTCAACGAATTCTTGTGAAGTTGAAAGGTTTTTGCGAATCTGTTCGAACTCAGATTGTGAATCTTTGAGTCTTCATTATAAATTTTATCGAATCTGATCTATGACTCCTCTGGACATGATTATCGAGAAGCAATTTATTTTTCAAAAGTTGTGGTGCCTCTATTTAGAGGAACTTTATTTAATAAAAAAATAAAAAAAGTGTCAAGTTGAGTTTTACTTAAGTGTCTACGTTTTTACACAATTTTTATTTTACAAAAAATATGCAAAGAAAGGTAGTTGTAGACACCCTAATCGATCCAGACCCAAGCCCATTTGGGCCTAGTTTAATTGGTCTGAGCCCAAACCCATTGGGCTTCACTTAATAAGGCTCAGATTATCAGGCCCAATTGGCCATTCTTTTATTATTTTTATTATCTTCTGGTTTTATTTTTGGGCTGATTTTTTATTTTTTTATTTATTTGATTTATCTATTTTTTAGATTTATAATTGGTTTTTAGAGGATAAAAAAAATTAATTAAAAATGTACCGTGAACGGATAGTGGCAGAGATAAATTTGATGTTTTTGTGATAATTTGAAAGTTTGGTCAGTAGTGAATTTCTGGAACACTTCTGCTAGGCCTTATAAAATCATATGAACACAGAAAAGGGAAGGGAGATCACATATAACACAAAAAAAAAAAAATAGATGGCAAAAAACAAAAAGCAAGAATCAAAAAAATTTTGGAAAAAGTCAAAAGCAATTCTAGAATTGTTTAAGAATTTTTTAAAATTTTTGGCATTTTTTTTTGAAAATTTTTTGAAAAATTTTCAGATTTCAATGAATTCTTTTCGCATCGGTTGAATTTTTTAGTGATTTTTTCAGCGTCGATTGAATTTTTTGGCAAGATTTCTAGAATCCGATAAAGATTCTGGCGAACGTTGAATTTTTCGACGAACTTCATATGACCCAGCCCAGATTCAGGCGATAATTTCTAAAATTCGATTGATATTCAACTGGTGTTCATCCGACTAGAGAGAGAGAAGAGAAAGACAAATAGAGATTTGAAGCAAAAAGGTTAAAACTTGGGCTTTTATAGCCTTACCAAAATGACGTCGTTTTGAGTTTAAAGAAAACCTAAGATCCGCGCGTTTTTCATTCGGGTGACCGGACTCGTAGCGCAACCATCTTTTAACCCGGGTTTGACCCACGCCTCAGCTAATCTTTCCAACCAAGTCGAGCCACCAAGTCATATCATCCAAGTCATTGTTTGTGCTTGTAGTCGAGCCGTGCCAACCCTCTAGTTGAGCCGTTTCAATTTTTTTTTGTATTTTTTTGTTTATTTTCTTTGGGTTTTTTTTTTGTATTTTTCATTTTTTATTTATGTCTTTGTTTATTTTTTTAAAAGTATTTTTTGCATGAATAGATTAAAAAAAATATAAAAAATATAAAATAAAATTTTTAAAAAATATATTTTTAAGGAAAAATTGAAAGTATCAATTTTTCTTGAAAATAAAAAATCTCAAAAAGTATTTTGAGAAAAAGTTGAAAGTTTGAAAGTATTAATTTTTCTTGAAATTAAAATTTCAGAAAAAAACATTTTGAGAAAAAGTTGAAAGTATCAATTTTCATTCAAAATAAAAATTTTCAAAAAGTATTTTGAGGAAAAGTTGAAAGTATTAATTTTTCTTGAAATTAAAATTTCAAAAAAAAATATTTTGAGGAAAAGTTGGAAGTACAAATTTTTCTTAAAAATAAAAATTATCAAAAAAAAATTATTTTTGAGAAAAAGTTGAAAGTATCAATTTTTCTTAAACTAAAAACTTCTAAATGCTTTAAGGAAAAGTTAAAAGTATCAATTTTTCTCTTATAAAAGCAATGAGTTTTTTTTTTTAAATGAAAAGAAAATAATTTATATCAAAAGTTGAATCATTATTCCTTATATTTTATTTTATTTTATTTTATTTATTTTCTTTCTTTTATTGAAAATTTTTTAATGTTAAATAATTCGACGATGGAGCCTCTGCAAATGAAACAGTAGTTTTCTTGCATACTTTTGAGGTGAGAAAATTTTCTTAATTTTTTGCCAAAAGTATTGGAGTCAACTAAGAATAATTTTTAATAATTAATTACTTGGTAAATTTTTTAGGCTTAATGGATAACACAAAATTAAGCTGGTACCATATTTCGATGGGCATTTTGAGAGTGCTATAACCTTCCTCACATGTAACTGTACTCTCAAAACTGGTTCTGATTTCGTAGACATGGAAATTACCTTTTATAGATACCTAAGTCGAACTTAGAAAACCTCTTTAAAAGGGACAAATTCAGTTAGATGGCTAATCGCATCTAAAAAAAAAATTTGATGACGACTCCTTAAGTCAATGTCCAGCGATAGATCCCCAGATCTAGACGTTATGACAGGATGATGGCATTCTATCTCCATAGTCCATAATTTTCTTATATGTATAAGAAAGAAAATTCCATCACATTTAGTTCATTTTTGTAATATATGGCAAACTGTACCAATATTTTCCATTCCATCACAAAATGGAATTAAACACATGTATGTATTAGTGCCTTTGCAACATTGAATTTGTATGTTCTTTTCTAATATATAAACACGCCTAATTAGACATTGATGACATCTTTCAAAATGCTAGTAACTGACAAATACTTCAATATTTTTTAATTATATCAACATTTGATTTATAAATAACCAATAAAGATAGAATCATACAAATAGCTTGACTCATCTTATTATCTCAATTTTGGTGCCATGATTTAATAATAAAACTAATCTTGTAGCTAAATCTTATTTTTTGCATATATTCTCTACTTGCATCTAATTTCTCATGGTAAATTCTTTTACCCATTTTTTATTGTTTTCATAGAAATTATGGGACAATTAACCTGTTCTATATATAACGAAGACATGACAATTAAACAATCGGTCATTCCATTACAACTCAATTTAATTCGTTACTTGATAACAAGTGATAAATTTTTTTTGTTGTAGATCAATTCATGTCTTTCTCTTTTATGTTTTCAACCTATTTTTCATCTCAATCTTTATACGTATCGATTTTTTAAATAAATATAATACAATTCATTAAACCCAATTGTGGAGTCAATATCAGTATATGCATAAATTTATACAATGTAATCAATTTTTTTTTTTGCATAATTGCTAGTAAAAAGATTGACTGAATAAAATAAACACATTAATAATTTATTTCATTAGTATGCAAAAAATAAATACATATCTCTAATGAAGATCTTTATGAAAATTAACATGTTGGTCCATAGAAACATTAATTCTTTGACACCTTGAACCTTATCTAATATTGATCTCCAAATCATGCCAATTTCTTTTCCTTATGTCTTACTGATACGAAATATAAATTTCTCATAATTGCCTTTAAATTGTTAGAAAAAATAACTAAGAGAAGAGGAATAATAAAAAAGAATTTTGGCTTTAAGGCATGAAAAACACTTTCTTAAAGGCAATTATGCCTTTAGGATACAACAAAGCCTCAAACTCTCTAATCAGAAGCAGTGAATATGGTTATACTAAAAGATTTATTTATAATGAATGAACAGATATAAACTTTTATTCAGATGATTATGACATTCTATATAATCATGACATTTATGAATAACAATCTATTTATATTCAAATAGTTATGACTATTTGTCATATGATAATTGTTTCTATTCAAACATAATTATTTAAAATATGAATAAAATTAATACAAAATTAATTTTATTCATCAATAATTAAATCTTTCTATCCAATATGGAATGCATCACATTCTAAACTACTAACAGTTTACAGAGCTGGGTATGAAGCGTGAGTGCCTACCACAATAGCTAACTTGTATGAACGTTTTTTTCATAATTAACGATTTTTTTCAGATGTACATTTGTTAAAATTGAAAAAATGTTATAAATATTATTGAACGGACAATATGAACAAAAGATTAGAGGTTTTATTGTCTAATTTAAATAGTTTATATTTTGAAGAAATCATTATAAATTTATTTGGAGATCACAACAAAAAGCATTTGATATTCTCCTGTCAGAAACGGATCAAGATATTAAAAACTAACATCTCATACCTAATGTAAAAAAAAATTGAAGTAAAAAATTACTTCCGAAAATGCATTTTCAAATAATTGTAATGTTTTACAAAAATGTATTATCAGATAATTGTAATACTTTTCGAAAATGCATTTTCCAATACAATGAAAAAGTTTTCAAAAATAAATTTTTGGTATATTAAAAAGTTTACGGAAATGAATTTATGGTATATTAAAAAAAAATCTTGAAAATGAATTTCCGATAACTTACTAGAAAAAAAAAAGATGTAAAAGAGAAAAAATAATTAATTAATGAATATTTAAGTAATTTCATTAAAAATTAATTTTTTAAAATATATTAAGAATTTTTTGGGGTGTAAATAAATAAAACCACTCTTTGAGTAAAACTAAATTGCATTGTTGGTTCATTTTTCTGACAAGAAAATTTTAAGAAAAGCAAAATCACAGTTGAAACAAGGCAAAAATGACTTGTCATCAATTTAAAAGTAACAATGTACCAATGAATATACCTTGTTATTAGTGAATAATATATATACTGTGAATGAGTGACACTTTTTCTGAAGGCCAACATAAAAAACAACTTTGAGGCCATGAATTTTGTCCAAAGCAGCAGATGGGGATCAAAGATATACGTATACGTATATATGTATATATATATAATTATACGTATAAATATACATATAAATATGTGTGTATATATATATATATGTATTCCGCCAGGCAAAAACTCGATGCAGTTCGTTGAGCTCAGAATCCTCGCTACCCTCTGCAAGTTCCAGATTTCCAGTACATCAGCCATCCCTCACACGTACCAATACTTTGATTTATCTTCAAATTTTTTGTATTCTGTCTGATATCTCCTGGTCTTCTATTTTGTTGTTTAGCCTTTTTACCAAAGGGAAGCTCAGAGCAGGGCAAAACTTTTACTAACATTGATTGATATTAAGCTGATCAGGGGTGAAAAACTTTCCCCTTTATCCTGGTCGGTTTGTTTTTATCTTACAACATAAGAGATAATAATTTCTTACTATATCCTAATCCATTTTTGGTTCAACATTGGCCAAAGGGACTTGCTAAATGACATTTTTTACATGCACTATGGTCTTACCTTGGGGCCCTTGCATAAAATTTGCTGATCAATACAAAAGTTTGATACTCCATATAAGATTAATTAAAAAAAGACTCAGCCAGATCAACCCTTGGGCCTAAAAGCTGATTTCATTTGGACTGGTTTGGTACAAATATTGGAAACATTGATCAATAGAATCAAACCTTGGATTTTGTATATGATTTCCTTAATTATTTTTTATCCTAAATAAAAATATCTTCTCTTTCTCCCTTTGGTTTAGGTGTTTCATTAGCCAACTCTGTTTGACTAATGAGGTGGCTTTGGAGTGGAACATGTCTCATGATACTAAATTATATGCAGAAAATTTGGGCATTTGGCCATTACTTCCCACTCAACTCGTATCTCAAAAGCATAGATGAATTGTATCATTGAATACTGCCATTCTTCAATGATTGCCACTCTTTTCTTTTGAAGCCTAGAATATTGTAGGGTCCCCTCCCTCACTTAAAATTAGGGTTTAGGGTTTTAAAATTAAGTTTTATATAATAAGTTTTGATATTGATGAGACTAATCATCTCTCCACCTCCTTGATTTGTATACTTGTGAATATGTATAAAATTTTGCAAATGGTTATCTTATTAGACAAGGTTTTAAACTTCACGTTACCTTAGTATTCTTAAGAATTTCAAAAATGCATTCCATCAAATGGAACTCAAAAGAAGGGAAAAGAAGTTAAAGGAATGTTAATTAAACTATTAGATTATCAAATAAAGATGAAGCTTAATCCTATGTTTTCCTTTCCTTTCTTTTCTTTTTTTTTTTTTTTCTCTCTAAGAGGAACTATGTTTCCTAAAATAAGCTTTAGAGGTTACTTGATATAATCAATTTAAGATCCAAAACCAAGTTAACATTATTATATATAAGAAAGTATAATCATCTATGAACATGAGATATAATTTAGTTGGTTTAAATAATTAATTTTAAGAGGTAATATTCAATAGATTTAATATTCAAATATCAATATTTGTAACTATTTTTCGATCATCAAATATGACTTTTTTGTACTAAAAAATATAATCATTTACCAACTCATCAAAATTAAAATGCATTTTTTTTTTGAGTTGCATAATCCTATTAGATTAAAATCTTGTTTTTGGTATGAGATTTACATTAGTGTATGATATACCTAACTCAAACGGTTATCACAACTTGGAAGGAATACAATTGATACCCATATGGATCCTTTCGTTTTTTTTTTTTTTTTCTCCTTCGATTTCCCAAGAAAACAAGCAAGATATTCTGGTGAAACAGCACATGTGAATTAGATTACTATTCTTTCTCTATCATTTAAGGATCTATAATAGCTAACAAAAAAAAAAGAAAGGATTGGATCCATCAATGACCCACCACCACCCACCGCTTAATTGCCTTTAAAATATTTTTTCTTTTTCTGATGTAATGCATCCACATATGATTTGGAGAGTGTGAATACCAAATATCCAATCTTGTAAATGAATTAATTATGCAATTTGTCAGTCCATTAGCTAAAGGTGGTGACATAAACTTATTTAAGTAGTATTAGGCAACTAACTCCACTAGCTTTGGAATATTATTGAGTTATTATGCATCGATGCATTTTCAATTTTGTAGTGTTTTCTAGCCAGGCCAGCATCAATTTTATAATAAAAAGCCTAATTTATGGGGGAGTTCCTCAAGTATAGTCCGAGATTACTGAACCCTATGACAGCGACAACAAAAGCAAAGACAAAAGATATCTCCATAATTAATCATCTTAAGAACGATCTTGCTCCGCATCTTCACACTGCTAGAACACGGCAGAGGAATTGATGTTCAACAACTAATTTGAATGGGAGTACTAAAATTTCAACTATTTATGATGATGGAGACAATCAAATGATTGATGTTTTCATTCTCTCTCTCTCTCTCTCTCTCTCTCTCTCTCTATATATATATATATATATATATAATGTTCTAGAAACAAGATAATACTACATTATTCTTGCATCAGATGTGGGTGGCAAAGTCAGGAAACGAGAAAAACCACTGCTAGGTGACATATCTATGGATTTTAAGATTGGGACAAGGATTCCAATGAGATTCTACACCTCTCCAATTCCCAATTTTCTAACACTATATTGGTGAAGAAGAATAAGGGATGGAGTTTATATATATGTTTGGATGGAAAGCAATATTATATGATAGTATAATTGACAGAATTAGGCGCAGCATAATCTTCATATTTAATGATACAATTGAGCCGACAAACCAGTGGGGGTAGAGAGAGAGAGAGGTAGCTGCTTCTTAGTGAGTTTAGTTCCACAATGAAGCTCCAGTTTGATGAAGCTTTCAGAAATTGTTACGACTTGCAGCATTACAAATCGCCGGAGCCCTTGTAAGACGGATTCTCATTAAACAACAAGAACTAGAAATGTCCACAATACTAACCCTGATCTTAGTGAACGCCCATATCCCACTAGTCTACACTCTAGAAAGATGAGGCCCGAAAAGAAAAGGACTCTATAAAGATAACCGCATTTATAAACCCAGTGTAGATTTAATGGAGACAAGGACAATGCCTAAAGTCCACTCCTACTTTTGATTTGGGTTTGATTTAGGGTCTGAAATTGGGTTGGGGGCCACTCTTTCTTTTTTGCTTTCCCCGGTGGTTGGGCGCTCTTGACAACTTTCTACAGAAGGGTTCAATTGGTTTTTAGGCAGCTCCACTCATGCTTTTCATATAAATTGTCGGGGATCTGATTTTTTTTTCAGTGCCAAACTGAGACGATCTAGCTCCACATGATGGAAGCTATATGAATGAAGAACAAGGCTGAGTTGCGGCAAATTTTGAACCTTACGTTCTGACTTCTGTTATATATTACTACTATAATTTATGAGAAAAAAGAGGCCATTCGTATTTAAAATTTAATATGAAAAAGCCATCATAGCCCAGAGAAATCCTATAAGGGAGAAACTGCAGCTCAGACTCGAATGTACCTAAACAAATCTGCTTGCTGAGAAAGAGGATAATGGATACAATAATCCTGTATTGATGTCTTCAAGCTACTTAATTATCTAGAACGCTATATGCTCCATTTGTCTTTTTGGCAATAAATCCTGGAAAATGCACACTATCCGGTTGGATAAAGAGACAAATAACCAGGAAGTCCGGATGCCAAACCAATGATCAAGAACTCAAGTTCCGAAGCCAGCTCCCTGGTTCAATGTACAAGCACAATCAAGTCTTGAGGTCTTTGCTGCTCCTGTTTTAACCAAATATTTATCGGTTTCAAAAGGAAACTGAAATAAACTTTAGTAACTGCTGTAGATGAGATTCCTAAAGGAAGAAACTTATTATATAATCAGATAAACAATTAAGGAGTTGCACCGAAAGAAAAACCAGAACGAAGTTGATGGAAATGTCCACAAAAGCAAGCCAGTGTTCAGGTACCAAAAAGTAAGATTTTGAAGGGAAAGGCGACGAAGTTGTACATAATTTTCCGTTGTGTATTCATGCTGCTTTATTGGAGGGATCATGGAGACAAAAATCATCTGTCTCTGCCTAAATCTATCTAATCTTGACTTGTTAGGTATATTTTCTTTAGCAAGTGAATACAAGATTGTAAAGTCTGACGAGGAAAGTAAGACAAAGCCACTGTGATACCAACATACATGTCTCTTGAGAAAATATCAATTTCAGAGTACAGGTATGTGCACTCAAAGAGAAGAAGATGGCTTAAGAATGGGTCTCACAGCAAATATACTGATAACAGCTTAGGTTGACATTATTAATAAATTAGAAAGAGGCATTGGTTAATCTATAACAGGTTCCTTTGTTTCAACATAGTTCCTGATGCTAATAACAGGCCAGTTTACTGTGTTTTTTTTGTCATACAAGAACATGCAAACACAAGAAGCGAATATCAATCTCCCTTGTGAACCATGACAGAATTTGAAATGAACTCAAAGATGAACAATCTTAAATTCTTAATGGCTACTAAAAAACTAATTTACTGGAAAATACTGTTTCTTTGAAGATAGGCAGGACTTATTGCTCAATCTTTGCCTAGTTAGAAGTTGCTTTGATCTTCATTTTTCATTATCCTTTTAATTAGTGAAATCCAATAGAGAGCAAAGACCGTGAGACCTGAGCACTGCAGTTGAAAACATGGTAAAATGTTTGAGAAGGTTGAAGTTGAAAAAAGTTAAGGCTAATTGTCATGCAACAGAACCACTAAATCCATGTGTTTATACGGCCCTAAATAGATCTCTATTGGCTACTACTGAAGCACAACATCTGAAGCCTACTGTTCCTAAATTAAGCAATGAGGTCGAATCCAAATCAAGGCCAAACCAAAAATGAGCTAATCCAGAAGCTGTACCACTATACATTTCTGGCAAAGCCAAGCAAAGAATTTTCGACACAGGCAGTTACTATGAATGTAAAACCAGAAACAGCCTAAAAAGAAAAAGTAAACTTCAGTTATAACAAACGCATGTAAACTTTCTGAATGATTTCGAAGCACTGAAAAAATAAATCCTCATCCCTCACAAGTCATAGCATTCATTCATTGCATAGGTTCAACAATTTTAAATTCACTAATCCAAAAATTTATATTAAAAATCAAAATCAGTAATACCCTTAACTGATAAAACTATGAAAGTCATTACGAAACCTAAAAATCAAACTCAGGAAGAAAATCAAGCTTCATTGTTTTTGATTTAGGGTTTTGAAAACCATCAACTTTATATCATTGAATATCCAAAAAGGAAAAAAGACACAATCAACCTTTATTACACAACAATTCCATATTTAATCAGAAGTATCGACAAATTTAGAAAATTTTACTTTTTTATACACAAAACCCTTAAACCAAAAAAAGAAAAAGACACAATCAGCCTTTATTACATAACAATTCCATATTCAATCACAAGTATCAACAAATTTATAACATTTTAATTTTTATATACAAAACCCTTAAACCAAGAGAAAAAGAAAATAAGGTGTCGGGGCAAGTACCGAGTTTTAAGCGAGTGGGAGACGATTTTTAGGAGTAGGTGTGCGGACGGTCCTTGGCCTTGTCGGGATTACCATCATCGTCAGGGTCAATGGTGGTTAGGTTAACGCAGGAGAAGCACTCGAGAGATGAGAAAAAGGCGGAGACCACGGTGACGCTGACCCAGCTGGCTACCTCTTCCAGCTTCTCGCCAGAGACCTAGGTGGATGGGGACCTCTCACTGTTATCCATTCTTGTTCTGAAATCGATTTGATTGGATTAAGAAGATTTGACGGCGGATTGATTGCAGAGGGCAGGAGCCCTGATTGTTTAATCAGGGAGGACTCGGACTACTTTTGTCTCTCGTCTGGTAACGGGGGAACCAAAATACACTTGTTCACGATTAATCAATTTTAATCTTATAAATCAAACAACGAGCCGCGCATCTGGTGTAGTGGTATCATAGTACCCTCCCACGGTACTGACCGGGGTTCGATTCCCCGGATGCGCATGATTTTATTTCCTTTATTTTTGTTTTTGAAATGGGCCTGTTCAAGCCCAATGGTACCATTGGGCTTGAATTGGATTGAGTCCAGATTTAAGGTTTAGTTTGCTTGTTGCTTTTTTATTATTATTATTTATTACTCGTTTTCTGTTATTATATTTTTTTTTTATTTTCTATCACAAGAATAAGTAGCAAAAACATTAATCAAATATAACTTTACATAAAATTTGAACAAACCCAATCAAAATCAAAAGAGGAAACGACACCAATTATAGTTAATGAATTAATCGCCTTTTTTTTTTCCTTTCTTGGGCTATTTGGTTCAAAGAACATGAAAATTATAATTAAGGACCAAACTGTTAGGCTTCAGCCAGAAACTTAGGATGGGGTGCTGCAAATAAATAAGCTTTATCCATCACAATATTGCAGAAACACACAATCATTATTACATATATTTTTAGTTTTTTTTTTATCAAAATAAATGATATACCTTTACTAGTGGGCTTGACAATAACAAGAAGATCCGTTTTCTTTATTCAAATAAGATATTGAGTCCAGTAGGTTAGAATATTAAAATTTTAATTTTGATAATTAAAAAAAAAAACATAAAGTTAATATTATTTTTATAAAATAATAAAGACGTGACTATGTAATTCACATGCAAAATCCATGTTAAAAAAAGTTAATATTATATAAACTCCAGAATCATGAGCATCAAAATCAAATCAATAATAATAATAAAAATATATAAATACGTTTTGTTGTATGTACGTTTCAATAACTATTTGTTCATTTCAGATGATGTTGAATAAAATAAAGAATATTGAGGTGACATCCAAAAACAGTAAATTCCTTGCAAAATTGTTCTGCATTTTCATCCATCCCTTATGGAATATTCCAGGTTGCTTGTTGACAATCAAATTGGTCATAAAGGAATTGTAAGTTGCGTACCAGAATATGGATACGAGCATGATGATGACGATGACGTAGACGTAGACGCAGTCCCTATCTTCTGTTAAGCCTATGAAATTGAGCCAAACAAATACTGCGAACCCGTCTGCAAATATCGTGTTTTGCCTCGTGATTAGCGAGTTTCAGAAGACAACAGAAGAAAAAGACTAAAATATTAAGCCCACTGCTTGTAGTTGTTGCCATGGCCAAGCCTGATCATCAGACTAGAAGTATGACCCCTGGGGACTTTACCACGGTCTTAGCATCTGAAGGGGTTGAATTCCTTTTATCCGGTGAAGGAAGGGTAGGTACTCCTGCAAAGAAACCTTTTTTCGTATTTTCTCTTTCAACTCTCAGTTGCAATTCTTTTTTTTTTTTTTTTTTTTTGGGGGGGGGGGGGGATGAGAATAGAAATTTAATTATGCAGTGATTGGATCCTTAGAATGTTTAAAAGGAAAATGGGTTAATTTCTCTGCTGAAAATTAATTTTCAGATCAAATTACTGAACAAATATATACGACTATGTGTTTAGGTACCCTTAACTTCATTTGATAATGAGAAGATGATCTGCCTATTCTTCTCTGCAAACTGGTGCAGGCCCTGCAGAACTTTTACCCCCAAGCTGGTGCTGCTATATAACATGTTAAGAGCACAGGACAAAGAGATAGAGATTGTCTTTATTTCATCGGACCACGATGAGGATGGATTCAATGCGCACTTCAAGACCATGCCATGGCTGGCCGTCCCATTCAATGTAAATTTGCATAAAAAATTACGTGAGAGGTTTCATGTTGTTCGCATTCCCTCGCTTATTCCATTCAGCTCAAATGGACAATCAATTGAAGAAGACGACGACTTGATTGGATTAGTTGAAGACTATGGTGAAGATGCATTTCCCTTCACCGGGAAGAGAAGAGAAGAATTGAAGGCTATTGATGATTCGAAGCGTCAGGGAGGAAAAATAGATCAACTTTTGGCACATCAAGGACGGAATTATGTTGTTTCCAGAGATGGTGGAAAGGTAATATATGGTATAGGTGATTATACGCAAACAACATACGTATAAGTTATGAACCTGTTATGTTTGGGTTTTGCAGATATTATCATCTGAACTGGTTGGGAAGACCATAGGCCTTTACTTCGGTGCACACTGGTGTCCTCCTTGCCGTACTTTCACTGCACAGCTTGTAGAAGTGTACAAACAGCTAATGAGCAGCAGGGGAGGAAGTTTTGAGGTTATTTTGGTTTCTACAGACAGAGACCAGAAAGAATTTGATGTCAATGTAAGCGGTATGCCATGGCTAGCACTTCCATTTGAGGATAGGACACGACAAGATCTGTGTAGGATCTTCAACATCAAAGCCATTCCTGCATTAGTTCTGATTGGACCAGATGGGAAACCTATGAGCACAAATGGGAAGAGCATTATCGCCCTTTATGGTGCAAAAGCTTTCCCATTCACTCAGTCAAGTATAGAAGAGATAGAAGCAACCTTGAAAAAGGAAGGAGATTCATTGCCTCGCCAAATCCAGGACAAAAAGCATGAACACTTGCTTAAATTGGACATGGCCAGAGCATATGTGTGTGATTACTGCAAAACACCAGGAAGGTTCTGGGCGTTCTCTTGTGATGCGTGTGACTACGATCTTCATCCAACTTGTGTGGAAGAAACATGTTAAGATTGCTATATACATAAAGGTTTTGAGAGATGAACAGCCTCAGTTATTCTGAATAATGTCTATTTCTAGCTTTTTGGTGTGAATAAATGTCGCTATACTTTGTAACCTCAGTATACCATACGTTATACATCATCATTCTTAATAATCTTGGAAACTGCTATCGGACTTGGAATACATGAATTTGCTTGTAAGAATCGTTTTTTTTTTTTTTTTTTTTTTTTTTTTCTTGTCCACTAATTCCGATCAATTTCGACTGCATTTGCATTTGCATCTGATTTCTTATGCTTCATCAAAATACTATACTGCCATAATCCCTGCGGTGTTCTGAGATTGGGAAATATGTTCAACCTAACACAGATGTCAAACCCTCTTCATTGCTTTGAACAAAAAAAGATATCCAAAAAAGGAAAGAATTTCCTCTAATCCTGGAAGTTCCTTCTTCCAGAAATCACTTGATGTCAAGTTCCAAGGAAGTATGCTCCAACAGGAAAATAATTTTAGGAAGAGGACTGAAGTAACTTCTTGTAGTCCTGGAAAGTTCCATGGAAAGGGTTCACCTTGCCCTCAGACACCGCCCATAGTTCTTCTACACTTCCAGATATCAGGTGTTCATCATGACTATCCTGCAGGAAGAACACACACAATTCCAACCCAGAAGTTCCAAAAAAAAGAGCAATAATAATCTTAAATATTTGTTTAATGTGCTAAACAAAATGACAGAACAAGACTGATATACCGTTAGAATCCCTCCTTGGAACAAAACTAGGCCTTGAATTAGAGCCTCCACAGCATCCAAATCCTAATTTTAACACCATTGTCCAAGTTAAATGCCAGAGTCAGTTGTCATAGCACTGTCAGCTGTTATAAAACTTTCCACACAAAACAGGGAACTAATAAAGACTTAACCATATCTTAATATCAGAATATAATAAAAAGTCAATGACTTACAAGATGATTGGATGGCTCATCAAGCAATATTATGTGTGGTTTTTTGAAAGTATTCTTTGCAAAAGCAACTCTGCTTTTTTGACCACCTAGCATTGCCAATCAAAGAAATTAGAAACACGTAAGCACATATGTAGACACATGCATATATGATAATTCAAAATCCTTGGCTATTAATAGGACTGACTCTTTAATAACATCAAGAAACAGCATCCTGTTACTTTTCACTGTGGGCCTTCAATTAGCCGGTATAAAAACCTTTCGAGATCCAAAGTTCAGTCCCCTCACTAAATATCAATTAAATACTAACCTCAAATTATCAGTGATATCCTAACTTAAGAAAATAAACATACCAGACAAAGTATACATTGGCTGCAGTGCAAGATTTCCTGTCACACCAAAAGAACCCAAATGGCCACGAAGCTTTTGTTCAGGCACTCCCTGCAAGACAGATACATCAAACAACAGATCTAACCACGTGAAGTTATTTAAAGCCCCACGAACAAGAGCCACCAGAAATAAGAAGGAAATAAAGAAAGATTGCCATGAAGGCCCTTGAAGCACTGTAGATGGTTCTCACAAGTCACATCACACTTAAGGACTAAGAAAAACACAAAAATTTACCGGATAACAGCGCATCATATATAGGTAGGGGATTCGAAGACAGGTCTAGCCCATCAACATGGTGCTGACTGAACACAGCAATGCGGACCTGTTAATATAATAATGACAGTCTCCTTCAGCCTAACATGTATGAAAACTGTTACTATTTTTTTATTACAGGGAACATCTTGTTATTAATCCTTATGTCACATAATTTCAGCCCCCTTTAAAAATGCACAAATTATAAGGAGTGTCTTTCAATGTGTTCTATCTATATGTCATCCAATTTCGAAAATCCTATCCCCTTATAATTACAATCTAAAGGAATGCTACTTTCCTATAGTATAATCTTTCATCTCTTTTTTCAAAACTTATTTTTTTTTAACGCTAAACAGCCTTAAAGATTGATATCATCGGAGAATTTTAAATTTTCTAATTTAGAAAAGAAAAGGTTACACAGCATCTACTGTTTCCCTAAAATTGCATCCAATGTCAAGCACAACATTCAATCAAGGGTGGAAGGAGTAATTTATGATACAGTACAGGGTCCAAATGTGGAATAAGTAACTAATGGTTTCTCTTAGTGATGTACAAAACATTTTGGGACAATGACAATCTAAATTTAAAGAAAAACCAATATTATGGGATAAAGGGGTCTAAAGCCAATTACAATGCTGGTCAATAAGGAGAGAAAGATCATTAATGTATGCGGTACAGGATAAATCTCTGAATGGTGCAACTCAGAAGAAATTATAGTGAGTAGTTTAGGTCCGAACATACAGTATGAAGAGGAAGGGCCATAAAAATAATAAAAAAAAGGCTTACCCATAGAGTACACTCCCAATTTCCATTACTTGAAGCAGTATGGTATCAGATATCATTAAAGAGGAAAAGATTAAAGTGATGATGAATGAAAAGAAAGAATCAAGTATTTATGGTCAAATCATAGGAATAGGTCTCTGATGGAGAGACTCTAGAGACAACACAATAACTAGTTAAATCCACCAACTCCAGAGAGAAAAATAAAACACAACGAGAAGGGAAAAGTTCAATTGTGCAAGATAAAATAACAGTATTAGAGTTGTGATTTAGTAGTGATGAGTGGACTAAGAAAATATGTAACATAAACAAAATCAATTATAGGAAAATGGAAAGTTTAATATACCTTAGCTGAACGAAAAACTGTCCCAGAGATTGGTTGTAGTTCCCCAGCAGTTAGTTTAAGTATTGTTGACTTACCAATCCCATTTGGACCAACCACTGCAAAATGATACACGGATATGGATAGGGTGAAAATAGGAGGAAAAAGTGAACCAGACAAATGGCAAATTATCCAAATCATGCAGTAAAGACACTAATTTCTTGAAATCCATGATTGCTTCAAAATGAGCATTTAGACACACCATAAATTGGAATGACATCTTCATCTAGTTTTTTCTATAAGTGTATTACACAGGGTATAAACATATTTTGATATGCAAACCCTTCTCTTTTTTTTCTTTTTTTTTCTTTGAGGAGGGTGTGCTATGTGATTGTTTAAGGTGTAGGAAAAAGAGATGGATGTGGCTCTATAGTGGAAAAATTAAAAGAAAAACCTCAAGAAGCAATTATCCTTACTTGCTATGCGGCTGTCTAGATCTATACCAAAATTGAGATTCTTAAACAATGTTGGCCCCCCAGGATAGCCGAATGATGCATCACTGCAAACAATTCAAGAAACATCAATTCTGACCAATAAGAAGCCAATTTAAAACACTTCAAGAAGGACTCAACTTGATAAAACTTGAAGTAATTTGTAGGCAGATGCCAAAACAAAGTGAGAGAAGTTAAATGTAAAGAAGCACCAATTTGGCATTTGGCACTTTTCAGAACTGACATTGTTATTCAAAATTCCTCTAAAGAAGCTCCAAAAACAAACCTGAAACTTATGATAGGAGCCCCTGGTCTATCATCTGGAGTTGGAAACTCAAACTCGTAACTGAATAACAAAATGGCCAACTCAATTGTAAATAAATAAACTCCAATGGGATCTTAAATCAAATTCAAGGTCTTAAAATTGATAAGATTAAAGCACTGAAGGAGGTATACTCAGGGTCATTAACAATTTCATCTACATGCTCCATCCGCTCCACCGCCTATAGAAGTAAATGAAACAAATCAGCTTACGCATATCCACAGAGAGAATTGGACCAATAGCAGCATAAAGGTTTTAGAAACTACTCTAAAATCATCCCAAATAATATTTAACAATGACCTTGATTCTGGACTGAACAAGGGATGCTCTCTTTGCATTATACCTAAATTTATCAATAAAAGCCTGCAGATCCAAAAAAGGCATTTAAATGTCAAATACAAGGTACTACACTTTAATAGATGCCAAAACAAAAGGAAATATATCATAAAAAGCACCTGGGAGCACCCTGACCATATAAAGCAAAGTAAAAACGAATCTATCACTTATCAATGGAAAATATATCAGAGACAACAGTGAAGGTTATACTTGCAACCATGAATGGAATACCATTAATATGCCAACTTAGTTGGACAGAGATTTATAAATATTAAAAGCAGACTTGCCATTTCACTATGTGTAGGATGATAATATTACAGGAGAGGGGTGGGGAGGAGGGGCCCTGGAAGAGGAAGAATTAGTTACTCTACAGAAATATTAAACAACATGAAGAGACATAAAAAGAACATCAATGAACAAAAGCAATAGCATTGACTTAATTTTATTAAAATGACCATAATCAGAGAAGACAATGCAGCATCATTCTAGTGTTGTATAAGTTTAGTTCAATGGAGAAAACCTGCATGTGGGATCTTGCTCGTTCATTTGCCTCAATGGCTTTCTGTTGGTTCTTAACCTGTTCCTGTCTCGTCTTCTCAAAGGTATCATAATTTCCTTTGTAGGCCATCAATTTTTGCCCTTGTAGATGAATAATGTTAGTAACCACCTGAAAAAAAAGGCAAAATTTTAAAGAGAGAAACAGAAAACTCTTGTTTTGTTACAGAAAATTATTATATTAATCAATAATAGTTAATAGGCTAAACTAGAAAAGAAGCAGCTAAAGAGTAATACTGTGTTCAAGAATTCTCTAGCATGAGACACAACTATAAATGTTTTTGGCCACTCCACCAGGTAAGACTCCAGCCATAGGACAGCATGAAGATCAAGATGGTTCTGCAAATAATATAAAAATTAAATACCTCCAGGTTCTGAAAAATAATGCATGCCATGAAGCAACATTAGACATATAACTTACAGTCGGTTCATCAAGCAGCAACAGATCAGGATCTATAAACAGTGCATGGGCTAGAGCAATTCTCATTCTTCATCCTCCAGAAAATGTTTTGGTGGCTTTCTGCTGCATTTCTGGAGAGAAACTGAGACCCTGGAAATATTTTCAGCCAGTGAAATTAGAATTTAAATTGAATGAAGTGATGCAATAATAAAACTAAATACAATGTTTTTAAAGGAACTTAACTTGCATGACATATTTTCTTTCATTTATATACTATATGAGTAGTTAACAAGGACCAAGAAAGCAAGCACACAATTAATTCGAGAAATTTTATAATTTGAGTGATTTGGAACCCATCCTTAGTCTTTATCATGCTTTGTCTTGCTGCAGTCACTTTTCCTGACATGATATTAGAAGGTTAGCACACATCAACCATCACAATTCTACAACCTGTCTTCTTTAAATCAAATAAAATTCTTTCTTCCACTGTTTCTTTTTTTTCTTTCAACTTTGACTTATTTTTTCATTTTCATTTCCAATTATTTAATCTTCGATCAAGCAGGCACTTTTAAGTCACCAACCAAATACAAGATTTGAGAACTTACTGCAAGAATAGAAGCTGTATGAGACTCTGCTGAATCTGCATCAATGACCTCAAGCCTTTTGTATATCTGCCCTAGTCTTTGTGAGATAGAATCTTTACCAGGCACCCCATTTAGATCTTCTCCTCTTTCCATTGTCATCTTCAACATCCAATTCTCTCTTAAGAGAAACAATAAATTTATCAGAAGGATCACCAGATAAGAACATAAACAGTAAATGGATGCGAATCAATACAAGATTCATTGCTTTCTTAGATAAAAAAAGATGATTGTTTTCAACCTGCCGTGCAAGTAAATGAGCTTCCTCTCGCAAAAGCTGGGTTCTTTCAATATCAGAGTTAAGAACACACTGCAAGGCTGTTGTATCATCACCAACTACTTCTTTCTCGATGTGTAGAATCTGGCAGTTTGGAGGAATTCCATCAATAGCATGCATAGCCATGTGCCTAAGGAATGTTGTCTTCCCAGTACCATTTCTTCCCACAAGACCTGCAGAGAGAATGACATGATAGATTAGAAACAACTAAACAAGAAAATGCTGCAAGAAGAATCGACAAGGCATCTGTTAAGGGAACACTATCCCATATGCATCTTCATAAAGTTTCTTAATTTTCTTCTTTTTCTTGGAATGAGAGCAATACTATGTAGGTTAAATAAGGAACATAACCCACCATAATGCCTTCCAAAAGAAAGTGTAACTGAACCATCAACAATGAGATCACGGCCACCAACAGAAATATTGAAGTTCTACATACGAATATCCCTAACAGCCGATCCACCAGTATCATGATTCACGCAGACAACAGGCATACCTTCCCTAGCTGCTTGCATCTCTGCTAAATGCATTTGGTACTGCACCTGCACAACACGTGATAGAAAAGCACAATCATAAAAGAACACGAGTACAATAACTAAATAGTTTCTTAGTTGTTTAACATTAATGCAGTTGAACATAATCAAAGGCGCGATCAACATCGTCTAACATTACAAATACAAGAAGATTGACAATTGATATTGATTAGTTATATCTCTCTTTGACGCTCCTCCTTCCTCTTCCTCCTTTCGAGCTTCATTTTATCACGTTCAGACAGTAGTGGACCATCAAACGGCTCTGGCATTTTCTTGGGAGCCTCCTCCTCCATACCTTCATTCATTCTGAATGGAGTTGCTAGACTCTGGACAGTTCGCTTCGGTTTAACCAACACATGCTTTCCAAATTTCTCAGATAGTTTACTACGAACCTACCATAAATTCCACAACAAAATTACAAATACCGCCCCAAAGATGTCTGTTTTTTTAACCATTATCCATGTAATTATTGAATAATGAAAATTGAGAATTGGTGGAAGTCACCTGGAGGCACTCGGAAAAGTCAGAGACACAATCGGCAGCGACGAGGAGCTCGCCGATGGCGTCGAAGGCGCCATCGCCGTCTTCTCCGAAGTCGAAATCTTTGTCGGCGAGGACGTTGATGATGTAATCAATGATAGGTTGATCCACATCCTCCGCTCTGCGGCCAAGCACCTCGTGTACCACTGAGCTCGCCACTTCAGTCATGGCAGCTTCCAATATTTTCTTTCTTTTCCCTTTTTCCCTTTTCCTTTGCCTCTATCTAAGAAACGAATGACGAAAGGAAATCGGAGGAAAAGGTTGGCTCTTTCTTAATTTATATGGAAGGTTTTCAGGTTTTGCTGCTAACAACCGATGAGACGGGACATATCGGAGATGGGTTTTATCAGTTAAACGACGGCGTCTGCACTCAAAGGTACTACTTCTATGAATCTACTCTCATTTCTATTTTTCCCTCTTTCGTAATAAATTTTGTACGACTCCTAACTTTGTATATAACTTTTACGCTCTGTTTGGTAATCATAAAATTCATTTCTGAAAAAAAAAATTTCTGCGTTTTTGATGTTCGGAGGGGAGAAATTATCATGTTCAACCAGAAAATATTTTCTGGTTAAAAAAAACCAAGCACAACACTCGGAAATTGTCTTCCTTATTTTTAAACGGAAGACAATTTCCAGGAAAACTGTCCTGACAAACCCAGAAATCTCACATAAACTTGCTCTCTTTTTCCATCACCAGCCACCGTTGGATATCAAGGGAGATTCTTCACATTTTTTGTTGTTCTCCTCACTTCCTTGTTTTTGCAGCAGCTTCTTTTTCGCTCAGTGGGTAAGGATTTCTTGCTCTACTCTACCTTTTGTTTTAGTTACAATAACTCATTTTTGCTTCATCTCTTTCAAAAAAAACCCACAAGTAACTTCAAATCTTTATCCCTTCTCTCCGAATCCTTCAATCTTTCTTTTATTCTTTTTTTTTTTTTTATAACCATCATGAAACCCATAGATGTCTCATATTCTTCATCTTTTTGTTTTGTACTTCTATTTTTCTTCATTCCCAAATAATTTTTGTACAAACTCAAAAACTACAAAAAGATCTCCAGCAAAGACTTACCCACATGAAATGATCTTTCAATTTAAAGATTTTGAATGGGTTTTATCAATTTGAAAAGGATATCATGAATTATAATGCATTTTTATGGGTTTTCGTTTGAATTTTTATGAACATGGATGCGTTGAGTTTTGGGTCGATGAACTTGCGTGGGTATTTGATGAATTTTTTATTATTAAAATCATAAAAATTAATATTAAAATATAAAATATTCATGAAAAATGTTAAAATCATAAAAAAAACATAGACGAATGCTGGTGGAAAATATCTTTGGTTTGTCATCCAAATATAAAAAACTATTTTTTATAAAATTTAAAAAAAAACAGAAAATGCTGCTTTTTTTTTTAATTTCATAAAAAATATTTTACTTTAAAAAATTATTAAACGGAGACTTAGAATTTTGGCTTTTCTCCAAAATATTTTAATAATAATCCATGGAAAAATGTTAAAAATACCAAACAAAGGAAAGAAAAACTCCACGAAGAAATACACTGGAGGTTTATCCCAGATTGACACGCATCAACCAACGTGTTTTTATTACCTCCTGCAGTTGTACGTGTTAAAACCGGAAAAAGCAGTCTAACCCGTCCAAGGGTCCTGGAGCCTGAAACCCGCTAACCCAAATTCAACGTCTCCTCATCTTTCTCCGTCAGAAATCTTATATAAACAGAATCTGATTCCAAAACACACCACAAGGCCGATAATTCTAAGTCCTATCGAAACACCCACCTCGTATTTCGTGTCCGCCGTCAGTTCTTCTCTCTATGCTTTTAAATTTGTTTTTTGAGTAATTTTCAGTGAGCTGAAATTTTGTTTTTTCCTTTTTTTTTAGGATTTCTTTTTGGAAGATGAGGCTGTTAAAAGTAGCCACCTGTAATTTGAACCAATGGGCAATGGATTTTGATTGCAACTTGAAGCACATTAAGGAATCCATAGCAGAAGCCAAAGAAGCTGGTGCTGTCATCAGACTTGGACCCGAGCTCGAAATCACTGGCTATGGCTGTGAAGATCATTTCTTGGAACTCGATACAGTCAATCACGCGTGGGTTCCCTTTTTTTCTATATTTTTTTCTGGGTTTTTTCTTCAAAGATTCATGGAACTTTACTTTAATTTGTGATTTTCTTATAACTCGGATTATCAGTCATTTGTTGGTTATTAGAATCGACTTGAAGTACATTGCTTCTTTTATAGAATGCAGCATATGTATATATGCTATTAGTTTTTTTTTTTTTTTGGGTAAATTTACTGTATATGTAAACTGAAACATTTTGGTATTTTTAATTAGGAAAGTACCCATTTTTTATTTCTCAAGGATAATGATTGGTAGATTCACTGACCCAAAGAATTCTTCATTGTTCTTGTAGTCATGCAGGTGATGATACTTTACTTCTCTGACATGACACCTGGGGTTATTTGTATGCAGGTGGGAGTGCTTGAAAGAAATACTGCTTGGTGATTGGACGGACGGGATATTGTGCAGCATAGGAATGCCTATTATTAAAGGATCAGAGCGTTATAATTGTCAAGTTTTGTGTTTTAACCGGAAAATTGTCATGATACGGCCAAAGATGTGGCTTGCAAACGATGGCAATTATAGGGAGCTTCGGTGGTTTACAACATGGAAGCAAAAGGATCAGCTTGTAGAATTTCAGCTGCCACCTGAAATTTCAGCTGCCTTGTCACAGACATCAGTGCCTTTTGGTTATGGATACATTCAGTTTTTGGACACGTAAGCATAACATTGCTGGTTCTGTTTTTATTAGTTTGCTATTAGGTTTTCTGTCTTAGCCCATAATGATGTCTTAACCGGATTACCTATTGATTAGGCATTATTGACTTATCCTATGTGTAATGATAAGAGTCATGTCTGTTCTATGTAATGATGCAAATGTAACTTCATATGCAAGTAGGTTACACTGCACTTTATAGGAAACTTTGTCATGGTTTCTTGATGAAATGCTAATATTTTAAGCTGTTTTTATCCCTTGTTAGAGCTGTTGCTGCTGAAATTTGCGAAGAGCTTTTTACTCCTATTCCTCCCCATACTGAGCTTACATTGAATGGGGTTGAAGTTTTCCTGAATGCCAGTGGAAGTCACCACCAATTGAGAAAGTTAGACCTTCGACTTCGGGCTTTTATAGGTGCTACTCATACTCGTGGAGGGGTTTACATGTACAGTAACCAGCAGGGCTGTGATGGTGGTCGGCTTTATTATGGTAAATAATATGCTTTTAGTACAGATATACATTTGTTTAATTTTATTATTGTTTCCCACTTTTTACATGGTGGTAACATTACTCTAGGCTTCAGCATAGCATTCACTGGCTATGTATTTTAGTAGCATGCTTTATTTTGTTTTGACTTTATTGGTTCTGCTGCAGTAGCAAATGTTGTCTTTCATGGCAAAGATATTGTTTGGTTTATTGAGCATTAATTTATTTGTTTCAGATGGGTGTTGCTGTGTTGTTGTGAATGGAGAGGTTGTTGCTCAAGGCTCGCAGTTCTCCTTGAAGGATGTTGAGGTTGTGGTTGCTCAAGTAGATTTAGATGCGGTATGTTATAACTTTCACTTTTTAATTATGTGTATGTTTGTTGGGTATTCAGAAAGTATTATTTGTTGAAAGCTTGAATGCTATTAGTTATCTATTATGTCATATTAAGGTTTGATGCAGAAAAGAGAACGGCAAAAAGATAATTTCCGTACAAGAAGTCTTATAAAGAATTAATATGGAGGCAATTATTGAAGACTAACTACTATTAATGCCTAGTAGTCACAAAGAAGATTCTATTTATGCAAATTGGTGGCAGCTTACAGTTCACCTTTTTTCTAATGTTGTGCATTGCATTTCTTTGTTAATGACAGGTTGCTAGTTTAAGAGGATCTATAAGTTGTTTTCAAGAACAAGCAAGCTGCAAAACCAGAGTATCATCAGTAGCAGTGCCTTACAATATTTGCCGACCTTTTAACCTGAAAATGTTACTTTCCTGTCCACAGAAGGTTCGTTCTTGGTCAGAAAATATTGTTGTGAACATCAAAATATTTCCAGTATTACCAGTTGCTTATTACCTAATTGCATTATTTATGAATTGTAGATCATATATCATTCTCCCGAGGAAGAGATTGCATTTGGTCCTGGCTGCTGGCTATGGGACTATTTAAGAAGAAGTGGAGCTTCTGGGTTTTTGCTTCCTCTTTCTGGTGGTGCAGACAGTTCCTCTGTGGCTGCTATAGTTGGATGCATGTGCCAACTTGTTGTCAAAGGTTAGTATTAGGATTTCATAGCATCCTGCAGCTTACTAACATAGTAGCATTGCATCTTTTCTGCTTTTATTTTAGAGTTAAGAAATTTAGTTCCTCAAGGAGAATCCTTTCCTGTCATTAAAAGCCTGGGCAACAAGTCTTCTGTAGCATATTTTCTATTAATAATTAATTTTGTGAATGCATACTGTTTTTCAGAAATTGCAAATGGAGATGAACAAGTTAAAGCTGATGCGATACGGATTGGGAATTACACTGATGGGCAGTTTCCTACTGACAGCAAGGAATTTGCTAAACGTATATTTTATACAGTCTACATGGGTTCTGAAAATAGGTGAGTTCACAGCATGGATCCAATTCTCCTCTTTCTTCAAGCTAGTCATAACTTTGTTGTGCTGAATCTATATATGCTACAAAGTATTAATGCTAAAGGGGGAAAATGATCATATTTCAGTTTGCAGTAATATTTCTTAATCCAGCATGAATGATCATTTGGCACTTGATATGAACTGGTTATTGTTCTAGTAACTCCCCTTTCTGGTTGCTCTTGAAGAAATTTGTGACCTACTATCCCGTTGTTATGTCTTCATAGTGATTTATTGTTTTTACCAGTAAGTTAAGGAGAGCCATGTCACCTACATGTTTTCTGTCAAGAAAAGTACTTTCTGAAGATTGTTTGCAGCTTTACATTCTTGAAATTTTACAGTATATTGTAAGAGGAGTTTTTTTATTGCAGTTCTGAAGCCACAAAGATGCGGGCTAAGTTATTAGCAGATGAGATTGGTTCTTGGCATCTTGATGTTTGCATAGATAGTGTTGTTTCATCTCTGCTATCCTTGTTTCAGACGCTTACTGGAAAACGACCACGCTATAAGGTTAACTTTATGATGACAAGTTGTTTTCTTATTTCCTCTATAGGGTCAACTGGCCCAGCATATGCCATAGCCATTCTGTGGTATCTTAGGTGAAATACATATACATTTTTTCCACGAGTAACAAAATACATCGATAAGAATTTATACATTATTGCCAGCCATCGGCTCTTGGAAATGTCTTTTATTTCTCTTCTTGAAGAAATGTAATGTCTGGGAAATTATTCTTTAACCAATTTTTTTTGAAAGATATGTCTGAAATGATTATTTTCCATTTTGCAGGTTGATGGGGGATCCGCTGTTGAGAACTTAGGATTGCAGAACATTCAAGCTCGAATCAGAATGGTGTTAGCTTTTATGTTAGCATCACTGTTGCCCTGGGTTCACAACAAAAGAGGGTTTTATCTTGTTTTAGGTAGCTCTAATGTGGATGAAGCACTACGTGGTTACCTTACAAAGGTCTACACCTTTTTCTTTTCTTTTTCCCCTAATTAGGTGTAAACAATCGGTGTTTTATTCATGTTTTTTTAGCCATAGTTATCTCAGCTAACAATACTCTTGCAGTATGTGCAAAAAAAGTTATTGCCGGAATTTACTTTTAATTTCTTTTACAGTATGACTGCAGCGCATCAGATATAAACCCAATTGGTAGTATTAGCAAACAGGATCTTCGGATGTTTTTGCGGTGGGCTGCCAACCATCTTGGTTACTCATCCTTGGCAGAAATCGAAGCAGCTCCACCCACTGCTGAACTGGAGCCTATTCGTTCCAACTACAGCCAGGTATCATTTCCCTGAAACTTCATAATTTTATTAAAATTCTTCAAGGCTTTCTTTTTTAGCTTTTTTACTAAAAATCAACATAATTAAGTTTAAAGGATGGAAGATTTAACTGTACATTTTGCATGAAACAGCTGGATGAAGTGGACATGGGAATGACATATGAGGAGTTATCAGCCTATGGGAGGCTGCGGAAAATTTTCCGCTGTGGTCCAGTATCAATGTTCAAGGTTTGATTGCTGAACTCCTTACTCTATCCACCATATAACATTCAATTTTCATGGTCTTTAGATATGTCGATGCCTCTTAGATGTGATGACCATGTATGATCCCTATGGGAGGGGGCTTTTCCCCCTTCCAAATTTCGTACTTTCATGCATGGTTGTAAAAAGCAGACTGGCCAGTTGGATCAGGAACTGTACACCAAACCGGCTCAACATCCTGTCTGGTTATCAAAACATTGCTTTCATGGACTCAACTTCCAATTGAATGCTTAGTATATCTGTAGAACCTTGTTTCAAAATTATCTTGTTTAGTTGAATATGGCTAACTGCACAATAAAATCTAAAAATGAGGATTGGCATGTTTCAAAAATAAGTGATAGCATGGTCATAATTGGTTGCTTTTTCTTAGAGACTCATTTTTCTGGTTCTGTCTTATTTGTTGTAGAATCTTTGCTATAAATGGGGTGCAAGATTAACTCCATCAGAGGTGGCTGATAAAGTAAAACACTTCTTCAACTACTATTCCATTAACAGACACAAAATGACTGTATTGACACCTTCATATCATGCTGAGGTACGTCAACTTCAGGCATCGATAATTTTTCCAGTTTCGAAGTCGGGATTTAATGGTGATACTTTTGGTATTCCTTTTGCATTCTTTCCTGCAGAGTTATTCACCTGAGGATAATAGGTTTGATCTCCGCCAGTTCCTTTACAATTCAAGATGGCCATATCAGTTTCGCAAGATTGATGAACTTGTGCAAGAGTCAGACGGTAATAAAATTGCTTTCACGGAATCAGGTGACCACAAAAAATTGGGTGCTACAGCTGGTGTTGGTGGGATGGGAGTTGTGGCTGCTGCCTCTGGCAATCCTAAAGCTGGCCTTTAATCAAAAGAACAGATTGAACTTCGCTAGTTCTGTCCAAATAACATTGCTTCCATCATTTATTTTTAGAACAAAAGATCCGCTTTACTTCAGTTTCCATTTTTATTTTGTCCAGTTATGGGAGTTGTAATGAACTTATATAAGCTCAACCTAATTTGTATATCCTTTAAATGATTTTAACCGAAATATATGACATCAAGAAGCGCACAAGAATAAATTTTCTCAATAAAATTGGAATTCTCAAGTGTTTTGGACAATAAAAATGACAAATGCAATATCTATAGGCAGAAAAGTAGATTTTTTATTTCAAAATGATAATCAAAATAGAAGAATCCGCACTCTGGCTAAAGTTATAGCCTCCAGGAATTTTTGGGCTCAAAATAAGCTGAGACAAACCCAGACCATAAATCAAGTGTGTTGGACATTTACAATGCTCTGAGGAAGGCGTTTAGATTCGAAAGTTTAATATGCACGGGAATTGGAAAAGTGTCGTTTAACAGAACAGAGCAAAATACAAAGTAATGAAAACAAAAGATCCCTTCAAACGGTGTCTTCACCCATAAAACAAGCGACGAAAGGGGACCATTAGAAAAAAATTACAGTATCCTCATTTCACCTACGCTACGCTCTCATCTTTCTCACTCCTGCTGCTTGTTCAGCTCAGCAGCAGCAGTCAATATAATTAGAGATTTTTATAGTTCGTCATGTGAATCATCCTCTTCAGTTGATCCGCCTCCTGGACCTCCACCAGATCTTTGGTAAACAGCCGTGATGATAGGGTTGCAGACAGCCTCAACCTCCTTGAGCTTCTCTTCGTAGTCTTCCTTCTCAGCACTCTGGTTGTCATCAAGCCACTCAAGGGCCTCCTTCACAGCGGTTTCAACTTTCTCCTTCTCATCGGATTCAAGCTTGTCAGCAAGCTTATCCTTGTCATTAATCTGGTTTTTCATGTTGTAGACATAGGTTTCCAGGCTGTTGCGAGCATCAATCTTTTCCTTCACCTTCTTGTCCTCCTCCGCAAATTCTTCTGCCTCACGAACCATTCTCTCAATCTCCTCCTGGCTCAGACGACCCTTATCGTTGGTGATAGTGATCTTCTCTGATTTACCTGTGCCCTTATCTTCTGCCTTAACATTTAAGATACCATTTGCATCAACTTCAAATGTAACTTCAATTTGAGGGGTTCCCCTGAGCAATCGAGGGATCAAACAGTAAGTCAGTAAATTCAGATGAAGATTTGCAGAAAACAGAAAAGAGAGCTAATGGAGGAGAGAGCAAACCTTGGAGCTGAAGGAATTCCAGTAAGATCAAATTTCCCAAGCAACCTACAATCCTTTGTTAGACTCCTTTCACCTTCGAAGACCTGATATCAAACCACAGAAATTCAAATAAGGTTCAAACTATTCTGGTTCTTAGCATTAAAAAATCCAATTCTCAAGCATTTCTAAGCTTTAATGATAAGCCTGTAACATGTACCTGAATGGAGACAGTGGTCTGCTGATCCTGATAAGTGGTGAAAACTTGTGACTTCTTGGTTGGGATAACAGTGTTTCTGGGAATCAACTTGGTCATTACTCCACCAACAGTCTCAATACCAAGGGTAAGTGGTGCCACATCAAGGAGAAGAATATCTTTGCATAAAGCATTCACACAAAAATCAGCCATAATTGATTCAATTAGAACAGTTTCATCAGCTACAGGCTTGTATAGTTATGATAAACAAAGTTACAGAAGATGAAAATGTACCTTTGGTTTCATCACCACCCTCTCCACTCAAGATGCCTCCTTGCACTGCAGCACCATAGGCAACTGCTTCATCTGGGTTAACACCTTTGTTGGGCTCCTTTCCATCAAAGTAGTCTTTAAGGAGCTGTTGAACCTTAGGAATTCTAGTGCTTCCCCCTACAAGAACAATTTCATCAATTTGGTGCTTCTCCAAACCGGCATCTTCCATTGCCTTCTTCACAGGTCCCATGGTCTTTCTGAACAGGTCATTGTTCAACTCCTCAAAGCGAGCCCTGGTCAGTGGTTCCGAGAAATCAATGCCATCAAAAAGTGATTCAATCTCCACACGGACCTGGTGCTGGCTGCTGAGAGCTCTCTTGGCACGCTCAGCTTCCCTCCTAAGCTTCCCAATAGCCCTGTTATCCTTGCTGATATCCTTTCCATGCTTTTTCTTAATCAATTTAATAAAGTACTCCATAACTCTCTGGTCAAAATCCTCACCTGCAAGAAAATTTACCATAAGCAAAAATCCATAAAAGAAAACAATTTTTTAAAGCCTCAAAGCAAACAAGGAAGATCCTTACCTCCCAAATGAGTGTCTCCATTTGTGGAAAGAACCTCAAATACACCATTATCAATTGTCAAGATACTCACATCAAATGTCCCACCACCAAGATCAAAGACAAGAATGTTTTTCTCACCACCCTTCTTGTCCAAACCATAGGCAATGGCAGCTGCAGTTGGTTCATTGATGATCCTTGCCACATTGAGCCCAGCAATAATGCCAGCATCCTTGGTGGCCTGCCTCTGGGCATCATTGAAGTAAGCTGCAAATCAAACAGAGAGATAATTTAAGCATAATCATGGATCAGATAAACAGAAGCTTTTTTCCAACAGAGAACACTGTTTCTTATAATGCACTCACCAGGAACAGTGACCACAGCATCCTTGATTTTCTTCCCAAGGAAAGCTTCAGCTGTTTCCTTCATCTTAGTCAGAACCATAGCACTGATCTCCTCAGGACTGAAGACTTTGGTCTCTCCATCCTTAATCTTTACTTGAATATAAGGCTTTCCATCCTTATTCACAATCTTAAATGGAACAAGTTTCATGTCCTTCTGGACCTCCTTATCATCAAACCTGCGAAGAACAAAAGCACCCCAGTTAGAATTATACCCCAATCAACCCCTAAAACATAAAATAAGAAACATGAGAAGAATGTGAATTACTTTCTCCCGATAAGTCTCTTGACATCAAAGATGGTTCTCTCCGCATTAACAGCTGCCTGGTTCTTTGCAGCCTCACCAATCAGCCTCTCGTTGTCAGTGAAAGCCACCCAAGATGGTGTAATACGGTTACCTTGGTCATTGGCTATAATTTCGACATGACCATTCTTGTAAACACCAACACAAGAATAAGTTGTACCAAGATCAATTCCAATGACTGTCCCCAATTTAGTGGCTTCCTCCTTTGCAATTGAGATTGCAAAGAGACATCCTGTTTGAAAGCTTACACAATGTTAATACCATCATAGAGGCCCTTTTGATAACACTTTTTAAGATCATTTTTAAGTGCAATCATGATGTTCTCCCACGCGATTAAAGTAAATTATCTTATTGAATCAGAAATCAAGACCAGATTTGGCAAAACTGCCACGTGTAGCACAGATCAAGATAAAACGGAATCCTAACGAACTTTCTAGAACATTCTCGTGCATAACATTAATAATAATCTGTACTCAAATAAACGCTAAACATGAATCAATTTTTTTATATGAAATAAGGGCTTCCTAGCGTACAAATAAAATAAAAAAAAGCTTATTTGGATACAATAAAAGTACAAATACTTATAACTCTTTCAGTATTTTAGCCTTTTATTAATTAGTTCAAACTTCATTTTTAGATAATAGTTCTAATCAAACTAAGTAGTAAGTCATTCATTCTATAAATCCAGAGGTTTCTATTCTTGAATCAATGGAGAGTAAATCAAACGATATGAGATCGCAGAAACTCTCATTTCACGGACTAACGCACCAATAGAACCAAAGAACTTGAATCAGATCCAAACATGCACCAATTTACCGGCAAGAAAATCATCAAACAAAATTAGATCTACTACGTTTCTTCACAAACAGAAAAATGAATCAGAGATCACGATCACATGAAAACAAGAAGATCTAGCAAAAACCAGGAACAGCACCGCACTCACCGGACAAGACTATCGCTAGAACCACCAAAGAGCCGCTTGCTCTCCACGAGCCAGCCATCGCACGTCCTCAACTCTTATCTCTCTCTTCGAAGAAGTCTCTTGGAGCTTGTTCTCTGAATCGCTGTAGCGTTTAAAATGAAATGAGATTTTTCGACTGAGACTTTCCCTTTTTCCAAGCTGCCAGGTGAGTCGCGGTTCGAGCTTTTTTATATTTGGGGTGTCCGCGTCTAAAGCAGGTTTTTCAGATGGGAACAAAATGAGAGAACATGTCATCAGTGCTGACGTGGACCAATAAGGTTTCGAGACGGATTCGTTGAGCCAATGAACTTAGATCCCGTGTTGGGGAGATCTTGGCCGTTTATTTTCCCAGATGTTTGCGTCTCCGCTTCCCTTGCTTTCCCCGATTTAGATTATTAAAAATAGGATGAGAGTAGGCCGACACCAGAACTCAAAACGCGCCAACACGGAGTCGTTTTAGACCAGCCCACGTGCAAAATTAAAAGCCATTGGTTTCTATTATGAAAAATGGGCTTACTGCCAACTACCAGCACATTGAATCAATTTTTAAAATAAAATTGACCAAATACATATAATAATAAAATTAAAAGTTGCCATGCAATGCCATTATTCATTCAATAATTGATGATTTTTTTATTTAAAAAGTATAGATCGAAATCTTTCATTTCTCAAATTAAAAAAAACATTTATAAAAAATGGAGATAAAAGGAAAATGAATAATAAAGGCCCTGGTTGAATTTTTTTGACAGTTTTTTTTTATTAGTGTAAAAAGAATTAACTAGCTTTCTTCTTGAGTAAAATAAATCACTTCAGTAATCAGGTAAGGCTTAATTAAGAGTTAATTAGACACAAATTAATGTTGTAAATTATTTCATTAGTTGATAGATCACAAAAACTAACGTAAGACTTGTCGTAACGGTTTTGGGATCGTCAAATGTAAAGAATTTTAAAATCGAAAAAAATAAAAAGAGAGTCATCTCACCAATCTTTGTTAGGATATGATTGGTCACCCAAAAATTTATCTTTTTAATAAAACTATAAAAACGGTTTAAAGTTTATCAAAAAGATAAATTTTGATCTACAAAAAATCAGGTTAGGCTTGGGAGTCAGTTACGTGTGGAAAAAGATTAGCACCCCCCACAGCGTTCATAAATTGGTACCATTTAATCATACGTTATTTTCTGATGTTGAATGAAATGGTTTTGATTTAAAATTTAATAATAATCCATTTTTATTATTTTAAAAGAAAGAAAATTAATTTTATCAAAATTCTTTATTTAAGAATATCGAAAAAATATTTAAGTTAAAAAATTATCTCAAAATTCTTTAACATCTAGACAGAACTTTGAAAATAATATTTTTAACTGATATTTACTAAACTTTGAAAATAATGTTTTTAACTGATATTTACTATGATATTCTTTAAAAATAAAAACAACATTTTTTGAAAAAGATAATTGTTGATAAATCTCTAACATTTAGGCAAAGTATCAAGAATTATTCTCCTCGAGATGTTATTTTTGTTTTATTTCACATTTTTAAATAAAACACATTTTTTATGCGAAAATGCCAACAATGATATTATTAGAAAATAAATGATAAGTAAAAGCACAAACATGGGAATTGAATGCAATCAATAATAAATAGATGCATTAATAAATGTTGTGTATAATGATGAAATGCAATTTTGAAATTAGATTCTTAAATATAATGAGATTACCTTGATTCTTCAATATCTAGGCAGAGCTTAGGTGTGACTATTTATATTTAAGATCTCATTTTATTATTATATTTTTTTATTAATTAGTTATTAACCCTATTGTTAAAGAGAATTAAGGACCCGTTTGAAAAACTTGATGGAATAAAGTTTCTTAAATACCTCATCATTTAGGCGACATTTGAAAATAAATTACTCAACTTGAGATTTTCACATGTATCGTTAGAGTTTCGAAATGGTTTTGAGTAAATGCTTGGGTAGAGGTTTTAAAGGTTAATGTTTCAAGATTTTGAAGATTCAAATTTTAGGATTTTGGTTTAAGTTTTAAGGGTTTTTGGGTTTGGTTTTAGGGTTTATAGGGTCTTAGGACTTGAATTTTAGGGTATGAAAAGTTTAGGATTTTGATTTTAAGATTTGAAGTTTTTAGGATTTTGGTTTTAAAGTACGAGGTTTGAGGTTTTGATTTTAAGGTTTAGAAATTTTGGGTTTAGGTTTTGAAAGTTTTGAGGTTTGGATTTTAGGATTTTGAATTTAAAGGTTTGGATTTTAAGGTTTTGGATTTTAAGGGCTTAGAAATTTTGGGTTTTAATTTTAATTTTTTTGAATTTTAAAACGTGAACATCTCTAAAAATCTTCAACATTTAGGCGGACTTTCGGAACAAGTTTAATTTTTTTATCATTTTTCAAAAATTAATTTAAAAATCTCTCTTTTTTTATGAAACTTATTATTAAAAAATTAATTATTATTATTATTAAAAAAATGTATATAATTTCCTAACATCTAGACGAAATTATATTTTTTTTATTCTTTCCATCATCTACGTAGGAAAACTAAAAATATTATATTATTATTTTTATTTTTATTATTATTACTTTTTTTATTTTTTTTCATTTTTATTATTATTAAAAACAATCAAACATTTATTTTAACAAATTTAAAAATTTATCATGCATAAATATTAATAATAAAGCTTAAAATAATAAAAATAAATAACATATAAAAAAATTAGAAAAAAATAAAAAAAAAACTTGAATCGGACCAATCAACGGTCCAGAACGCTAGTTCGGCCAGTTCAGGTGATTCAGTAATTCGATCCAGTTAAACCGGATGAGGGGCAGCTCAATTGAACTAGTTCTGGGTTGGCGAAAGATAGGTTACCGAGTCGGGTCACATAGATCCTAGGTCAAATCCGGGTTTCTAGGTGGAGAGGAACTAGGGTTTTTGGGTGTGAGTGCTTGGTGCTTCTGTGTTTGTCCAAGAGCTCCCTTGGGTGTGCTGAGCTTAGCGTTTAAAGGGACTGGGTGTTTGAGAAACAGGAAGTGATGATAGAGCTACAGTGCTTTAATAAGGGGACTGGACAGGGGGTGGCATGATGGCTAAGATAAAGGGCGCGGACGGCCAATGGTGCCGTGCACGACACCCATTGGCACCAACCCTTAGCTCTTTGTTTCTTTTTCCATTTGGATTTTTCTATTTGTCTCTTCTCTTCTCTTTTTTTTTAAATTTTTTAATTAATTAATTTTTAATTTTAATTAAACCAATATTATTATTATTATTATTATTATTATTATTATTAAACAAGAACTGAAAATGATAGATTCGATAAAATCTGATGTCTACAGCTGTCCCTCTTTATAAATTACTGAGAATCAGGAATAGGACAAAGACAAAGACAATAATTTTGTTCGAAGCTAACTCGATGAATTTTCTAAAAATTTTTGTTTTTGTTATTTTTTTTGTTTTTATTTTAAAGGATTGAATTACGAATTAAGTGAAAAAGAACAATTGAGATGATATCGCGAAGTAAAAATGATGATAGAGATAAAATGATTAAGGTTAAAATGTGAGTCAGAAAATAATGACGACTGGATTAAACCGCAAGTCAGAAAAATAAAAGGCGACTGAGATTAAATCGCAAGTCAAGAAAATAGAAATGACCTGAATTAAATCGTGAGCCAAAGATTAATGATGATCAAGATTGAACTGTAAGTTAGAAAATAAAAGCGACTGAGATTAAACCGCAAGTCGAAAAACTATAAAAATAATCAGAATTAAACCACGAGTCAAAAATTAACAACGATTGGAACTAAACAGCAAGTCAGAACAATAAAAGTGATTGGGATTAAACCGCAAGTCGGGAAACTATAGAAATGACCAGGATTAAATCACAAGTCAAAGATTAACGATGACTGGACTGAACCGTAAGTCAAAATAATAAAAGCGATTGGGATTAAATCATAAGTCAAAATTATAAAAATAATGGAGATTAAACCACGAGTCAAAGATTAACAACAATTGAGACTAAACCGCGAGTCCAAAAAATAAAAGGGATTGAGATTAAACCGCAAGTCAGGAAACTATAGAAATGATTGGGATTAAATCACGAGTCAAAGATTAACGATGACTAGGACTGAACCGTAAGTTAGAACAATAAAAATGATTGGAATTAAACCACAAGTTGGGAAATTATAAAAATAATCGAGATTAAACCATGAGTCAAAGATTAATGACGACTGGGACTGAACAACGAGTCCAAAAAATAAAAACGATTGAGATTAAATCGCAAGTAAAGAAACTACAGAAATGACCAAAATTAAATCACGAGTCAAAGACTAACGACGACTGGGACTAAACCGCGAGTCCAAAAAATAAAAGTGACTGGATTAAACCACAAGTCAAGAAAATATAGAATGACAGGGATTAACTGCGAGTCAAAGATTGACAACGACTAGAACTGAACCGCAAGCTCGAAAAATAAAAATGACTGGGATTAAATTGCCAGTCAGAAAACTATAGAAATGATCGAGATTAAACCACAAGTCAAAGATTAACGACGACTGGGATTGAACTGCGAGTCCGAAAAATAAAAGTGACTGAGATTAAATCGCAAGTCAGAAAACTATAAAAATAACCAAGATTAAACCACGAGTCAAAGATTAACGACGATTGGGATTGAATCGTAAGCCTAAAAAATAAAAATGACTGAGATTAAATTGTGAGTCAGAAAAATGAAAATGAATAGGATAACACCATGAGTCGAAAAGTTAAAAACATGATCGAGATAATATCGCGAGTCAAGAAATAAAGAAAACGATAGGGATAACACCGCGAGTCAAGAAATAAAGAACGACCGGGACAACATCGCGAGTCGAAAAGTAAGAAAATGACTGGGACAACACCCCAAGTTAAAAAGTAAAAAAATAATCGGGATAACACTGTGAGTCAAAAAGTAAAGAAAACAACTGGGACAACATCGTGGGTTGAGAAGTAAATAATCGACCAGGACAACACCACAAGTCAAAAAGTAAAAAAAAATGATCGAGACAACACCGCGAGTCGAAAAGTAAAGAATCGATTGGGATAATACCGCAAGTTGAAAAGTAAAAAAATGATCGGGATAACACCTTAAGTCGAGAAGTAAAGAATTGATCGGGACAATACTGCGGGTCGAAATTAAGCCCAGAGGTCTTAAAAATCATGCCCGGAGGTCTTATAGAATTGATTAAGACACACTGCAAGTTAAAAAATAAAGAATCGATCAGGACAATACCGTGAATCAAAATTATATTCGGAGGTCTTAAAGATTATGCTCGGAGGTCTTACAAATCTAAAAATTTTTCAATGCTCCTCTAATTAGAGAGCATGAAAACTTTAAAATGTTGAAAAGTGAAAATGGTTTTCCTTTAATCGGAGTTGATAAATGCAATCATGATATAAATCTATCCTCATCAAATGATGCTAATGGAAATGTCGATGTGAACACAAATGTCAATGCAACTGCAAGAATACGAATACTTGATGCAAATACATTTGACAATAACAATATTTTTTTTATGTAAATCTCCTACAAATATCTTTTCTTATGATGCAGATGCCATAATGCAAATGCAAATTTTTCTTATATGCAAATGCAAATATCTTATACAAGTGCAAATACAAGTGATGCAAATGTGAATGTCTTTCTTGTGGTGCAAATACAAGTGATGCAAATACAAATGTCCCCTTCATAATGCACAGGCAGGTGATACAACTACAAATATCTCTTTTTTATTTTTTTATTTGCAGGTCAAATATCTTTCTCATAATACAAGTGATGCAAATGCAAGATCTTTCAAAAGGTTTTGCATCGAGAATTTTTTTTATTCTGGATAGAACTTTAAAACTCTAAAACTCTTTTGGGGCTAGATAAATTAGGCTTAAATTTTATTGAAGGCCAGCTAAGCTGGGCTTAAAACCTCATTTAGGGCCAGATAAACTGAGCTTAAATTTTTCTTAAAAGTCAGGTAAACTGAGCTTAAAACTTCATTGATGGCCAGATAAATTAGGTTTAAAATTTCATTGATGGTCAGATAAACTAGGCTTAAATATTAGAGGCCAAATAAAATGGGCTTAAGATTTCCTTGGGGGCCAGATAAACTGGGTTTAAAATTGAAGGTCAGATAAACTAGGCTTAAGATTTCCTTAGGGGCCAGCTAAATTGGGCTTAAAACTTCATTAATGGCCAGATAAATTGAGCTTAAAACTTCATTGATGCTAGCTAAACTAGGCTTGAATTTTTTTAAAATTTGGCAATCTCTGTCAGAATTGAAAGAGGTGAGAATTTTCTTTTCAAATGGATGTAATGGTTCTATAGATAGAGTTTTTGTTTATTCAGAAGGTTTCAACACTTGAAAGGAGTGAAAAAACATATATAATTTTTCATGCAAGCTCACAGATGAAACATAAGCTTTTGTGAAAACATGCATTCCTTGAAAATTAAACATATTCAATATTTTTCTTAGTCTCCAAATGCGACATTTTGATATATGTCAAGGTCAACTGTAAGGGCTTAGGATTTTAAAAGGTTATTTGAGAAAGAATAATAGTTAAGATTTTTAAATCAAACTATCTCAAACTTCTGTGGCTTTGATATTTTAGATCTTTAAAAAAGATTTGGCTTTACCTTTGTTCAACATCCACCATATTTAGCATTGGGAGTGGCCTTTTAAGGTTTGCTCTAGACTGTCATTTTGAAGATTTTCACCCTAGAGTTACTTTTATTTTTATTTTTTATTTCTTTTTTTTGTTTGATTTTTTTTACACATCATGCACTTAAAAAATTCAAACCTAATCCGAAAGAGGAAAAAAAAATTTTCGAAAAAGTTTAATGGTTCAAACAGAAAATTAGGTAATAAAAGAGAACTCAAAAGATTAATGTTCATTTTTTTAAGAGAAACTCTTTAATTTTAAGCCTTCATACTTGATCCAATATAGACTTTTCAAAAGTTGTAATGTAAGTTAAGGTTCAGGGTTACCAAAAAAAAAGATAGAAAAGCCCAAAATAAGTATTTAAGGATATTTAAAATTAATGATCATTTTTCATTTGAAGGATACATTCTGAGGTATATTCCCTTTTATACTTTCCACCCATTCATTTATTTTCTTTTTCCTTCTTTTATTCTTCATTTCCTTTCATTTTTCTCTTTTGTTTTTTTTTTACCCCCTTTTATACTTTCCACCCATTCATTTATTTTTTTTTCCTTCTTTTATTCTTCATTTCCTTTCATTTTTCTCTTTTGTTTTTTTTTTACATTCTTTCACTGAATAGATTCAAAATTTTTATGAACTTTTATATTGGGTTTTTGCCCCCATCATATGAGATTTCATTAGACATTCTCATTCTTAACCCTCAAATGCATTCTTTTTTGCCCTCCAATGTGAAGGGTGATCCTTAGTCAGGGTTTATTTTGAAAGAATTCAGTTAGGCTAACAAGTAGAGGTGAGTAATTGGTCGATTCAATTTGAAAAAATCAATAACTGACTTAATCGACTTTCATTTAACAAATAACCAAATCGACCAAATATTTTTAAATAACCGACCAAAATTAGTTTCGTTCGGTTAGTTTGGTTAAATAACTAATTTTTTTATTATTTTTCTTTCTATTATGAATAATTGTTTAATCATAAATTCAATTCAATAAAAGTCAAACTCAAGTATCATTCAACTAAATGACTAAAGGATTTAATAATTTCAACAATATTTGACAAGAAAAAAATAAATAAAAATATTTATCTCAATTTCTTTTATTTTTACTTATTAAAAAGTCGATTAATTCGATCAGTTCGGTTATCAATTTTGAAAATAAAAAATCAATCGAATTAACCAATTTAACCAATTTAAAATGTTGATTATAACTAAAATCGAATAAACTAAACTGATTCAATTAAATTTACTCGATTTCGATCGATTTAGTCGATTCAAACCGACTTTTGCTTCCCCTAGTAACAAGAGATAAATTTATATTTTTGTGAAGGGATAATGAAAGATGGCCATTTGTCATTTCAAGCATAAATGCTTAAATTAAAAGACAATTCTCTTTAAGAAAATGAACTTGAAGAAATGTTTTTATTTCAAAATTTTTTTTTTTTAATTATTGGCTCTTTTCTATTTCGGGCTTTTTCTCGTCCCTTTTTCAAGCTTTGACTTTGTCAGACTTTATTTGGATTTGCTCAAATTTTTTAAGTGCATGATGTCATAACCATTTTTTTTCTTTGGCTTTTTTTTTGCATGTCCCTTATGGCTCACACATAGATTCATTTTATCAGTAATATGCTCCATGAAAGATGCTCCATTTTAACAGACCATCCTTAATAAAAAAATGGTTATGTAGAATGAACAAGAGAATGATCATATGGAATGAATTAAAAAATGATTATGTGGGCTGAAATTGTTTAAGGTATCAGATGATTTAAGTTATTCCACAAAAAGAGAACAAAATGGTTTATCATAACTCAAGTTATCTTTTAGAGGCAATGAGGTCTTTCTTCTCTGACAAACATGCTCCTAGGACAAAGGACCAGGTCGATTTTAGGGTAAAAAGCTGAAAAGTTAATATTTTTGAATTCATTCCAAACTTGAGTTTGAAAATTTTAGAACTGCAACATAATCTTAACACATCAAATTATCGCATTTGAATTCTTAAAAATATCATATATACTTGATTTTTTAGGAACCATATATTTTTTTAATGGATGTTTCATTGTTTATTGCCTTAGAAAAGAATACCACCTTTTGATATAATAACAGTATCAAGTGAAAGCAAGGTTCACAAATTCAAATTCAATGCTATCAAGGCATTATGACTGAAGAATAGGGTCAATTGAATGATTTAAAAAATTCCTAATAGTGATCGCTAACTCATCTTAGACTCAAAACTTTTTTTTTTTGCTTTTTTATATTTTTTTTTATTTTTTAAGGCATTGTTGTAGCCTAGGTACTTAACCACGTAGGGGTTTTATTCATATCTAATATCCTTCCTTTTTTTACTTTTTTTTTAAAGAGAACCAACCATATATCGAAAACTTATACAAAATAAAAGACCTCAAATGATAATATAACCACAAAACATTATGATGCATAATGTTCACTCATGCAACGCAGACCTTTGGACCTAATAAAAAAATTTACCATCTTGATAGTACTCTTGAGATGACATTCAAAGTTACATAAATAAAAGTTTTCCATTTGACACTTCAACTTTAGCATCACCAATTTGTAACTCTACTACTATCAATCATCAAGACCACTAATCAACTCTTTAAACTTTACAGCATCCACATCGATCAAAACTTAAATTATATCTTTGAAGGTAGTACAATCTTCTATGGAATGCCCTTTAACTCCATCATGAAATTCACATTTAGCATTAGGATATACTTTGGGTACAGAGGCTTTCTGAGTCTTGCAGAGACAACAAAGATCGTATGATTCTTGATCAATAAGGTAAATAGCTCAGCATAAGGTATTGGAAGTGAATGATATGTTTTGACTCTCTTTCTTTTATGGCTTCGTGAATGGCTTGAGTTGATCCTTGGTTCTGTAATTATTTATGGCAAAAAAATTAAAGCACACAAATGAAGTGGTTGAGAAAAATCACCAATCTGAAATATCGGTTGAGGATAATATGGTGACCATTACGAATAGTCATCTATTAAATCTTCTTGTATCCTAATGAAGTTTCTCTCATTTTTCCCTTTAATAATTGTTTTTTGGGTTTGTTTTACAAAAATATCTCATTTCATTTCATCACTAACATCTATAATTCTTCTTCTTTTTATCTCATCCTTAATTTTACCCACAGCAAATAATAAATCCGTAAACTCTGATGAAGTATTACTGATAAACTTATCATAATTAGGAGAAAGAAGGGTATCCACAAATAGAGAATTTAGTTCCCTATTGGTAAGAGGTGGTTACACTTGTGATGTCATTTTTTTTCATCTAACAGCATATTCTTTATAGCTCTCATTGGGGCTCTTTCTTATATTTTGAAGGGTTAATCAATCTGGGGCCAACTCTAACATATAGTGTTATTACTTTAAAAATGCCTGTGATAGAGTATGAATTTGATTGCTCTTCAGATTATTATACCAATTAGATGTTGCCCCAGTCAAACTTTCTTGAAAAACATGAATAAATAACTTTTTATCACCAGCATACCCAATCATTTTGTGATAATATTGAGCCAAATGTATTTTAGAATATCCAGTTTCATTATACTTTTTAAACGTCAAAACCTTGAACTTGAGCAGGATAATCACATCTGGAACTAGTTGAAATTCCTTTACATCACAAGATTCATCCTTACTTTAAATAGCTCAAACTTTTTCTTCCAAGAGATTGTACCTTCTCTGTTCATTTAGATTCCCTAGTTTTTCCCTTATGAATCCTAAGCCAGGTCCTTCAAGATGATTATTTCCCTAAGCACATTGTTCATCGTTGATCTTCTCCATCTTTCCTAAATCGATCAATATTCTTCAGATCCTTAGAAAAAATTACAAAAATTATTCTCAAAAAAATTATTTATTTTAAAGCACGTAAGAATTGTATAATATTGAATGAATACGTAAATGGATGAATGAATGAATGAATGCACAAATGAATAAATGAATGAATGAGTGAATGCACAACTGACAAAACTCTTTAGTGAAACTATGAAAATTGGCAAAAGGATAAAAATGAAAGATGAACCATAATTCACATATCTAAGTTCAACAGACAATGTCATGTCAACATAAAAAAATTTTAAACAGAAAAAATTCATAAAGCATTTTATTTTTCAAATAGCCTATCACTGGAAAACCTTTTTTAAATTAAAGTCTCATCCATGTTTATCATCTTACAATCTTTTCTCATTATTCCTAGATCTTTTAATCCCCTATTGTAGTTAGATCAGACCATTTCGCATCTATGAATGACTATACCTTGTGCTTGAAACTATTACAATTCTCAATAGAATGTCTTATATTCCCACTATGATATTCACATCTTGCATTTAGGTCAAATTATTTTGGGTATGAAGGCTTTAAAGGCTCTGAAGGCATAGGGACAGTAAGGTTTCTTTCAAACATATAGGAAAGAAAAAAAATTTTATGAAATGAGGAGAAAGCACGCTGTTTCTTTTTTTTAGGTAATTTTTGGGTAATAGGTTGATTAAGAGTCTTAGGATTTGACAGTGGTGCAAAGGTTCAGACTTGAGCAATTGGTTGAACAGGTGGTTGGGGAAGAAAAAACTGAGAATTTTAGTTCAAATATGAACTTCTTAAAGATTGTATGAATTTTTAAGGTCTAATCATAGATGTTTGGAAAGAATGTCAAAAATAGTCATGAGAAAGATTTGCATGCAAGTTTGAAGTTGGAACAATTAGCGAAAGTTGCACAAAATCTAGTAATCCCGTTAGATCACTCATCCCACTCATGATCTTATCGAGACCTTCATTATAGCTCAAACCATTGAATGATTCAACATGCTTTAAAAGTGTACCAGACCCAATGAGAATTGGTTAATCATGACTCTATAAATTCATAGGACTCACTTGGGCTGAAATTGGTAAAGGCTTTTTTGAAAAGGTGTCTAAATAAATTCTTAAATCTATCCACGATTTTCATCAACTCAATAAGCTATTTTGAATGTCATGACCAAACTCCTCTTGATCTCGTTTTAATGCACTAAGTCAAACTTCCAAGTGATCTTTCATATTTTGGCTTCTTATACCCAATAACAACAATATTATTTCAAAGGTTTAACACCAACAATGCTTATGCTATTATTCTTACTGAACGAATGGTACAATTCCTAATTTATATGTAACATGTTTGTGAATGCTTGAATATGATAATGATGTAAAGATATATACAAAGATGGAATAACCCAAAAATATTCAAACCAACCTAATGATGAAGGGATTGACTAAATTCCAAAAAGAAAACAAAACTTCTTACCTAGCCAAATCCTTTTTTTTTTCTTTTTTGTTTTTTCTTTTTTTTTATCTCTTTTTGTTTCTCCTAACTTTATTTACACTATTATTCTTAAACACAAACTGTATCCAAATGTCCCACATATCCTAATTTGGATAATTTTTATGAAAGAGAAAGAAAGAAAAATGGCATGGCTTTGGACTTTTAAATGATTTTTACAAAAGGTTGACACCACTAATGGCTTCATGAGAACTTTTTTTTTTCTTTACCTTTCTTTTTTTCTTTTTTTTCCAATGACTGACTTAAAATAAATACCACATCTTAAAATATAATGCACACAATCAAAGAATATATAAAAAAATAAAATGACTCAAGAATTCAAAACAAACAAGTAAGATAAATAATATAACTACTATACAACAAAATAATATAATGTATAATGTCCTAACTTTTGGTGATTTTCTAAAAAGATGGCATGGCTCTATCCTAGACAGGCTTCCTATGGCTCTCAATATGCTGGGTTAGGATTTATTTATCCAAGGTTCCCAGACCATTCCTTACATCATTGTTTATTATAGACTAGTAAGGCTCTCTGATCCTCATCCATTGCAGGTTACTAATGGAAAAAGTTTAATCTAAGTTAAAGTGTTTTGCTAGCAAATGTGAAGGTTATTACCTCACGAGAGCGTAGCTACTTCACTTCCTTCTAAAATGAATGAAATTCGGGTCTAAAGCTCAAGCATGTAAGTGCATATACACGATGTATTAATTAAAATAATATGAATAAATCATAAGTACAAAATCAAAATAAAGTAGTAACAAACATGCAGTTTATTTTATTGGTTAACTTCTATATTTTTGAAAAATAAAATAAAAGAAATTAAATTAAATTAAATATCAAATAAAACTAATTAAATCCAACAATTATTAATAGCGTATAATTAAAGTTTTGGCTTGACTCTCAAAGTCCCAGTGAGTCCGCCAAAGCCATCATAACAGTTTTAGAACCATCAGACGTAAAAAATTTTAAAATCGAGAAAAATAAAAGGAGAGTCGTCAAGCTATCGTAATAGTTTTGGGATCGCCAGATGTAAAGAATTTTAAAATAAAAAAAAATAAAAGGAGAGTCGCCACCAATCTTTATTAGGGGTTGATGCCACCTCAAAAGTTTATCTTTTTAATAAAACTATAAAAGTGAATTTAAAGTTTATCAAAAAGATAAATTTTGATCTACAAAAAATCAGGTTAGGCTCGAGAGTCGGTTACGTGCGGGGAAGGATTAGCATCCCCATAACGCCCATAAATTGGTACCATTTAATCATGCTCTATTTCTGATGTTGGATGAAATGGTTTTGATTTGAAATTTAATAATAATCTCTTTTTATTATTTTAAAAGAAAGAAAATTAATTTTATCAAAAATTTTTATTTAGGAATATCGAGGAAATATTTAAGTTAAAAAATTATCTCAAAATTCTTCAACATATAGGTAGAACTTTGAAAATAATGTTTTTAACTGATATTTATCATGATATCCCTTAAAAATAAAAACAACATTCTTTGGGAAAGATAATTGTTGATATCTCTTCAACATCTAGGCAGAGTATCAAGAATTATTCTCTTTGGGATGTTATTTTTGTTTTATTTCACAGTTTTAAATTAAACACATTTTTTATGCAAAAATGCCAATGATGGTATTATTAGACAACAAATGATAAGTAAAAGCACAAACATGGGAATTGAGTGCAATCAATAATAAATAGATGCACTAATAGATGTTGTGCGTAATGATGAAATGCAATTTTGAAATTGGATTCTTAAATATAATAAGGCCACCTTGACTCTCTAACATCTAGACAGAGCTTAAGTGCGACTATTTATATTTAAGATCCCATTTTATTATTATACATTTTTATTAATCAATTATTAACCACATTGTTAAAGCGAATTAAAGACCCTGTTTGAAAAACTTTATGGAATAAAGTTTTCTAAATACCTCATCATCTAGGCGATATTTAAAAATAAATTACTCAACTTGAGATTTTCACATTTATCGTTAGAGTTTTGGAATGGTTTTGAGTAAAGGCTTGGGTAGAGGTTTTGAAGGTTAGGGCTTCAAGATTTTGAAGATTCGGATTTTAGGATTTTGGCTTGAGTTTTAAGGGTTTTAGGATTTGGTTTTAGGGTTTAGAGGGTCTTAGGGCTTGAATTTTAGGGTATGGAAGGTTTAGGGTTTTGATTTTAAGGTTTGAAAATTTTAGGGTTTTGGTTTTAAAGTTCGAGATTTGGGGTTTTGATTTTAGGGTTTAGAAATTTTGGGTTTAGGTTTTGAAAGTTTTGGGGTTTGAATTTTAGGGTTTTGAATTTAAAGGTTTGGATTTTAGGGTTTTCGATTTTAGGGGCTTAGAAAATTTGGGTTTTGATTTTAATTTTTTCGAATTTTAAAACGCAAACATCTCTAGAAATCTCCAACATCTAGGCGGACTTTCGGAGCAAGTTTAATTTTTTATCATTTTTCAAAAATTAATTAAAAAAATCTCTCTTTTTTTATTAAAATTTATTATTAAAAAATCAATCAATTAATTATTATTATTATTATTATTATTAAAAAAATTTATATAATTTCTCAACATCTAGGTAAAATTATATTTTTTTATTTCCTCCAACATTTAGGTAGGAAAAATAAAAATATTCTATTCTTATGATTATTTTTATTATTATTACTTTTTTATTATTTTCATTTTTATTATCATTAAAAACAATCAAACATTTATTTTAACAAATTTAAAAATTTATCATACATAAATATTAAGAATAAAGCTTAAAATAATAAAAACAAATAACATATAAAAAATAGAAAAAAATGAAAAAAAATACCTAAACTGAACCGGTCAATGATCTGGTCAACGCTGGTTCGATCGATTTGGGTGGTTCAACAGTTTGGATCGGTTGAACTTGATAAGGGGCGGTTCAATTGAACCAGTTCTAGGTTGACTAAAGGATGGGTTACCGGGTCGGGTCACGAGGATCCCTCCTTAGTCCAAAACGGTGTCGTTTTAGGCTTTATCTTTCTCTATATTAGGGGTATAATCGAGCCGAGTTGAACCGATACAGTGAGAAGCTCGAGCTCAAGCTCGACTACCAACTCGCGGCTCGATACTTGGCTCGAACTCAATTGAGTTTTATTTTTCTAGTTCGAGCTTGATTCGTGATCGAAATCGAGCTACTCGAACTCGTTCGATTAAACTCGATTAATATATAAAAATAAGATCGATTTGTATACTCGACAAGAGTTCGATTATTTGTGCTTGAGCTTAAACTTGAATTTGAGATATTTTATTAATTAAAATAATAAAAAAATACTTAAATATAAAAGCTCGATTAGGCTCACAAGCTACTTGAGTCAGATATAAGAATATTAGAACTCAACTTGATCGATTAGTCGAGCTACTTAAGTTCAAGGTCGACTCGATAATAATCGAATCAAATTCAAATCGAACCCGAGTACCTTGCGAATACTAATGTATCATTTACATCCCTACTCTATATAAGCTCAAAAAAAATTTTGGCTCATTTCTTCTTATGCTCCAGGAAAAAAAAACCTTCAAAACTCCAAGAAGAGCTCCAAGGGTCTGCCAGCATCCAACCTTCGGTCGCCACGTCGGTCGCCGTTTAGGGTCACCGCTGGAGGTCATCGGTGATCGAAAAATGACAAAAAGACTTCAATAAGCTTTTTTCAATGTGATTTTTCCAGATTCGGTGTCTGTCTTACTAGAAACAGCCCTGATTAGTGTAGATCGGGGCCTAAAGTTTTTGTTTTCTTCTTTTTTCTTTTTTTTTTTTTACTTGTAAAACTAAAACTGGTGACTCTTTTTTTTCAAGTAGCTTTTTCGACGCTGATGGTTTCTCGCCTACGATTGGGATTGTGTTTTTTTTTTTTTTGTGTTCTGGGTATGGGTTTTTGGGGTATACTGTGAACGTGAGGTGGGTTTTTGGGTGGAAAAGAACTGGGATTTTTGGGTATGGGTGCTTGGTGCTTTTGTGTCTGTCCGAGACCTCCCTTAGGTATGCTAAGCTTAGCGTTTAAAGGGATTGGGTGTTTAGGAAACAAGAATTGATGATGGAGCTACAGTGCTCTAATGAGGGGACTAGATAGAGGGTGGCATGATGGCTAAGACAGAGGCGCGGGTGGCTAGTGGTGCCATACACGACACCCACTAGCACCAACCCTTACTTCTTTGTTTCTTCTTCCATTTGGATTTTTCTGTTTGTCTATTCTCTTTTCTTTTTTTTTTAATTTTTAATTAATTAATTTTTAATTTTAATTAAATCAATATTATTATTATTATTAAACAAGAACTGAAAATTGTAGACCCGGATAAAATCTAATGTCTACAAGACTTAAGCAATATCATTTGCTACTGAGAGGAATGATTTTATAAATTGAACTAACTTGTTATTACTTAATTTAATTATTAATTATAAGAAATAGAAAGAAATTTAGAAAAAAAAAAAAACATATACCAAAGGATATGCTAAATATATGCGTTAATGATTTTTTTTTAATTCAATAAAAATTACTAGTAATAGATATGTAAGAGATTACAAAATTAATTTACGATGTTAGTTTTAAATAGATTATTGAACTATGATTTATACCTATGCGGCTTTGCCTATATATTAAAAAAATTCACAAAATCTTTGCTTAATATCTTTTCAAGTTTAAGAATATGGATGATAACGGATTAGATCGAGACGAAATTTTATTCATCTTAAATCTGACCCTATTTTATATACTCAATACCCAAATTCAATCCTATATATTTTTTTATTTTTATACTTGAATCTAATGATTCAATATTGTATAAAATTATAACTAATTTAACTTGATACGAAATTAATAAAATATTATTTTTTAATATAAATATAAAATTAAATAAATAATTAAAAATAATTTTTATATATATACTTGATTGAGTAAAAATTTATCTAAAATTCCCGATCTAATCTTAACTTTGTTCTATTATTATCCAACCAAAAACTTAATTTAAAAAAAATATATCTTAAAAAGTTGCGTTAAATCAGAATCTATCAAGTACGATTTGGATCGTCATCCCTATCTAAGAGTTGGAAAAATGTTAATGGGTTGGATAGTTATTGGGCTAGATGGAGAAATGACTTTGTTTTACTATCATTCAACCCAAAACTTAACTAAAAAGAAAATCTTAAAAAGTCGTGTTGAATCAGAATCTATCAGGTACGGTTTGGATCGTCATCCCTACCTAAGAGTTGGAGAAATGTTAATGAGTCGGATAGTTATTGGGCTAGATGGAGAAATGTTAATGGATTGGATAGTTATTGGGCTGGTTAAACAAGCTGAATATTTATTTGGCAGTTGGTTGATTGAGTGGACGATGTGATCTTTGCAAGAAAAGTTTGTTAATAGAAAGCCCTGGTTGAATTTTTTTGACAGTTTTCTTTGACTAGTGTAAAAAACAAAATTAACTAGCTTTCTTCTGGAGTAAAATAAATCACTTCAGTAATTACGTAAGGCTTAATTAAGAGCTAATTAGGCACAAATTAATGTTGTAAAGTATCTCATTAGTTGGATGGTATCACAAAAACTACAATAAGACTTGAATAATATCATTTACTATCGAGAGGAACGATTTTATAAATTGAACTAACTTGTTATTACTTAATTTAATTATTAATTATAATAAATAGAAAGAAATAAAAATTAAAAAAAAATACATGAAAGGATATGCTACAATACCTGTGTGTAATAATTTTTTTTTAATTTCAATAACAAAATTCTAGTAATAGATGTGCAAGAGAAAAAAAAAAGTTAATTACAAGATTAATTTACAATATTAGTTTTAAATAGATTATTGAACTATGATTCATACCTATTCGTATATGTTAAAAGAATCATAAAGAATCTTTGCTTGATATTTATTCAAGCCTAAGAGTAGGGCTGTAGGAGAAATCTTAATGGGTTGGATAGTTATTGAGCTGGTTAAACAAGCTGAGTATTTATTAGTGTGGCTTTCAGTGAGGCACAATTGAGGCTCTTAATCTCATCGTAGAGTCATTTGGTATACATTTCAGTGATGACTGAATGCCTTTTAAGTGAACAAAAACCACATTTAGCCACTAGAATTTCATTCTTCCAGTGAAAATTTTAATTGCCACCGCACCTTTTTTTTTTTTTCATTAATATCCCTATTCTCATTTTTTTTTTTCCTTTTTGTCCTTACTTTTATAATGCATGGGCTTTTCTTGTTGGATTCTTCCACGTATCTTTTTCTTTATTTTAATTTTGCTTTTCTTGTTATTTTATTTTTTTATTAATTAAACGTTTTTTAAATTAATTTATTATAATTATTTAACTTATCATTTATATAATTATTTAATAAATTTTAAATAATTAAATAAAGCTATTTTGTTAAATTTAATACATATATATTATTAATTTTTGACATAATTTATATAAAAATAATTTTATTAATTATTAATTATTTATTAAATTTAATATCTTTAATAATTTTTTTCATTATCCTTCATCTCACCATTATTATTATTTTTACATCTAAATACATATTTTATCATTAATTTTTATCTCATTATTATAACATTTAATCTTACACTATAATAATTAATCTTATTATCATTATTATTTTTAATCTCATTAAAATTAATTTTATCATACGTCCAAATGCATCTAATCTTACAGTCCCTTGGGAGTAATGTAGGAGCCTTTCCCGCTATGCCTCTGCGTTTTATGATTGGACCAATGGTGAATCATAGGGGTAGCCAGAGGATCTTGACTCCCAAAATTTTGAAAAGCCCTTTACTTAATTATATATTTATATTAAACAAATATGAATTGAGTCCTCAAATTAAAATTATTATATGTTAATTTTATTTATTTATTTGTGTATTTTAATTTTATACATTATAATTTATGAGTTAAAATTTTATTATTATTTGCTTTTTTTTTAATTTTTTCAATAAAACTCAAGTTTACAATAAGTATTACAGATACTATAAAAATAATTTAGTTACGCCCGGGTTGTAAAATTTTTTTTAATATTTTTTAATTTAATAATAAATTAAAAAATTAAAATTTTGTAATATTTTTATTTTTTTATTATTGGAAAATGTAATCTCTTAAAAAAAATAAACTTATGCTCTAATTGTATTACTCAATTGCAATCGGACATGTGTTGATTTTTATTTTAAATAAAGGAGATTATTTTTAAAAAAATTATATAGATTAAACCAAAATCCAATAATATATACATGACAATCCAATATACTTATACAATATTTACTTGTTACCAATATTGATCAATTATCAAATTCAAACTCACTTACCAATAAAATGAAAGGCCACTAATATTATCACTCATTCAACTTAATTTTTCAAAGAAAAAAAATTAATAATTTTACTATAGCATTATAATAATTTTGGCCAATGATAATAAGAGAGTATTTTCATAATTATGGCTAAATGAGCATTATTGCAACTTTGACTAATTATGATAGAAGGACATTTTAATAATTAGATAGGAGAAATAATATAGTAATTTTAGTTTATTATAGAATGAATAGCATTACAATCAATTTGGACACATGTCGTTCAATTGTCAAGCATAGAGAAGAGCATTATAGTCATTTTTAAGAAAATTACTTTCATATTATTATATAGATATTAAAATTTAATATATAATTATGAAACAATCAAAATGACACTTTTGTAATTATGGTAAAAGTTTATTGTAGCACTTTTGATCAATTATAGTATAAAGAGTATTTTCGTAATTATAATAAGAGGAATATTATAATAATTTTAATTAATTATGGTAGAAAAGATATTTTTGTAATTATGATAAAGTAGCAGTATAGTAATTTTGGCTATTTATGAGAAAAAAGGCATTATCGTAATTTTACATAATGTAATTAAATTGGTATAAAAGGGCATTTTTGTAATTTTGGTAAAGTAATATAAAATGCCATGTGTCAATGAATTATAAAACAATCAAAGGGGTATTAATGTAATTTTGGTGAGATATTTTTATAATTATGGTAGGAAGAGTATTTTTATAATTATGATATGAAGAGTATTATAATAATTTTAAAAAATTATGATAAGAGGGACATTTTTATAATTATGGTAGTAAAGGCATAATTGTAATTTTGTCAAATTATGGTAAGAAGGACATCATCGTAATATCAACTAATTGATGGTAAGAGAAACATTTTTATGATTATGATAAAAGGATATTAAAATCATTTAAGAGACATATCAACTCTTAATTAAAGAACCATAAGGGTATTTTGATAATTTAAATGAGATTAATAATTTAATATGTAGTTAATTTTATATTATATTAAAAATTAAAATACGTAATTTAATAAAAGTATTATAGTAATTTTCAAATAAAATTTTACATGTCAAATTTCTATGAAACTATGATAAAAGTATTTTAGTAATTTAATATGTGATTAATTTTATATTATTATGTTAAAATTTATTACATAAATTAAAATGGGTATTATAATAATATTCAAATAAAATAGTACATGTCAATTTTTTATGAAACAATCATAAAGACATTTTTGTAATTATGGTAAGGAGCATTATAGTTATTTTAACCAATTTTGATAGGAAGGTATTTTCATAGTTATGACAAAAAGATATTATAGTAATTTTAATCAATCATGATAATAGTGATATTTTTGTAATTATGACATAAGAGTATCAAAGTAATTTGTCATTTAGAAGAGAGATGTTATAATGATTTGACATTTATAAGAGGAATAATTTTATCATTTAAGAAAAGAAAGGCATCATAATAGTTTATCATTTAAAAAAGGGATATTTTTGTAATTTTAACTAATTATAGGATAAAAATATTTTCATAATTATAATATAAAATATATAATAATTTATCATTTATAAGAAGAGTATTTTCGTCATTTAAGACATAATAGACATTAAATGATTTGATATTTATAAGAGGGATATTTTTGTCATTTAAGAAAAAAAGGAGCATTATAGCAATTGATCATTAAAAAAAAAAAGGTATTTTTATCATTTAATACATGAGGGGCATTTTTGTCCTTTTGACAAGTGTCAATTATAAAGAAATTGAAAAGGCAAAATGGATTTTTCTTGGAGACTATCTATTTATTGAAAAGATATATTACTTTTCTTTCTACTGCCTATTACTACTTTTCTTGTATATTTCAATTTTGTTTTATATTTTTGTGGTTATTTTTAATGTGTTTTACTTAGTCATTCGAGGTATCATTCTTGCTAACCACTTTTATAAAGCTATAAAATTGATGTTAAGCTTTGTCTTTTTTTTTTTTTAATTTGAGATAGTTTTTTTCTTAATTTTTGCTATAAATTGAGTTGTCATTATCTATAAATAATTCTTCTCTTACAAAACTCGACATTTATATTTTTTGAGATTTTGCTATGGAAATTAAATTAATTAATAGATTTATAAATTGATAAATTTAATAATTTTATGATATTTTATTTTTAATTAATATATTATTTGCATATCTTTTTGATATTAATAACTAAAATACTCCAAATTAAAAATAATATATAATTTGAATTGACCTCTTAAAATTTAATTTTAAAATCTGTCACTAAATTGAATAATAATATATAATTTGAATTGATCCCTCAAAATTAAATGTCCAGATCTGTCATTAGATTGAATCCATTGTGATGCTAAAAGCACTCTTATATTTAGTTTAGTAAAAAAGATAGAAATGATGATGATGAAAAATTTATTAATTTAGTGATTAAAATTCATAATTACTTTTTTATTTTATACCGTAACCATTAAATTAATAAATTTTTTATTCTCATCTCTTTCTTTTTTTTTTTTTCTACCAAGTAAAACCTTGATTTATGGACAGAAGATGTAATCTAATTTAAGCTGATGAAATTCTACAGCTGGCTGGCCTCTTCTAGAGGGCAAAACTTAAGTATGTAAACCCTTTTGGGGGATAGTACTTGGTGGACACTTCTTTTTGGTAGTTAGTTAAATTTAAAAAAAAAATAAATAAATTAAAATGAAGGGAAATCCGACAACTACAATGCATGAACCTGAAACAATGGATCTGTTTCCCACTGGTTTTTAAGCAATCAGGTTGTTGATCTTCCTACATTGCCATTGTTTAGTGCTTGTCTAACTGGAAAAGACCTGCTTCTAAAGTAGATCAGGCAGCAATCCTGCATTTAATGTGTCCCCAATTTAATTCCTGACAATTATAATGACCCCTCATTTGATCATTTTCTTGTCTGAAAGAACCATCACAACCAACATTCGGGAAATCTGCTGGTGGTGGAGACCACTTATCTGGAGGGCTTCCCTTGCCTCTAGAACCGGATGAATCTCATTCGTTACTTTATTTTGTCTTCCAACATTGATGGGATATGTATTTTTACGTACTCTTTTGAGCCTTGGAAATCATATACTTTTTCGGGATAAAGTCACTTGACACTCGAGTTTCAAAATCTTTGATTTCTGAGCTAGTATTTTACATACAATTGCATTTTGTAAAGGTCATTGTTTGCTTTCGACCTAGTTTTTATAGGAAAATAACATGTGGGATTCATTGATTGTATGAATGTAAGCAAAAATGATGGGTGAGGCTTGGGGGTAACATACAGATTACAGAAAGTATCAAACAGGCAGCCAATGAATTTCAATCAAACGAAGGATTAATAAAGAAGAGAGGGATAATAAGGAGAGTGAGAAAGCGTGAGACTGCCATTATCATCACTGTCCTCCACAACAATGATGATTCACACTGTCCGTAGGCTTTCTTTTAGAGGCAAATCGCTGCTCGTGGCCCCCCAGCAAAAATAATATTGCTTTGACTTTGGGAAACCATGTGCTGTTTTAAATTATACCCACCTGGTGTGGTGCCATTTCCTGACTCCTTCCGTGGTTCACAGGTCACATAATGAATGCAGCTCACTGATCAGGATTTTTGGTTTATCATATTCTTTTCTGACCACTTATATCTAATTATGAACATCAGAACATATTCCAAAATGAGGACTAAATCTAGATTAAACACCCTTTTGCCTACCTATCACTATCCGATGATTTAATTAGAGAATCTTAAATGTCTAATACACCTCCTAAAAATATTAGCCCTTGTCTCCTGATATACATTTTTAGAAGAAAATAGATAATTGCACAAATCGCTTGCACATAAAGTTAACTAGTCCAATTAAATTTTATGGTACGAACGGGGTTGGTTGAGTTGGTAAGGTTCAATACTTGTAAAACCTAAGTTCGAATGTTGCTACCAGCAATTTCTTTGATGAATGATCTGTAAATCTAAAATAAATCATTTATCTAAGGTCTGTCTTGACCTAGGGAAGTCTCCCCTCATCATAAACTTTTTTGTACCAAAAAAAATTATGATAAGAAAGAAAATCAATCTTGTTTGCATTATATCTTTAATGTCATGAATGTCCATAGAGTTGGGAATAGTTGGTAGTATATTCCAGCAGCGGGGACTGAACAGTTACATTTAGCAGAGTCGAAAGGTAAATTTCTTACCCAATTATAAGCTCTTGATAGATTGCATTAATGGAAACGTACAGGGACTTGAAGTGATAATGATTCGTATCAGTCGGTTTGTGGCCAGAAAGTGAGTAGAGTGATTTTCGTGCAACAAGAAAAGTAGACTAATGAATGGTATGTTAACTTACCATTAGGCAGATTGATTAAGAGTGGATTTTTTAGGGAAAAGGTGGGAGGTTGAGTGGTCAACTTAGGCTAGGTGCTGTAACTTATTGTGATGTGACTGCCACTTCTGGCCATTGTATGTTGATTCAAGTGCATGCCAACAGAAATCCAAGCAATGGATCAGGTTCCATTTCCATTTTTTGTGAAGGACCTCTACATGAGAGATGGCCTTTGTCCTATTGCAAATGTGACAGAGAAAAAGCTAACCAATATGTAGAGCTGCTGATTTTGTACTGATATTGATGATGCAGGTAAGCATTGAACATGAATAGCAGATACCGAACGGTAAGCTATTCCTGTATCGTTTGACGATCAATTGGAGCACCTATCTACCGAGGGTTGACATAATCAAGTGCCTTTGTAAATCCTCGAAAGACAAATTAACTTGATCTGCCACTACATAGACTATATTCTGATAGGGAATCAGAAAGAGAAATCAACCATTAATTAATATATGTAACAGTAAAACTTCTTGGCCACAAAAAGCTGTAATGTAATAAGAGCAAGCAGGATGGAATAATTATGATTAGCCAGCTGTTTAGTTTCTAATCATAACCTCGGTAGTGCCAGCCATCTGGTACTCAGTAAAGTACTAGGGTATTGATTTGAACATGAAAACAGCATTCTCCTGATATTTGCCCTTGTTAAAGACATTCTTTGACAAAACTAATAATGGATTAGAGGAAATTGTATGTAATTCGAATAAACAGTAAGTCAATAGGGGATCATTCACAAAATTCTTGAGACTTTTAAGGCTTCTGCAATGGCTACAAGATAAAAAAAAAACCATATAGAGCTAATTGATCCATGCAAGGTTGATTGCTACCTAACAATTTCTTTTGGAAGATACATATAAGGTAAATAAAAATTTAAAAAAAAAAACTCATACTTTTGAGGTGACAGAAGTTAGTGCATTTGACTTTGTGGTATTTTGCTAATGGACGTTGCATTTTCATCATTATTCTACAAAGCTTTCGAGTAGTTTGCCATAGGAACAGTGGGCTTGGCTCCCTTCTGAACCAATATAAATCTGCATTTCTATCCTCCATTTTTACAGCACCACCTGCATCATCCAACATGGGTCCTTGTGCTAAAACCATGATTCTCCTTCTCTTTTTAGTCTATATTGATCCGTTTATAGGTGAGCAAAAAATTCAATGCATTCAAGTCAAGTATTTAAGTAAATTTTTAAACAGTTCTAAAGTGGATTAACAAAGTTTTGTTACATTCTGCAGGCAGAGTCAAGGGCTTGGAATATGGTGCAACTTTAGCTAACTCTGCAACTAATGAGGTAACTTAACAGCAATGATGTGAAAATTCCATCTGTCATAAACATCTCTAAAAGACGCATTTACCAAAAAAAAAAAAAACTACTTTTTAAGGTAAATTTCATAACTTTCTATTACTACTACTAATTTGAATATCATACTTTAATAAAACTGATTAGAAATGAGTATAGATAAATGTATCTCTAGCTCACAATCAACAAAGAAAGGAAAAAATGATCTCCAAAGTTCATCTGATGATTCAAGGCGCTTTAATTTGCTAATACATGATGACCGCTTTGAAGGGCATGATTCAAGTGAAGATGAGGAAGCTGATACTAGAGGTTGACACGGTAAGGGACTATTCTCCATTTATTCCAAATCCTAAACATGAACCACCGCCCAGAGGAAAACCTGGAACATCAGCTGGAGGTAGTGGCAGCTGAACCTGAGCTACTATATTTTTGTTCAAAGTTGAAGGCCCTTGAGAATTACTACTACTTTCTTGTATTACTAAAACATTCTCCTTAAGTTATTATACGAGTAATTAAGTGCTTTTAAGCTATGAATAAATGCAAATAATCTGTATCTCATAGGGCATATTTAAGACTAGTCAACTTCCTTGTATACAAAACTATTACAGCAATTAAGAAGCAGAGATCTTTGAATCAGGAGAGAATTAATCCGAACCCCCCCCCCCCCCCTTCTGTCTTTTCTTGGCAACACCTTTATAGTCTTGACCTTCATGTCACTACAATTTTGCCAAATGCAGAAATGGTGATGGTTAGTTACAATAGGAGGAAATTAGAAGTAATTAGAAGAAAAACTTATGTAAGGTTGAGGGAGAGCCTGAGAAAATGCTAATTTTTTAGTGCAGCAAACTGTTGAAACAAAACAAAAGAAACTTCCAATTTCCAATCCAGAAAGAAAACACAAGAGCACCTTTTGTGGTGAAGAGTGCACCAATATTTCAGCATTAATTCTATGGTCCAAAAGAAGATATTTTTCAACGAATTAGGAACATTCATATTTCATACCAAATTGTAGGAATATTATTTTGGATTAAGATGCTGCCCATCCATGCCACTTAGTCACCCATCACTCTCCTTCCTCTCGTTTCCCCCTGCCAATGAAGCCAATAAATTTCTCTAAATTAATTTTAAGATTTGAAATGACATGACTGATACATAAATGGTGGAAAATATCAATGGAGGTCGAGATTTAAGGAAAAAAATGATTAATTTAATAAAAATAATATATTAAATGTAAATTTTTTATAATAATATTTTAATTATTTTTAAACCGTGCCTATAATCACACATAAATTATATCATTAATCTTCATAAACAATGTGACGAATTCAAGAAGTTTTGAACCAGACAATGTTATTCCTTTATATTTATAGTTAATTTTTTTTGTCATATTAGTGTATTTATATAGTTTTATTCCACTAAATTTGTATGTCAAATTATTTACCATTTAATCTACCTATAATTACTAAAATAACTAAGAGTCCCTTTTGTATTCAAATGCACCTCCCGTGAAGGTATGACTATCAAAGGATTTTGCACTAAGCAGGCATTTGGATTCAAACCAACAGTGCAATTCGTGTCGGTTGATCAATGATAATTTTTTATCCAGTGGCCAACTGATGATTGTCTTATTTTTTTTTATCCCTTACTTTATATTATAAATGAAAAATATCTTCATAATTTAATTTTCTTTTTTTTTTAATTTTGATTTTTTATTAAAAATAAGAAATATTTTGTTTATTTAATATAATAAAAAATATTATTTGATGTATTTTATTAAGTTTTAATTATTTATTAATAAATTACTGTTTGACATTAAAATAATTTAATAATTTTTAAATAATTTAATAATTTTATAAATGTTAAAAATTTTAACTTGTTATTATATATAACTTTTAATTTAATATCATTAATGATTATTTTTTTTATTATCGTTCATAATTATTTTTATATTCAAATATGTATCATCATTAATATTAATTTACTATTAAAAATAATTAATCTCATTGCTCATTTAAATAAACTTTAAATTATATTACTAGTTTATAAATTCATAAATATGTATATACATCTTTGGAAAAATTCTCAAAGTCAAATAGTTCTCTGGTTCTTAATTATAAAAATAAAATTATGAAATGAAAAATATTTAATCTATCGTAGTTCTGTTAAAAAAAAAAAAGCTTATTTCATAGTACAACATTTCATGTGAATGGGCAACCTTTGACTCGTGATTCATGCCATGAAAATTAAAAAGGTTCATGGATTCACAAAGCCAGCGTCCCCGTTTCGAAGTTAGTGCTATAAAAAACGACAGTCGACAGGAGGGAGCAGTTTTCAACGTGGCGCACGGTAAGTGGTCATGTCCGAGAGCGTCCGAAACGGCACGGATTCAGCAAATCTTACCGCCATCTACATCTACAAGTTCTACTACTACTTACTGTCGTCCGTCGGTTGGTTCGTTCCCCGTCTATTACACGAAACTTTCCTCAATTTACCATTTTGTCCTCGCACAAAAAACATAATTACGACACTGACCTCAAACCTTCCTCTCAGCTGAGCTTCACAAGGAGGCTGGTGACCTGTTCCAATCTTAAATCTCTCTTTTCGGTTTTTTTAATCTATTTATCTGCTTTATCAAATCAGCTAAGTATCCTTTCCTCATCCAAATCAACTTTTCTTATTCTTCTTTCAATCAATGCCGGGTCTCGCCTCAGTCAAATCTCCACCCGACGCGCCACCGCTACGGATTTCAGTTCCGGAGCCACCGCCGCATAATCCACCGCAGACTCCTAATAAAAAGCCTCCATCTCCTTCCCCTTCCCGATCTAAGCCTTCCCCCGCCCGCTCCGCCAAGAAACCTCCACCCGAGTCACCCAACCTGGATGATTCCTCACTCGACAATCCGGATCTCGGTCCTTTTTTACTTAAATTGGCCCGAGACACTATCGCTTCTGGTGAGGGTCCTAGTAAGGCTTTGGACTATTCAATTCGATCGACCAAATCGTTCGAGAGATGCGCCGTGGAAGGTGAGCCTAGCTTGGATCTGGCGATGAGCTTACACGTGCTGGCGGCGATATATTGCAGCTTGGGGAGGTTAGGTGAGGCGATTCCGGTGCTGGAGCGGGCGATTCGAGTACCCGATGTGGGTCGAGGCCCCGATCACGCGTTGGCTGCTTTTTCGGGGCATATGCAGCTTGGGGACACGTATTCGATGCTGGGTCAAGTGGAGAAATCGATTGGGTGCTATGAAGAAGGGCTAAAGATTCAGATGCAGGCGCTGGGAGAGACCGATGCCAGAGTTGGCGAGACTTGCAGGTTTTTCTTACTCTCTTTCTAAATGATTTATTGATAAGATATAATACCAAGCTTTGAGATTTTCTTGGTGTTTGTGTTAAATCGGGAAAGGCGCAGATTTGTAATATTTGGGGAGAGATAGAAAGATAGGAATTAGGATGGATAGTGACAGAGTGAAAAGGGGCAGCGGTTATTTGGTAATTTTGGTTGACTGCAATTAAATCAGCTCCTTCTTATTGAAATTCGAATCATTAGGGAAAGAAATTTTAGGGTTACTTTCTTGGAATTAGAAATGGCTACCATTTCCATAATTGGCTTACTATCATTCCTTTTGAAGAATTTGTCGACACTTCCTTTAAATGACTGAATTTTACTCCGTAATGCACTTGGTATATGGCCGATTGCTGAAATCTGGAGATCTAAGGGACTGATTTTATTCTGTTTTCGTAAGGAGTGTAACTTTTGACTAGCAATATAATAAACTTAAAGCCATGTAGCTAGCAAGGGGTTGAGAGGTTTGGCTATGTGGTTCTTTCTTGGTTCTTCTTGAATTTTAATACGGTTCATTATCACTATAATTAATGAATGGATTATGGGCTCTAACTTTAAATGGATAGATATTAGTGGAGGTTTAGTTCTAGCTGGGTGGGTTTATTTTTCCCTGCATGGATTCGTGGTGTTGGATTTGTATTATAATAGATTTGTTTTGTTTCCAGGTTTTCCCCATAATGATTTTTTGTGGTTTTGCATAAATTGTAGGAGTTTTTGTTATATCAATAGTATGTTCTTGATTAATGGAAATGACAGGTACTTGGCTGAGGCCCATGTTCAAGCAATGCAATTTGATAAAGCAGAAGAATTGTGCAATAAAACTCTTGAAATTCATCGTGCCCACAGTGAACCAGCATCACTCGAAGAGGCAGCTGACCGCCGGTTGATGGCACTCATATGTGAGGCAAAGGGAGATTATGAAATAGCCCTTGAGCACCTTGTCCTAGCCAGCATGGCAATGATTTCTAGTGGGCAGGAGAATGAAGTAGCTTCTATTGATGTCAGCATTGGCAATATTTACATGTCTTTATGTCGCTTTGATGAGGCTGTCTTCTCCTACCAGAAGGCACTAACAGTATTCAAATCATCGAAGGGTGACAACCACCCCTCAGTTGCCTCTGTCTTTGTACGTCTTGCTGAACTATACCACAGGACAGGAAAGCTCCGAGAATCAAAGTCCTATTGTGAAAATGCTCTGAGGATCTTTGCAAAACCTGTGCCTGGAACGACGGCAGAAGAGATAGCTGGTGGGTTAACAGAAATTTCTGCCATATATGAATCCGTGGATGAGCCTGAGGAGGCATTGAAGCTATTGCAGAAGGCAATGAAGTTGTTGGAAGATAAACCAGGACAGCAAAGCACAATTGCGGGAATTGAAGCAAGGATGGGGGTGATGTGTTACATTCTTGGGAGGTATGAAGAGGCAAGGAACTCTTTTGAGAGTGCAGTAGCAAAGCTTAGAGGAAGCGGGGAGAGGAAGTCAGCCTTCTTTGGGGTTGTGTTGAACCAGATGGGCTTGGCTTGTGTTCAATTGTTCAAGATAGATGAGGCTGCTGAGTTGTTTGAAGAAGCAAGAGCGATACTTGAGCAGGAATGTGGCCCATGTCATCAAGATACTTTGGGAGTGTATAGCAATCTTGCAGCAACTTATGATGCTATGGGAAGGTAACTAATATTTTAAACTACTCTACATCAAATTCTATTCACAACCTAGCTTATGATTGATATACCTGGAGATCATTACCATTACTTACTGGATTGTAGGCCTTTATTGCAGACAAAATGGATAATAAACTTAGAAGGAATGAACTGGATATGAGAGTGAAAGTTTGATATATTAGTTTCCATTTTAGTTCTATCATTATTCTTAAATGCTTGTAGCATCTAAGGAAGACATAAGTAAGCATGGATGAATTTGATATGCATTTATGGTGCAATGCATCTAATTCATCTTAATGTTTTATTTTATTTTTTTTAATTTCTTCTTTACCCGTTTAAATCCAGAATTCAATTACTTATCTTTTGATGGAAAAATCAGGGTTGAAGATGCAATTGAGATATTGGAGTATATACTAAAATTGCGAGAAGAAAAACTTGGAATTGCAAATCCTGATTTTGAAGATGAAAAGAGTAGGCTGGCTGAGCTCCTGAAAGAAGCAGGCAGGTCTCGAAACAGAAAAGCAAAATCACTGGAAAATCTCATCGATCCTAACTCAAGGAGGACGAAGAAAGAGGGGACAAAAAGATGGGGTTTTAGAATTTGAAGTGTTCCAACCAGCGCATCTCTATTCCTTTTTCCAACATATGCACATTCTGTAACATAGAAGATCATGTATAGTGTTTCAAGTTGTAATTTGTTTAACTTTCCTGTTTTTCGAGCTAAGATCTCTTTTTTTTACTATTGTTAATTGTTTTATTGAATGTCTGTGATGTGCTCTTGAATTGGAAAGAAGACTGTTCATTTGAGTGAATAAATCTGATCATGATTTTTTGATTTCTTTTTATTCATAACTCAAGGATGTTTAACTTTGAAGACTTTGGTTAATCAAATCAAATATCCACAATTTTGTAGTATTTACTATTCATTTCTCCTCGAGTATAATTGTTGGTTTGGGATTGAAAATATTTGAAATTTCAGGATTGAAAGTTGGCAGAAAGTTCTTGGACAAGGTGTTCATCAAACAGTGAATTCCTAGGGTAAATCAACCGATTAGCTACATCTAATTCAACAATACCAAACTTAATCGAAACAGCATTTATTTACCAAGTGAGTCTTTTGACCCATCAGAGGCTTCCAAAATTCAAGGTTACAGATCTCAAACGTTTTCACTTTTCGTTCTTACAAGGGAAAACATAGTATCTTCATCTTTAGCTGTTCTTTCACAAGGGGTCAATCAAGTAGGGTTAGAAAAATCTTGAACGAAATTTCTAATCAAGTTCTGGTAATCCTTGACCTTCAAGACGTTAATGGATAAACAACTGATTTACAAGGACCCAAATAGAGTTTAGCTCAGTCGTGAAAATTCCAACTAAACGTTCTTTTTTTCTTTTTCTTAGCAAAGACAAGTAGGGGGATTTTATAGCTTAAAAGTTGGAACCAAAATTTACACTTTCACTCTCCTAGAATTCTAGGACTACAAGAATTACAATCTAATATATCTACAACCTAATCATAACTCTCCAGTGCTCTCACAGGAACTCCCTAGATTGGCCATCGCCTCATTAACAGACAATCTGATGATATTGCAGCCTGATGATCTTGAAACATCTAGACACTCCTGAAGATCGGCATCACAAGCTATCAAAACCAATTCATTATCGTCATCCAAATACTTGATATCAAAAGTACCCACCTCCAGCTTCAGCTTCTTGGCCACTTCCTCTTTCAGTTTCACTATGCCAGAACTTAAGGAGATCCGAAATCTAATTATATCTTCTCTGTAGGTAGCCTTAATGGTCACACTCTTTATTTCCTGCCTAGCTGTTACAAGGGGGATTGTCTGAGCAAAAGTAGCCATGGCTTGCTTGAGGGCTAGATCAGAACATGGAGGTGGCGTCCAACTAGATTCTGGAAATCTCTCATAAACACCGACTTCTGCTGCTGAAGGACATAGGTTTCTCAAGTCTTTTAAACTTCCGGCATCCCCCACTAGCATACCTCCAAATGGCTCTTGAGGTTCTGTTGTCACAAGGGCCTTAGGCATTGAGAATGTGGCTGATGTATTCAGTTCCCCTAAAGGTTGGAAGGCCAATTTAAGAGAGCCGTGTGCTTTAAGGCATTGCTCATGGATGTAACAAGTGGATCCTTAGTAGCAGCACTTTCAATTGCAGGGCTACCTTGGCATGAAGCATGAGAAGTAGGTGTCCAAGCACTCTCGTCTGTTTTGGATCTGTTTGCCCCTTTATCCAAGTTTGATGAAAGCCCATTCTGATGAAGGAAAAGTTCTTCTTGGCTCAATGTCCTCCCTCCCAGCAACTGTTCTTCCATCAAAGCTTGTCCAGTACTTCCTGGCGTCCTACATGTGGGTGAATCAATTGTTTCAACTTGAGGCTCAGATGGTTTGGAGTTTGGTGAGTTTTGTTGACCGGACTCATTCAATCTGGTTGGCCATGAAATGGAACCAACAGCAACTGGGAGTGGACTTGTGGCAAGTGAAGTTAAACCACATGCTCCACCAGCACCTTGTACAGATTCGATAACCTGCTTTCGCTTAGTGAGGGAACGGTTGACTTTGTTGATCTTACGAGATGGCCAACGGGAGATCCCATGCTGCCTGCAGATGCGCTTCATTGTTGTAGGACACACTGTAAAGCAAGAATCTCCCTGAGCATAGTCCATTTCAGTAGGTATTGAAAAATATATCCCAGTTTATATTCATAAAAATCAGCATCTTTTAAGTAATGTAAGTTAAAAGGCAAAGAAAATATTTAAAAAAGAGCATATGCATACCACCAAGGCTTTTTGCAGCGTCTTTAAGACTCCCAGCAAAATACTGTTGGAGCACCTCCAGACTAATTGATTTCTCAGTTTTCCCACGTTTTCTCTTTGATTTTTTTACGTCCTTTTTCAGAGGAAGACAAATAGGATTTTGGCTTCCACTAGCAACATCGATGCATCCATCAGTTGCAGGGTCAAAATTCATAGATAATTGCTGTTCTGATGAATCTAATTGCAGTTATCCTCTGTCTGGCGAGGTGTTAGTCCCAGGTAGTGACTTCACAGATGGAGGAATTGGAATAGATTCAAGTCTTGAATCAAGCCTTTTATCTGAAGAATCTTCAATGATTTCAATAGATCCTTCATCCTCTTCAAGTTTAGCTCCAGAAGCAACCTTAAGAGATTGGAAATGCTGCTTTATTGTTGCCAGTATAGAGCCCAATAAAGTCTGTTGTTCATTGCTATCAGCAATAGTAGGGGGCAAAAAAAATTCAAGAACATAATCATCATCTCCAGTATAAGTACTCTGTAAGCAGATTGCAAAACAGCTGGTTAATCCAAACATGCGTGCATAGTGTACTAGGGGGTACTCGGTTTTGCAGAATTGGGTAATGTCTGCACAAAAGCATGAGTTGCGGGATAAAAATGCCCTCCCAGCAACACCCTGACCCTTTTGTAGGTGATGCTCAAGACAAGCCTATCGGAAACCCCACATGTGAGCATCTACAACATAGAATGCCACATCAGTTGTTGACATGCAGACCTGTCCCATGCAGCTACCATCAAAGCTTGTACAGCGTTTCTGTAGACCACCACCAAAGGCCAAAACTCTTTGATGCCTGCAAGGGACCCAGGTCTGAGCCAAAGGCAGTTTGTGAGTTTCACAGACCACTGTCAAAATCTCCAGAATTTCGGCCAGCGCATTTTGACGACTTTTATTGCAAATCTGATAAAAAAGCATTAGTTTTTCAGAATAGAAAGAAGAAATGAGAAAAACCACAACAATTTTTTTAGGTATCCAAAAAGAATAACAGATTTGACAAAATAACTATTGAAGCTCACCTGGGTGCTTGGATAATCCAATATTTCTGAACTTTTCAGATTCACTGCCTGCATAAGAACTGAAATCACGTGACTGAGGAATCTCACGGCATTTCAAAACTAAAAATATTAGCTAAAAATCAGTGCTTAAGAATGCAAGAAAAAAGGTTCTCCCAAAAGTTTCCAAGGAATGGCTGATGATTTAGCACTTATCAAATAAGAAAAGAATATGAGGCTAGGATGTGTGGAAAGGGAAAGAAACCCAACCTCAAGTGCTTTGCATACTTTATCAACCTCAGGTGCATAGTTAATCTTCTGTGAAGTCATTATGAGTTCAAGTACACCAACACAGGACTGTCTAGAAGTTTCAAAGACTGGCAATGCCAAGGTTCCCTGAACATTGTAATGCAGAGCATGATCAAGCCGTGAATACTCTCTGCTGGAATAATACTGTACATTTGGAGTCCATTCTGGCAATTTTTGTCGGAAAACACGGCCAGGAAGCCCTGGCTGTCCATCACTCTCTCCATCCACAGAAAACATGTACATCAAAGAAATCATCCTATACTGATGTAGACCATTGCTATGCGGATCAAGGACAAAGGGTTGCCCGGAAGTTGTTAGCACATAGCGACCTCCACTCTTTACAGGTGCCCAAACCTGTGCTAGAACATGTTGCTCAGTTGATTCTTTGAAGAAGCGTAGTGCCTGAGTCATCCTCTCTTTAATTACACAATAACTATCCGGATTCTCAAGAGGCAGCAATCCTAAAAATGGAGAAGACAGCCCTCTATTATCATTGTCCTCCTTTGGATTTTCATTTACTGGATTAGAAGTACCTGCATTTAGAATAATTTAAAATACAGATCAAGTCAGTTAAGCAACAAATGCTCCATCCAATTAAATATGTACAATTTATAGTATGATGATGTAGACTAAGAACAAAAAATTATACAAATTCATGTGCTGGACTATCGAACTTGAATACATGGTGTATCCAAAAGACAACCAAAAAGGAAAAAAGCAAACATACTAAAGTAACTAAAGCATAAGGCTCTGTTTGGTTTGAGAAAATGTTTTTTATTTTTATTTTTTATTTTTGTTTTTTAAAAAAATATATTTGATAACCAGAAATAAAATTTGTTTTCTAAAATTATAAAAATAAGAAAATAAATAAATATCAATGATATTACCAGCAATGGCATCTAACTATAAATATAATATTTATTAATTAATGATATTAAAAAAAATTCAAATATGATAACTTGTAAACCAAAATAATAATAATAATAATAATAATAATAATAATAATAATAATAATAATATATACATCCCCTAATTTCATAATTGAAAAAATCCATTTTTTTTTATATTTCAACTCATTTTTATTTTTATTTTTTCAAATTTTTTTTCATTTTAATTACAAAATACACTTTACTCTTATTTTCTATTTTCCAAAAAAATGAAAATAAAAAATGACTCTGTTATCTTAAACCAAACACTATCTAAGTTTTCAATTATTGTTTCGATTTCCTAGTTAAGACACCAAAGAAAATTGGAACTTGATTATATAAGCTTTATATTTCCATTGAACAATCCTTTTACTCTGCAGGTCTTGAGAAACCAAATGGAGCTTTAAAAACCCAGAGACCAGAAGTGATGTCGGAGGGATCAGCTACATCTTAACAGAAGAAAATATCCAAATTTTCAGGGTTACCAAATTTCAAGAAAACAAAAAAGGATCAAATTCAACCAAGACAGACCAAACCAAATTCAAGTTCTAAATCAACCAACTAAAACATAAAAAACCCAAAAAGGAAAATGCTAATCCAAATCAGAAAATCAAGACAAACAAGCAACCCATATGATATGATAAAAGGATATGGAAAAAAAACAACAAAAAGGAAGAAAATGTTGCAAATTTATCAAGTTAAAAAAAGGACTAACACGTGACAAAAAGATTGTAACCGGCGTGAGACACATGCTTTTCTTCATCAGAGAAAGCCCAGAGAGGAGAACAAGGCTGCTCAGAAGAAGATACGATGAAAGGAGAGGTGGGGTTACTATTAGAAAGGAAAGTCAGCTGATCCAACGGCCAGGAACTCTCCAGATAGAGATCATCCAAATCCATAATCCCTTGGTGTTGTTGGGGCTGTTGTTGTTGTTTTGGCGGGAAAGGACACGCGTTGTCTTCCTCTGGCTCGCACATTTTCGGGAAAGAGCGGAAATGAAATTTGTTCCTCAAAATTTTCTTATTTCTTATGGAGGAGGAAAGTTGCTTTCCTCTATGTGCTGTTTGGTGGGGAGAAAAAGACGAGAAGGGAAAAAAAAAACCATAATACAATAGTGAGATGGTAATGGTAAATTTTGCAGAGTGTGATTCCATTTTTCTTCTTTTTTTTTTTTTTTTTTAATTGATGGAATCCAATCCAACAGTTGGGTTGTGCGGTAAGTCTGCCACAATTTGGATAAAAATTTTGGGAGGGGATGATTCTGTGGTGCTCTCTTCCTTTATCATTAAGGGTGTAAATGAGTCGAACCGAATCGAATAGTGAGATACTTGAACTCGAGCTCGACTCACAATTCGGGATTCGATATTCGGTTCGAGCTCGATCGAGTTTTATTTTTTAAGTTCGAGTTCGATTCGTGATCGAATTCGAACTACTCGAGCTCGTTTGATTAAGCTCGATTAATATGTAAAAATAAGCTCGATTTGTATATTCGACAATAGTTTGATTATTCATACTCGAATTCGAACTCGAACTCGAATTCGAAATATTTTATTAATTAAAATAATAAAAATATATTTAAATATAAAAATTCGATTAGGCTCGCGAGCTACTCGAGTCAGATATAAGAATACTCGAATTCGACTCGATTGATAAGTCGAGTTACTCGAGCTCGAGCTCGACTCGATAATAATCGAACCGAATTCGAATTTTTTTCAAATCGAATCCGAATAACTTGCGAGTACTAATGTATCATTTACACTTTTAATTATCACCACCCAACATCCCTCTTTTTATCTTCTTTTATTTTTTTTTCTTTTTAAATTTTTTAATGACTATAATATTTACTTTAAAAAATATGTATATTTATGATTGCATAAAAAATTAATTCAAGTCAATTTACATGATTAAATGTAGCTGATGTACTTATGTTCATCTTAACCATTTATTAAAAGGGTTTAAATCTTTAAATAAATCAAAATGTAAATCCATAAATTGAAATCTTTTTATATAAATAATCTAGCATTCAATTTCTAATAATATAATTTATATTTTAAAAAGTAAAATAACGGACAAAAATATTTGATTTAGTAATTAATATATGTATATCTTGTTTAAAAAAAATTAGACTATCAAATTCATAAAAAAATTGATTTAAATCTACGATCAATTTAGTTGTCCTCAGCGCTTAATCCTTGTTTAATTAAGATTGTGATTGATGCACCACCAGTCCGCCAGGCCTCCAAATGACAAAGTTATCCCTGACAACATTTCTTTTCTATCCTTATGAAGAAAATTGGGAAATTTGCTGGTCAAAGTGGTGGCATAACGGAGAAAAGGGTGCCTTAATCATACCCATTTAATTAATTTTCAAGAGAAAAATATCCCATAGTAAATTGATTTAAAAAGCTTATATTAGTGTTGTTTATTTGGATGGGATCAATGAAAATGATTTTAAATGGATACGATGGAGCCATCACCAGACATCAGACATTAATCTTATCGATCTTAACTTTGGAAGTTTAACCAATAATAATAATAATAATAATAATAAGATTTACAACTACTGAGTGTGGGCTAATAATATTCACCCTCCCACTTTTAAAGCCATTGTCTCCTATTTGCTGCTGTTTGTATCAATGTTGGACATTGTCCTTGTCGAGGATACACTTGCTTCCAATAGAAATTTGTTGCACAATTTGCAATTTGGGTTTTTTTAATTTGATTTAACTTTGTTATTACATTTTATCAACCTGATTTTGTTTGTGCTTTATTAGATTTTCAAGATTCTTGATAGGAAGGAATACTGAATACATGATCTACCTGCACAGAAAATCTGGTGATGGCGGACAGATGATCGCTCACAATCTTTCATTTCAAGTTGAACAAAATCCCAAACTCCAAAAGCCACATTTCCGTACAAACCCCGACACATATTCCATGATTCTGGATCAAACTTCTCCTTACTTATTCTCTTCAGCCGCCAGGGAAAACAAAACAGGATGTGAAAGGAAATTGAATAGAAAGTGCTCCAATTTGTCAGCGTCCACAAACTTTTGATTCTGATGCTGGGGGGAATACTGGACTCTAGATGGATCCTCCTTTACTCGACTCCAACTTTCTCAAGAACATTTTGGTCACCGATATCCCACTTTCAATTTTCATTGATGCTCTCATGATCTCATCTCAAAAAGATTAGTCGGCGTTAAAGAAAATAAATAAATAAATATAGGAAGAGAAGATCCAGTGACATACCTTTACTTATGCTTTGTAACTTTTACGATTAGTGTTTGATTACGTCAAAGAAAAACATAATAAAATGAAGAAAACTTTCTAGTAATGCAAATCTAAGTCAACCAATATTAATAAAATCACAGTTCATCATTCTTGCTGGTCGGGGTTGGATCGAAAGAATCAAGTTGTCAAGAATTATATATATTTTGTCTCAAAATTTAAACAATTGAATTTAGAAATGTGACATGAAATATTTGCATCACAGATTTTCCAAGAGCTTGATATATGCTTGAGGTAAATAGGTCAATTTTCATATCCACACCCATGTCTACAAGATTAGTGAACAGGAACAGGTTTAAGCGGAAATGGATTATGGATGGCTTTGGACTTTCAGGATTGGTTCTAACTTCCAACCGTGCCTGTAGCAATCAAATTCATTGTCGTTGCCTAACTGGAAGCAACCCTTCTGATGCATATCCCAATTCCCAGGTGGTCCGAATTTCATCTGTTAATATATCCAGGACTTTTTGAGAAAGGACCATCATTTTTATTGTAGCTTAAATTCCTATTGGGTGGCTCAACTGTCATCGATTACCATCCCCTGACTTCACCCCATTGAGTGCAATCCCCATGTCTCGTTCATATGTTGATTTAAGGCAGTGGATGGAAAGTACCTACTTAAAAAGTTAAAAAGTAGAGAAATTAATTAACAGAGCAGAATGGCAGACAGACAAAACTTATGGGCAGGGCAGATATCTGATGTTGGATTTGGCTGCCATTGCTGCAAAGTCAAACCCCCTTTTAGATTTGAGCTTTAGAGATACTATATTTCCGTTTGACTGTATGAATCAAATTATATCCAATCCAGGGCAAAAAGAAATGCCTTGCATGTAATGAAATGTCAATCTCTTTAAATAGACAATGAATTTAAGGACGTGAAATCAACATTATATTTCTTTTCCGTTGCATGTAATGTAAATCTCTGATAAAGAATTAGTATATTATCGGAATTGTTGAATTTAATCTTTGCCCCTCAATTCTAATCCATGAATTTGTACAATGTGACATCCCTTTTGGACTTGCGCAAGCTGAGCATAGCCTTGAATAGACGTTTGCTTTTGCTAGAATATTGTTCCATATCTTTAGACCTCTCTCTTTCAGCCAGGGTGGACAATGAAACTGTTCTCCGAGGCTCCGACGGGTACTGTTCAAATCAAAGAAAATTGTCATAAAATTAACGCTCAATTGCGCCAAACATCGCAAAGGTAAAAATATTTTATGAAAAATCTAGTATCATCAACTTTGAATGTTGATATGAGAAATTGAATTTGAAATGTGCAGCATAGGCTAGTGATAAGTTTTTGGTCAGTACCCGCTTTGTAGTATTAGGATTGCTTGGAAAGGTTGATCTCTGCATAAGAGATCCTGAGCGTGGGAGTGGAAAGTGTCGAGGAGAGGTTGATCGATTCTCTTATTTCAAAATTAGCATAAAATCAGCAGATTGCTTTCCAACAGTTAAGTGCAACAATTCAGACAGTGTTGAAGCCAATGTACGAACCTACCTGATCTTTGGTTCATTGAAATACTCGAGAACAAATGGGGGCCTTGTCTTGGTAAAGGTTGTGGAGAGCGTAAGACAAAGAATTCATCCCTACATAAGAATTCAGAAATCGTAATGGTAATGCTTGGATTTGGAATATAGAAATTTATCATTAGAACGAACAAAATACTATAATAGTTCAAGATTACCCGACACACTCGGAAGGGGTCTCTGCTGCTATTGCTTGAATACCTGTGGGCGAGGGTGTGAAAGTATGACATCAAAAACATTATCATATTTCTTCGGCAAGTAAGTTTCACTCTGAACATGAAGGTGAATAATACCAATATTCTTAAGCTGATGCAAGTCTAATCTAGCACACATGCTAGTGGGGTAGGATTTCAGTCTGGTCTGGGCAACATCATTCAGGGTCTCCTCCACTGCAAGAGAAACTATGATTGATCAGATGAATTGCAAACCCAATTTTCTAACTATGCTCCAGATTTATTCTTCTTGCAAGCAAATTCAGAAGAATTACTTGCCTGGAAAGATGTACCGCTTATGGTGCTTGGGTGCTTCTAACACCAATGACTGCTGAGAGAGACCCCCTAAGTTAACAAACTCTTGGCATGTTCGCAATCTCTAATACCCCATCCGCCAAAAAGAACAATGTTAAACAGAAAATCAAACGAGTTCAAAAGATTTAAGTTCCTATAGTAGTCATTATTATGTAACTTTAAGCTTAAGGTGATCAGATTGTTAAAGAGTAATGTTACCAAGCAATTGCCTATACAAAGGGAGAGCCCTGAAAAGGTACCTGCTGCAGGCAAGATAAACGAAGTTCCATTCCAGAACTTTCGCCCATCTTTTCATCCAAAAAATTGTTAACCTTGCATGCTACGGAACCCAAGTGGTCCACAGTATTGACCAAAGCTTTAATGGCATAATCTTTCAAAGTATCCTCCACTCTGCTCATGTCAAACAGAAATCAAGAAAGGAAAAGACTTCAATCTCTTGTTTCTCATCATCATAACTTTAATTGTATGACTTACATTTGTTTCTGTTCTTCTTTGCTATAGGCTATTTCAAAATATTCTGCTGCAGAATACAACTGTTTCCTCAGACCCTTCAAATCCTGAAGTATACATGTGGTGAAAGAGTTATACGGGAGCGTATTCATCTTTATTGATAGCATGATTGTAATGTCTATGTCTAAACATAATTTTTTTGTAGCCCTTAAAGATGTTTCTTAGTAAATGAGAGAACCATAACTGGCAATAAAACTGAACAGCGTCAAGATGGTTGGAGTAATTCACCTTAAGAGTATCTGTAAAAAGCAAGCTCTGCTGCATAAAGAACTCATCACGGTGGGAAGATTCTTGAGGAACAGAAACTGAAGCGGCTGAAGTCATAATTTCCCTTGATACAGAAACCTGGATTTTCTCGGGTGTCTAAGTCATCAAACCAAAAGGAAATTCAAAAACTGTACACATGTATTCATTAATCCATAAAAATCATCCAAATTTCAGACGGACTTATAAAGCTACATAAAATGGCACAATTAAATGGCAAGACAAGTATAAGCGCTGAGGGTCTGCGACAAATAGGATTCACCTTGCTTTTTTGTTCTCAATATGGCACTGCAAACTCAAAAGCCTCCTTTTCAAGCTCGCTTCTCCATACAAATGTCCAAGATTTTTATAAACAGTGACAGATTTTCCCGACTTTCTACTAAAAACAAGAAGCAGATAGCAAAAGACGATGGTGAAATTACTTGAGGCTGTGGTCCAAAAGATATGTAGGTGTAGTATTTTGTTTTGCAAGTGTTTCGGATAAAAATAAATAATTATTGGAAGGAGACAAAGATGAATAAGAGCGGGATAACAAGGCTGGGAAATCTCGAACGTTAATGTTTGCAGTCTTATATAAGCTTAGACTACTCTTCTGAAAGCAACATACCAACAATCTGTAACTTTTTTAGCTGTTGCAAAGATGACATGACTCCCCTAAGGTTGAGGACCAGGCTTTGATTTATTATTATTGTTTTTTTAAAAATAGCCAAATGTCGGCCATGTGGTGGTTTGACAACTTTCCAATTTGGTACCCACTGTATGAAAAGGAAAAAGAGATTGGAAAACATGTCCTGAATCCATCCCTGTAATGGGGATGAATTTGAGAAAGAGAAAATTAATTAACCACCTTTATTGAATGAATTTAATTGGCTAGTTGGAGTTGGTATATTGCACGCAAACGCCTATGAATAGATTTAATGTGAGTAACCTCATTTCAGAAGTAACCCTTAGTTTGGTGTATAAAATCTCAACAATGAACAATGATGATTTCCAACAGACTCACCTGTGAGATTTAATTCCAATGGTCATCATTGACTCAGCTCAAGTTTTATTAGTACTACTACTACTACAACCATTTCTTACCTATTTATTTTTGATGGTGCTTTTCTGTCCCTCTTTGGTTCTTTCTAGTTGTGCAATAAATTTGGAGTTTGGGGCTTCATTTTCCTGTGAATTATCATCCCACCACCCGCCATAATAGACAATGACAGGTTGATAATTAATAATTTAAGCTTGTTAAGACCTTGGGGGAGTGTTTCATTTATGCAAAATTTTTCAAAAATGTGAAAGTTAGGATATATTCTTGATCTCTGATGCAAACCTCTCATGAACAGATGATTCTATTGGCAATAAATTCCCCCCCCCCCCCAAACGGAGGGTAGGGTATCTTATGACTTTAATGTTTTTAAGCTCGATTTGAATTTTATAATAATTGAACTCATCGCATTATTAATTAAATTTAAATATTAATAAAATTTATTTAATATAAAATTTTTATTAAATTTTTTAAATAATAACTATAATAATAATACTGTTTATAATCTCATAAAATTAATTTTACCTTCACCGCAACGAAATTTTAATTACAGAAAAATTGTAAAGCGGTGTGAACACATAACATAAGGGGGTAAACCAAAATTGCCTTGACCTATTAAAAACGAAGGGAGCCAGGCCATGGTGGTTGGAAATTCATTTTCGGATGGTTGGATATTATTATACTCAATCTATCCATATATAATATTCGTTATTGATAGGCTCCGTTTGCTTTAAAATAAAAATTGTTTTGTAAAATGTAAAAATAAATAAGTAAATAAAATATTTAATAATATTATTATCAACGTCATTTAATTATAAATATAATATATATTTATTAATTAAAAATATTAAAAAATATTTAAATATGATAACTTAGGAAACATAAAAAAATAATGTATATATTTTATTTTCATAATTAAAAATATAAATTTTTTTGTTTTTACATTTCAATTTATTTTCATTTATGTTTTTTAAAAATTTGTTTTTATTTTCAATTATCACGTTTTCAATTATTTTTTTATTTTCTTAAAAAATAAAATAAAAAATAATTTTATTTTTCGAAACCAAACATTACTTAATTTTTTTCATTTCTTTCTTTTCCTAAAGCATCCTGCATCCATTATATCAGTATTATTTTTTTTTATAAGGCATTCATTATTGAACGAGGTTGAATATTCGATATAGGTACTTTAATTTGTAGACCGTAACGAACAGTCATATTAAATTGTTACTTTTAATAATTATAATTAAAATTCTGACGATTTTAAATATTAAAAAAAATTGTAGTGTTGATTAAAAATTAAGGAGAAATGTTTAAGGTGCCCCTAAACTGCACTTTATTTTTTTCTCCATTCCCTTTAATAAACCAAAGCAATGGGTAAGAAAAAAGGAAATAGCCCAATAGGACCAAGCCCAACCAAACATAAAGGCGTAGAAGCCACCACCGCCTCCGGATGCGCCTACCCTCCATATCCTTTTCGTTTTCCTGTTCTTCTTTAACTTATCAATAAGCCTCAGCTGAGCTCACATCAGAAAAGAGCGAAATGGCATCTCTAACCAAATCCCTGTTTTGCACCCACCATCTCGCCCAATTCCCACCTGTGCCTCTTCTCTCATTCACTCAGAGCCTCAAACCAATCCAGTTAAAGCCAAGGTCTCTGACTTCCCTTAAAAGAAACAACCACACAACCTTAGCGGTGAAAGCCCAGACCTTCGACTTCTCTGGTTCATTCTTTGAGTCGGATGAGTTTGGTTCGGACGATGACCCTCCGTCCCAACCCGGGCCTGGCATAACCGCCTTGGAAGATAAAGAGGAACCCCAGTGCCCACCGGGACTCCGACAGTACGAGACAATGGCAGTTTTAAGACCCGACATGTCGGAAGACGACAGGCTCGCTCTTACCCAGAAGTACGAGGAGGTAATGTTTTGTAAAATAACTCTCTTTTTTTTTTATTTTCTTTTGTTGTAATTTGTAAATTCTCAGTTTGGTTGCCAACGTAATTTAGGATTTTTTTTTTTTTCATTTCGGGATTGAGAATTGTATGGAATTTGGTACATTTTTGCAAAGTTTTTGCTTTTAATTTCATTTTATCTATTGAAGATTGGTTTTGAAAACATGGCATTTAATAAAATAGTCTGAACTCTTGGGTGAATTGGAAAGGGTTGATGACATGTTATTGCAAGTTTATTCAAATCCTTTTCCTGATTGGGTTCGTCTTGCAGCTTCTTGTCGCTGGGGGTGGCATGTATATTGAGGTATTTAACAGAGGGGTCATCCCACTGGCCTACAGCATCAAGAAGAAAAATAAAGATGGGGAAACCAACACTTACTCGGATGGCATTTACCTCCTCTTTACCTACTTTACGAAACCGGAATCAATGGCAGCTCTTGAGGTGGCGCTGAATACAGATGATGATGTTATTCGATTCTCCAGCTTCAAGATCAGGAAGAGGAAGTATTAGTTTAGTATGTATGTTTTCTGTATCTTTGAGATGAAGATGATTAGGAAAGGAAGAGCCCCATCAACTTTGTGATTTAATATGGATCTTTTTCGTTCCTTAAATATTGCAGTTTGCTTTCTTTTTGTAAAATTTTATGGATCAATGACAATAGAAGGTACATATGCAATTGCTGAACCAAGGAAAAACGTTTAGAGGGAATTTTATAACTGATTGGAGGGCATATCGAGCGAGCTTGATCAATCTTATTTGCACATTTTGATAGATTGGCTGCTGGAGGTGCTCGAAGGCATGCGTTATTCCCATCCAAACTTGCACGTGGCAATGTGCAAGAGTGTATATATATAATCATGGGGTGACGAGGATGACTGAGCTTGTAGCTCTATTTGCGATTAGAAGAGAGCTTGAAGAAAGTTATAGCGAGGTGGAATTTGTGCGTATAAGATATTTTCAGCATATTGACAGAGAAAAGTAGTTCCTTTATGGTTGTTATTTACAGTCAATGTGCGTCAATGAACCATGCATTGTGTTTCGCCGCCCCTGCTCATACCGTTTGAAGTGCCAATTCCCCAGAAAATATATAAGCCATTTCTGTAGCTGCCTGCTGCCCAATAATTGCCATATAAAACTAAAAATTTCATTTCAGTCAGAGAAAATATTGAAAGGAGAAGCAAAAAGGCAAAGGCCCCTAAGTATTTTCATCACTTGAAAATAAAAGAAGTTGCAGTATAAAGAGCCCCCGCCAGAAGTGTCGCAATGATGGTAATCTTGGTAGGCATTTTTCCTTTGTCCTTCCTCAGGGCAATTGCTTCATAAATTGGGAAGAAATTCACAACAATGCACCCTGCTAGTAACATCTGCAAAAGCAGGCCTTCCTCGTTGCTGCCACCGAAAACTAAAATTGTTCCCCAGATGAATGAAAATAAGTTGATTATTGCTGCCATTGTGAGTGGCACAAACAATGGGGATGGGACTCCAAACTCAAAGATCCCTTGGGAATATCTTTTGTTTTGTTCATCATCGACCACTTTGTTGGTCACATTGAAACCACAAGTAGACAGGCCTATGGACTTAAGAAAGTACTCTGCTGTACCAAACGAGAAACTCGAAAGGCTCGCGATCATCCACATCCTCTGGGCGTTCCACCACTTTCGGAAAGTTGCTCCCTCCAGAACATATTCAAGGAAGTCTTGTCCATAAGCACCGAGGACAAGAAACAAGTACAAGAGAAACCATGGTTCGGTTACCTGCAACATTTTTTTCTTTACCATAAGTGGAAGCATTGAATAATATTCAACTTTCGAAAATTTTGAATCAATAGCATTCATGTTATAATCCATTTAACATGAGGGAGAGAGAGAGAGAGAGAGAGAGCAACTACAGCTACAATGAATGCCGATACATACCTCTGGAAAGACGGAGACTCCACTGACGAGAACTAGTTGAGGGAGGAAGGCATAGACGGTCACTGGAATGGACAAAATGGGCCAGAGTGCATAGTAAGAATAGCCTAGGCCCATGAGGAGACCCATAGATTTGGTCCCAAAGGTTATGGGAGGATATTTGGACGAGGCAATTTCAAGTAGGCCGATGGCCCCTCGCTTGCCTTGACTCAGTACATCAACGAAGTTGATTGGTGCATTCCCTAGAAATGCAGCCCTTTTAGGATTGCAAAATATGGACCTCCATCCGTCACATTGCAACCGGTAACCTGTGTAGATGTCCTCAGCCAATGATCCATATCTAAACCCCATCCGCAAGTTTTTTTTTTTTTTTTTCCATCACTAAGATCAATGTTTGGGTGGAGGAAAGAGCTTAGGGTGCTGCTGAATTTTCAAATAGCGAAAATGGTTAGCTTACCTTGTATCCCCATTTGTTCTGATTTTCATAATTGCAGCTTGCTACATGATGTGCTAAAGCTAAAATGTCCGGAGATTTAATAGGTTTGTTCATAATACGGTCAGGGCTGAGTTCAAGGATTTCTGATTTTACAGAAGTTGATGGATCACCAAAGAGAGCTTGCCGAAGGAAAAAGGTTCCAGTTCCACAATAACATGGGCCCCTAAGACCATCAAAACCCATAGGATGTATCTCGCCTAGACGTTTGTACTCGCATCCATAGGTGTCATCTCTGTTTATGCCACGAAAGCGCTGAGGAAATTGCACAAACCCCAAAGTTCGTTCGATTGCAGGGTCACATATATAACATAGCATCCTCAGAGGTGTTTGGGGGTCATTTGAATGCATGTCACAGTCTTGGGTTAAGAATATTGGGGCATTGGTCATGATAGTTGATACACGAAGCTGCAATATCCAAAAACAAGGAAAATGTTAGGATAAAAAATGTACAAGAATGAGATAATTGTTGATTGGAAATATTGTAAGATGATCAGTATACCATACCAGAACATTTAGAGCACCAGCTTTAAAATGGTGGGGTGAGGTCTTACTTTTCTGTCTGGAGACATAAATGAGATTTGGCAGGCAGTGGCCAGTGATGTCTTTGTCGGTGCTGTTATCTAATAGAACCTGCTCATATAAGTGTACAAGAAAGGGGAAATTAACAAGCTCTTACAAGATTTTGAGTTACGAAAATATGGAAGATTAAAGGCTGAATGCAAACCTGAATGACAGTAGGGTGATCTTGGGGGGTAAATGCGCCTCTCCATTTGTCAAAAGCTTCACGTTCTTGATCCTTGGTGATGTAAATTTCACTAACTTCTCCTCTGTTGACAACATTTCCTACTCTCACTTTCATGCTCTCGTATATTTCCTGGCACATGATTAAGATTTAAGATCCAAATGTTATTTCTACTATCTTATAAACGAATATCTCATGAAATTTTAAAATTGAAACTTTTTTTTTAAATAAGAAAGAACTTCAATGAACAAAATTTTATTTAACAAGTTTAAAAATTTGAACCATTTAGGAATCAATATATGAATTATTTGACTTGCATGTTGTACATTTTAAATTTTTGGAAAATTAAAAATTTTACTAAGAGTTAGCAGCTTAAAAATTGATTTTATCATGACCATGAAGCCATACGTTGATAATACAACAAAACATGATGAGAAATTTGGTGCATATGCATGTCCTAAAATAGGATAATATGAAAATAATTTAGGGATAGATGTGTTCATGGATCAGGTTAGGTTCATGTTTGGAATTAATAATTTATATGTTTATTTAGGTCTAATCTGCTATGATATTTTGGGCTTAAAATTTTTTCAAAGTTCAATGTATGTTATAAAAATAAAATACAAACTCACCCATTAAACCTAATATATAATAAAAAATAAAATATTAAAATAAAAATTTACATAATTATAATTATAATAATTTAATTATATTTATATTATTTGAGCTAAGTTAAGCTAAGTTTGAACTTTAATTTTTGTATTCAAAGCCTGACTCAAGCTTAAAAATTTTGTCTAAATTCATTTAATAGATCTTAATTCTGTGTCAAAATATTTTTAAAATTAACTTGACAAGCCTTTGGACTCAAGCGGATAGCTCGACCCTTGAGTGGTTAGCTTGATCTTTGAGTAAGTTTAATAATTAATTTTATTTTTATTATATCTTATTCAAAACTTAATTAATTTATATAATCATTTTTAGCAAGTTGAGTTCAATCATCAATATTTACTGCTTTTATTTCTATTTTCAGGTTAGACCTCTTCTATATATACAAAAAATTATTGAAAAATTATATATATATATATATATATATATACACACAGCAAACACGACTTAACATCAATATCTAATTTGACCATTCGTTCATGTAATTTGACTTTAGACGAAAAAAAAAAAAAAGAGAAGATATCAATAAGACAAGAAGTGATAATTAATTTCATGTTTTTGGGAAATTTAAAAGGGATCCCATTCCATGGAACATGGGACAAAAATAAAGATACGAAGGATATGCCTTTTTCCTTTTTTTTTTTATATCATGAAGGATTTGCTATCATTGTTTAGATATTGTATATACCACAACAACAGCCAAGCTGAGATCAATGATGACATAACTTTTCGTGTCGCCTTATAAACTTCCGACAAGAAATCTTCTCCTTGTTGCTGCAGTAGTCTTGCCCTTATCTCTAGTGAATTTATTTTTCCGGTAATGAAGTTTTTTTATAGTCATGTTGTTTGAAATTTTGATCGTTGAAATTAATTATACATGTAAAGTTTGGAGTTAATTGCAATTAAAAATGTTAATTGACTATCATTCTTTTAGAATTTAACTTTAAAAGTGGACTTACCTTAATCTTGTGAGCCTTAGAGCTCCAAGAATGAGCTGACGAAAAATAAATATCCGGGCTTCTATCCATAAGGTTATTCTCCCTGCAAAATGGTAACCAGTAGCTAGCAAACTTAGCAGCCTCCATGAAAGCAAAGAGTGTCAAAGCTGATCCTCCATCGTCCGATACATACACCGAAATCTTCTCCGTTGGATAATCATAAGCCATCAAGGACAAAGCCGTGTTCACCACACTCATTGGCGGCTCCTTGTAAGGGTCAGCCGTGCATATGAACACGTCCAACGCTGGAAAATCTTGCTCCGTCACGTTCTTTTTCAGGTTCTCTGGGAATTGCTTACGATGAATTGGGTACATGCGAAAAGCTTGTGAAGCTCCCCACATGAAGGCAAGAATGAGATCAGAGACAAGCAAAGAGAGGGTTATAAAGAAAGAGACTAAGGTTGTGGAATTGATAAGTGTTTGTGCATGGCGGTAGAGTAGAGCTAGGATGGCGCAAGTGTAAACTACCAAAAAGACGCGGTTCACGGCCGTGCGTGGGAGGCGTTCCACGGTGTGAAGAGGAGTATCGATGGGTGCCAGGGGGGTGATGTAGTGCTCTCTCCGACTTAGAACCTCCATTTCTTGTGTGGGTAGTGATGATGGCAATGGGCAGTCGAAGGCTGAATTTCTCTGTATAAGTGGGCAGTAAGGGTGAAATTTAAGAGGTTTGTACCAGCTATTCAGGGCAGGTGCCATTAATCACATGGTGATTTAAGTAATAATTTGTAATAAAGTGGCGTATAGAATTTTTTATATCAAAAAATCCAAATTAGAATGAAAATGGTACTATTGTTTAGTGTGTATATATATATATATATATATATATATATATTTATATAATTTGATATCTTCTTAATGACTTCCTAAATTATTTAGTTGGAAATGTTTGAACAATAAAGTTGGGAAAAGAAAAGTATCCTTCAACCAACTTGGCCATGTGCACTGATAAGTGGTGTCAGACATTGTGACGATAGATGCTCTATTGAAGGGTAATAGAAAAGACAGACAATTAAAGGTGTAAACCAACCGAGTTGAATAGTAAAAAATTCGAGTTCGAGTTCGATTCATAATTTGGGGTTTGATATTCGGTTCGAACTCGATCGAGTTTTATTTTTTAAGTTCGAGTTTGATTCGTGATTTAATTCGAGCTATTCGAGTTCGCTCGATTAATATATAACAATAAGCTCGATTCATATATTCGAAAAGAGTTCGATTATTCATGTTCGAATTCGAACTCGAACTCAGATTCGAAATATTTTATTAATTAAAATAATAAAAATATATTTAAATATAAAAATTCGATTAGACTCGCGAGCTACTCGAGTCAGATATAAGAATACTCGAATTCGATTCGATCGATAAGTCGAACTACTCGAGCTCGAGCTCGACTCGACAATAATCGAACCGAATTCGAGTTTTTTTCGAATCGAATCGGAGTAACTTGCGAATACTAACATATCATTTACACCCCTACAGACAATCGAGAAAAAAATTCAATAAATTTAAAGTTATAGTGTTTAATTTGTTTTGAATTAATTTTTTTTATTTGGTTTTAAATTAAAATAAATATTATATATTTATATATTAAATTTAAATTAAAAATTAAATTTTAAATTAAAAAAATCGAATTAAATCTAATTCCTACAAGATAAGATATGAGTTATGAAATATAATTATTTTTGCTCTTTTTTAATTATTGTAGATTTAATTATAAAAATTTATGTATTTATATTATATTTTATATAAAAATTACATGTTATAAATTTGTATTATTATGAAAACATGAAATATATATTTTAATTTTGTTAAATCTAAATATAATTATTATTAAGATCTTAAATTATATCATTTTAATATTTTTATATTATATTCGTATTATATTTTAAATTATCAAAACCTAATTTATTACAATAATATACACACTTACTTTTAAAAAAATCTAAATATTTAAACACATACCATAAGGTATTGTGATCGAAATAATACAAGATTAAAAAAAAAAATCATTATTTAAATTATAGCAATATAATAATGCAATTATTTTTATGATTTGGAAAAGAGAATTTAATTTTTTTTATTAAATCAAATTCTCGAATATAATTTTTTTTAAAAAAGTGAATATGCTTTTCCTTCGTTTTGTGTAGTTAATTTGTGGGGCAAACAACAAATCGACCTTTCAGTGCTCAAATTATCTATCAAACCTAAATTACAGTATTCATATAATATATTAATAAAAAATAATTGTATGAAATGAATATTATATTATTTTCATTTAAAATATATTATATAATTATATTATTTAAAAATTGATTATTTTATTACACATCACATATATATAAATTTATTAACATAATTATTTATTATTTATTATTTAATTATTACATTTGATAGGTAATAAATGATTGAGTTTTTTAATAATTTAGTTATATAGCATGGGTTGAATGAAAACGAGGTACATTAATGTAAAATAGCTGTATCTTATATACTACCAAACGAAAGGGAAAAAGAAACTTCAGCCATTAATTATTTCATCAAGGAAAAATGCAAAGAAAATATGCTAGTAATTGAGCGGAAAAAGCCCTACTTTAGTACTTGGAGTCATTACTTCTAAAACAGAAAGAAGCAGCAATATAAAGAGCCACTGACAGACATATTGAGATAACGGTAATTTTGGTGGGCATTTTTCCATTGTCATTCCTCAAGGCAATGGCTCCATAAATTGGCTGGCAATTCACCACAATGAACCCTGTTAACAACATCTGCATACGGAGACCTTCCCCATTTGCTGCCAACCAAAAACTCTGTCAATCCCCATACGAATGAGAATAAGTTGATTATTGCAGCCATAGTTAATGGAACAAACATGGGGGAATGGGACTCCGAACTCAAAATTGCCTTTGCTGTATCTCTTGCTTTGTTCATCATCAAGCACCTTGCTTGTTAGGCTAAAACCATGCGTGGAAATGCCTGAGGACTTGAGAAAGTACTCAACTGAAGCAAACAAGAAACATGACAGTCCCCTTATCATCCACATCCTTTGAGCATTCCACCACCTTTGGACAGTGCCTCCAGCTAGGACAAAGTCAAGGAAATCTTGCCCGTAAGCGCTGAGGAAAAGAAAAACCATGGTTCTGATATCTGCAACACCATTTGCCATTTTTTACTCGATCAATATACTGAATTTAAATAAATATTTCATGATATATACAAATTCATGAATGTTCATACCTTTGGGAAGATGCTAACTTTATTGAGGAGTGCTAGCTGGGGTAGGAAAGAATAGAGGGTAACTGGAATGCACCATATGGGGCAGAATGCATAGTGAGAATAACCTAGGCCCATTAAAAGGCTCATAGAATGAGAACCGAAGATGAGAGTGTTATACTTGGAGAAGGTCACTTCAAAAAGTCCGATGCACCATCTCTTGCATTGATTAATTATATCAAAAAGGGTAATTGGCACATCCCCTAAAAATGCAGCCCTCTCAGGGTGGCAGAACAAGCCCTTCCATCCTTCACACTGAAACCGATATCCTGTGTAAAAGTCCTCAACCAGAGATCCATATCTGAAGCCACACTGCATACATGTCAAAAGAACTCTTAACATACTGCCTATAAATTTTAACCTTCGATAGCATTCTGGAGAGTGATTGATGAGTTTACCTTTGATCCCCATTTGGTTTGGTTCTCATAGTTGCAACCTGCTACATGGTGTGCCAATGACAAAATTTCTTGAGATTTAATGGGCTTTTCTACTACATGGGTTGGGCTGAGTTCTGGGATTTCAGGTGGTAGCAAAGCTGATGGCCCACCAAAGAGAGCTCGCCGGCGAAAGAAGCAGCCGGATCCAACATAATTCGGGCCCTTTAGCCCGTCAAACCCATAGGATTGACTTGGAAGAAACATTTATACTCAGAAGCGTAGATGTCATTTTTGTTAAGGCCATGAAATCGTTGAGGAAATTGAATGTATGCTAATTTTGATTGAATTGCAGGGTCTGATCGATAACATAGCACAAGAAGAGAAGTTTGGGGATCATTTGAGTACATATCACAATCTTGAGTTAAGATTATTGACACATTTATCGTAACAGTTGATACACGTAATTTCAATGTCGAAAATTCAAGGAATTAAAAATTATAATAAATAAAAACTAATCAATTGGATAGCAACCAGAAACAATACTCATACCAGAACACTAAGAGCTCCAGCTTTAAAGTGGTGGGGTGAACTGTTGCTTTTCTGTCTAGAGACATAAATTAAATTTGGCAAACAATGGCCAGAAACGTCTTTGTCTTTGCTCTTATCTAAAATAACCTGCCCATGGTTCATGTCCCATGCATTAGTAAATCGAGTGTAGTTGCAAAAGGCTTGTTTCCTGTACTGAGCAATTTAATTTTTTATTGATCATTGGATTGAATTTTGAGCTTGGAAAATGTTGAATGCATACCTGGACGACAGTGGGGTGATGTATGCGAGTAAACCCTTTGGTCCATTTATTAAAAGCTTGGCGTTGTTGATCGTCTGTAATGTATTCATCACTGATTTCTCCTTTATCAACAATATGTTCTACCTTCACTTTCATAATCTCGTACATCATCTGCAATTAAGATTAGTATCCCAAAAGTGGCAGATGTTACATCCATCACTTCTACAATATAGGCCTCACGAAATAAGCTACTACAATATGGCCGAAATCTATGCTATCTACATGGGGTTAAAATTAGGTAGGAAGCATGGTTGCAGAAAAATTCTAGAATCAGATTCTTTATTAGGCGCACAAAAAATTTTACAAGCTCTGTATGATAACGACCTCTTTTATCAGGTTTTATATGGCTGCAAACGACTCCTTCAGTTAGATTAAGACTGTTTGCTTTTTCATATCTATTGTGAGGTTAATTTCTGAGTGGATTTTTTTTAGAGGCAAATTTAGTTCATAAGAATAACTTTGATGTTATTAAATTATTATTAAATTATTATCTTCTTCGAGGTAAATTAATATAAGATTAAAAATATAAATGATATATTAATATTTATAAATTTTTCGAAGTCAATTAGAATAAAATTTAAATTTGACTCGATTATTATCGAATCGAGTTAGTAGCTCGACTTATCGATTGAGTCGAGTAGCTCGTGAGTCTAATCGATCAAGTAGCTGTGAGCCTAATAAATCTTTTATATTTTAATATATTTTAATTAATAAAATATCTCGAATTTAAATACAAATAATTAAATTTTTATCGAATATAAAAATTAAACTTATTTTTATATGTTAATTGAATCTAATCGAGTGAACTCAAGTAATATAATTTTTATCTCTAGTTGAGTTTAAAATTAAAAAAATAAAACTCGATTGAATTTGAATCAAATTTTAAGTTTTAAAATTTTAATCAATTTTAAATTTAAATTTAATATATACGTTGCAACGAGGGAGCAATTTTCACTCTTTATGCAACCCAAAAAAAAAAAAAAAAAAAACTTCAATAAAAGACATAATTTGGTAAAAATTAGGTTAAATCATCGCACGCAATTATCAGAAAGCACCAAATGCTGATAAAAAAATCAATTTTTTAAAACAATTATGAAAGTATTTTTCTATATTTTTCTATTCATTATTTTTTATTTTTATAATTTAAAATTTAAAATAATTTTTATGATTGAAAGCTAAATTTATTTTTTAAATACATGAAATTTTCAAAAAAAGTACATTGGTTTTTTCAAAAAACATTTTATTAAAAAATTTTTATCTTATTTTCTATTTCTCCTTTTATTTTATTTGTATAAAAGTTTCTTTGTTATTAAAACAAGTACATTGGTTTCTCCTTTTCGTTTTTTTTTTTGACAAAAAAGGAAAAAAATTAAAAAGAAAAAAATAATTTGAATTAACCAATTATATAATGATACTAATTATTTTATTAAATATTTAAATCAAATTTTAAATGTAAAATTAGCAATAAAGTAGATAATATATATGTATTAATTATCTAACTTCTCATAGGATTGAATCATTCTATTTTAAAATGATAATTAATCTTTTTGTAATTCAATTTTTTTTTATATGTGTGCATCAACAATAAGATAATGAGATAATCATTCCATCGGCTTCATCATTCTATTTATCAATCATATCCTTAAAGTGTCTAAATATTTTAACTTTATTTATTTTTCTTTTTATAATAAAAAAAAGAGAAAATAATAAAAAAGGTTTATTCAACTACAAGGGACTTAATTGGCCAAAAGAAACTACTAGGGACTTCGTGGCAAAAAAAAATGTAGGGGCTTGCAGCCGAAATGGCAAAAGCTAAACTATGCCATGTGTTCTTCAGTTGTTTATCCTAGTTCTCTAAAAAATCTTAAATAAGACATTATTAAGGTCGAAGTTTGAATTCCAACCTTTCTTTCTTTCCTTTAATGTAGAGCTCTATCCCCTTGAATAACAAAAAAAAAAAAAATTATGCCATGTGAGAAGCCAAAACAATGAATGCATCAACATAACTAGATCTGAGAAATATTTAAATAAAGTTTTTTAGATAAAATTGGTGAAGTTTATTATTAAAAATTATTAAATTAAAATTGATAAATTAAAAATTTTTGTTATATAAGTTAAATATGTAAATTTTGAAAAAAAATTAATAAATTTATATATATTTTTAATAAAAATATTGATAAAATTTTTACTGTAAAAAATTTTTAAATCAAATTTGAACTATAAATAATATTTTTAATAAGTTTTTACATATTATTAAGTTTCATATTAAACTTTATCAATCTATCAATTTAAATTTTTTATTAAATGATATTTTTAAAAAAAATTTACAAATTTCACTTAAAAAATTTCATGTAAATTTTGTCCATCTAAATCTAGCTATGACTTGATATATGGCATTGCCAGCACAAGCAAGCTATAAATGTTCTCTTCTTTAAGAAAAGCATAAAATAAACTAAATTATTAATAATAAAAAAAACTTTGAAATTATATCTTATAATTATCTATTTACAATTGATACATTTATGTGCATGAAAATAATATATATATTACCCCCCAAATAAAGAAAAGTAATATATTATATATTTGTATAGTTGAAATGAGTTGTTTGGATTCATGCACAAGTTAACAGTCTATACATGATTTAGACATATGGATTAGTACTAATCCTAATCTTTAATTTGAAGGATTGGCTAAACCAAAATGATGTGGTCTAAATGACAAAATTGGTTGTAGGGGTTCTTTTTCTGAATCTGCCCTAATTAATTGACTGACATAACGAAAATTATTTCATATGTGTCCAATGTTCAAATATGTCAGAGATAAGCTGCAAGATGCAACAATTTTTTTTTTTTTTGAAAAAAGAAAATTAAAACTCAACTTTTAAAGAAATAAAATATATACATATAAAATTAACACAAATACCAACAAATATTTGATTACTTTGAACCTCGAGATTAAAAAATTGATTCATACGTAAATTTTTAAAAATTAACATTCAATAAATTTTAAATTTATATTTTGATATTTTTAATTTTTTTATTTTTAATTGCATTCTTTTTTATCAAAAATAAATATTTAATTTTAACTGCTAATATAATTTTTCTTATTTTTCTTAAGTTAAGTTAACATAAATATGTCTAAGAATGCTTACTTAATAATGCCTAGAAACATAGGTTAAGACATAATCCTTTTTTTATCTCTCAATTATATTCAAATTAAGTGTTTAATATATATATATATATATATTGATAAATACTAGTAATTTTCATCATTAATTTTTTAATATATAAATTATAATAAATTATATTATTTTATATAAGCTCATATTAATCAATATCACATATTTCTTCTGTTTTATTTTCTTTATTCATCTTCTTTAGATGTCTCAAAATTATAATTTCTTTTCTTTTTTGAATATCTAAACTCTTCCTTTTTATATTTAAAATTTATTTTTTATATTCTTTTTTTAGTTTTTGACATTTAAAATCATAAAACTTTAATTTTATAATTTTAATTTTAATATTAAATAGACTAAAATCAAAACTTTTTTTTATTATTTTATGAAAATCAATCACCCAAACAAATTGAAACTGAGGGAGTTTAATTATTTTAGATTAGCACCGACCATTGGCTCATATTATAAATAATCTTCTAGTTTATCTCACCAGTCAGCTCCTAGATTCCACCACCCTTTTATTATATATTTCTTTAATTTCCTTTTTTCAATATTTATGGTACGTAGATTCCATCTGCCCCTTTGTTATATATTTCTTTAATTTCCTTCTTTCAATATCTATTGTGGACTATATTTAGCATTTTTTGAAAGTAATGATGCATTAATTATGATCATGGTGATTATAAAATTAGATTTGATTTAAAAATCAACTTGACCTTTTTTTTTTCTTGTCCATGCAGGAATTTAATTTGCACACCCAAAATTAAATTACTTTATTAATATAATTTTGCACAAAAATTAGGCATGGACAATTAGTCAATTAAAGTTTTGAGATAGAATTAGCAAGTGTTTGAGTGTATTAATTACCTTAATCTCCTCAATCTCTGGGCTCCAAGAATGATAATTAGACGCAAAATACACTTGAGGGCTCCTATACATTATATTGTGCTTCCTGAAAAATGGTAACCAATGACATGCAAACTTAGCAGCCTCCATGAAAGCAAAGAGAGTCAAAGCTGACCCTCCATCATCTGATACATAGACGGAAAGCTTCTCTGTTGGATAATTATAAGCCATCAACGAGAGGGCTGTGTTTACCACATTCATTGGTGGCTCCTTGTGAGGATCAGCCGTGCATATGAACACGTCCAGCCCTGGAAAATCTTCTTCTTTCATTATTCTTTTGAGGTTTTGAGGGAACTCTTTACAACGAATTGGGCGCATTCGAAAAGCTTGTCCGCATGCCCACATGAAGGCAAGGACAAGATCTGAGATGAGCAAAGAGAGTGTCATAGAGAAAGAGAGTAAGGTTGTGGAGTAGAGAAGTATCTGCGCATGGCGATAGACTATAGCTATAATTGCACACGAGTAAACCACCGCAAATACGCGGTTCAAGGCCGTCCGCCGTAGGGGTTCAAACGTGTGAAGAGGAGCATGGGCGCTGCATCCTCCTCTTAGACCTCGGCCTTCCATCCTCGTTTGCTTTATGGAATGTATGTGCTCAATACTATGAGTTCTCTTGCATTTAGTACAGGTAATAAGTTTGTCATTACTCATTAATTTATGGGCAAAGGGAGGAAGAGTGATGTACCAGCACTGTATTCAGCATATAGATACACTTACTAAAAATGTATGGAAAATGGAGTTTTAAATAAACAGTAAATAAATGGATATTTATTATTATTCAACTATTTTATGTTTGGACAATTGTAAATAAATAATTAATAAATTTGGATAAAAAATTTATTATCTGTGACAAATTCAGATAATTTATAAATAATATATTCTAAATATTCAATATCCGAATCCATTTAAATTTTAATAAATAATAATAGATATCAAAATCCGTTATCCATTTTAGTATGTAAAATATATAAAATTTTATACTTGTGAAAGTTTTTAACTTTAATAAGTAACTTTTACTTATTACTAATTAAGAGTGAACTTGACTTTTAATATAAATTCTTATTTATTTTATATTTTTATAAAAAAATTTAAATAAACAAATATTTTAACATATTCAAATATTTAAATGAATAGTATTTATTTAAATAAATTTAAATTGGGATAATAATATTAAATTTAAATAGATATTTAAATAAAATTAAATATTATAAATATTAAATGAATTCAGATACAAATACTTTTAAAATAATGGATATTCGCTCTACTACCATCCACAATGAAAAATGGAATTGTTACATGAGATTCGGATGGAAATAATTTTACTTCAAATTTTTTATAACTTTCATTTTTTATAATAAAATTAAAATTTTTATATAAATGAGACAGCAATCTAAAAATAATATAAATGAAAAAAAATGTTGCATATATTAAATTTTAAACTTTAAATTTATCAAAAGTCATCTTTTAAAATGGATTACATAAATTCTTTAGATAATTTTATAAAATATAAATATTGTTAAAATTCAAATCTCAATTACTTTTGAATAATTTGAACATTCAAAATTTATATTATATATTAAAACTAACTCATTCGACACTTTGTTCAATAAAGAAAACAACTATTACACTCTTTTAATTAAAATAAAATACCCTAAAATATAATTAATAAAAAATTTAAAATGTAAGAAAACAAAAAAAATAAAAAAATAGATCTTCAAATTTTCTTTGTAGATCAAATATGTACGTGCAAATTTTTTAATATGAAATCTACATCATCTATACCCACACCACCATTAACTACCACCAAGTATGTACAGTCACCATATATAATATTCGTTATTGATAGGCTCCGTTTGATTTAAAATAAAAATTGTTTTTTAAAATGTAAAAATAAATAAATAAATAAAATATTTAACAATATTATTACTAATTTCATTTAATTATAAAAATAATATATATTTATTAATTAATGATATTAAAAAATATTTAAATATGATAACTTATGAAACATAAAAAAAGTAATGTATATATTTTGTCTTCACAATTAAAGATATATATATTTTTTGTTTTTACATTTCAATTTATTTTCATTTCTTTTTTTTAAAAATTTGTTTTTAATTTCAATTATCACGTTTTCAATTATATTTTTTATTTTCTTAAAAAATTAAAATAAAAAAATAATTTTATTTTTCGAAACCAAACTCTACTTAATCATTTCATTTTCTTTCTTTTCCTAAAGCGTCCTGCATCCATTATATTAGTATTTTTTTTTTTTTTATAAGGCATTCATTATTGAATGAAGTTGAATAGGTACTTTAATTTGTAGACCGTAACCAACAGTCATATTAAATTGTTACTTTTAATAATTATAATTAAAATTCTGACGATTTCAAATATTAAAAGAAAATTGTAGTGATGATTAAAAATTAAGGAGAAATGTTTAAGATGCCCCTAAACTACACTTTTTTTTTTCCTCCATTCCCTTTAATAAACCAAAGCAATGGGTAAGAAAAAAGATAATAGCCCAATAGGACCAAGCCCAACCAAACATAAAGGCGTGGACGCCACCACTGCCCCCGGATGCGCCTACCCTCCTTTGCTTTTCGGTTTCCTATTCTTCTTTAACTCATCAATGAGCCTCAGCTGAGCTCACAAAACCCTCATCTCTAACCAAATACCTGTTTTGCACCCACCATCTCGCCCAATTCCCACCTGTGCCTCTCCTCTCATTCACTCAGAGCCTCAAACCAATCCCGTTAAAGCCAAGGTCTCTGACTTCCCTTAAAAGAAACAACCCCACAATCTTAACCGTGAAAGCCCAGACCTTCGACTTCTCTGGTTCATTCTTTGCGGATGAGTTTGGTTCGGACGATGACCCTCCGTCCCAACCCGGGTCTGGCATAACCGCCTTGGAAGATAAAGAGGAACCCCAGTGCCCACCGGAACTCCGACAGTACGAGACAATGGCAGTTTTGAGACCCGACATGTCGGAAGACGACGGGCTCGCTCTTACCCAGAAGTACGAGGAGGTAATGTTTTGTAAAATAACTCTCTTTTTTTTTTTATTTTCTTTTGTTGTAATTTGTAAATTCTCAGTTTGGTTGCTAACGTAATTTAGGATTTTTTTTTTTTCATTTCGGGATTGAGAATTGTATGGAATTCGGTACATTTTTGCAAAGTTTTTGCTTTTAATTTCATTTTATCTATTGAAGATTGGTTTTGAAAACATGGCATTTAATAAAATAGTCTGAACACTTGGGTGAATTGGAAAGGGTTGATGACATGTTATTGCAAGTTTATTCAAATCCTTTTCCTGATGGGGTTCGTCTTGCAGCTTCTTGTCGCCGGGGGTGGCATGTATATTGAGGTATTTAACAGAGGGGTCATCCCACTAGCCTACAGCATCAAGAAGAAAAATAAAGATGGGGAAACCAACACTTACTCGGATGGCATTTACCTCCTCTTTACCTACTTTACGAAACCGGAATCAATGGCAGCTCTTGAGGTGGCGCTGAATACAGATGATGATGTTATTCGATTCTCCAGCTTCAAGATCAGGAAGAGGAAGTATTAGTTTAGCATTTATGTTTTCTGTATCTTTGAGATGAAGATGATTAGGAAAGGAGGAGCCCTATCAACTTTGTGATTTAATTTTTTATGGATCTTTTTCGTTCCTTGAATATTGGAGTTTGCTTTCTTTTTGTAAAATTTTATGGATCAATGACAATAGAAAGTACATATGCAATTGCTGAACCAAGGAAAAACATTTAGAGGTAATTTTATAACTGATTGGAGGGCATATCGAGCAAGCTTGATCAATCTTATGTGCACATTTTGATAGATTGGCTGTTGGAGGTGCTTGAAGGCATGCTTTATTCCCATCCAAACTTGCCTGTGGCAATGTACAAGAGTGGTATATATATAACCATGGGGTGACGAGGATGACTGAGCTTGTAGCTCTATTTGCGATTAGAAGAGAGCTTGAAGAAAGTTATAGCGAGGTGGAATTTATGCGTATAAGATATTTTCAGCATATTGACAGAGAAAAGTAGTTCCTTTATGGTTGTTATTTAGAGTCAATGTGCGTCAATGAACCATGCATTGTGTTTCGCCGCCCCTGCTCATACCGTTTGAAGTGCCAATTCCCCAGAAAATATATAAGCCATTTCTGTAGCTGCCTGCTGCCCAATAATTGCCATATAAAACTAAAAATTTCATTTCAGTCAGAGAAAATATTGAAAGGAGAAGCAAAAAGGCAAAGGCCCCTAAGTATTTTCATCGCTTGAAAATAAAAGAAGTTGCAGTATAAAGAGCCCCCGCCAGAAGTGTCGCAATGATGGTAATCTTGGTAGGCATTTTTCCTTTGTCATTCCTCAAGGCAATTGCTTCATAAATTGGGAAGAAATTCACAACAATGCACCCTGCTAGTAACATCTGCAAAAGCAGGCCTTCCTCGTTGCTGCCACCGAAAACTAAAATTGTTCCCCAGATGAATGAAAATAAGTTGATTATTGCTGCCATTGTGAGTGGCACAAACAATGGGGATGGGACTCCAAACTCAAAGATCCCTTGGGAATATCTTTTGTTTTGTTCATCATCGACCACTTTGTTGGTCACATTGAAACCACAAGTAGACAGGCCTATGGACTTAAGAAAGTACTCTGCTGTACCAAACGAGAAACTCGAAAGGTTCCTGATCATCCACATCCTCTGGGCGTTCCACCACTTTCGGAAAGTTGCTCCCTCCAGAACATATTCAAGGAAGTCTTGTCCATAAGCACCGAGGACAAGAAACAAGTACAAGAGAAACCATGGTTCGGTTATCTGCAACATTTTTTTCTTTACCATAAGTGGAAGCATTGAATAATATTCAACTTTCGAAAATTTTGAATCAATAGCATTCATGTTATAATCCATTTAACATGAGGGAGAGAGAGAGAGAGAGAGAGCAACTACAGCTACAATGAATGCCGATACATACCTCTGGAAAGACGGAGACTCCACTGACGAGAACTAGTTGAGGGAGGAAGGCATAGACGGTCACTGGAATGGACAAAATGGGCCAGAGTGCTTGGTAAGAATAGCCTAGGCCCATGAGGAGACCCATAGATTTGGTCCCAAAGGTTATGGGCGAATATTTGGACGAGGCAGTTTCAAGTAGGCCGATGGCCCATCGCTTGCATTGACTCAGCACATCAACGAAGTTGAGTGGTGCATTCCCTAGAAATGCAGCCCTTTTAGGATTGCAAAATATGGACCTCCATCCGTCACATTGCAACCGGTAACCTGTGTAGATGTCCGCAGCCAATGATCCATATCTAAACCCCATCTGCAAGTTTTTTTTTTTTCCATCACTAAGATCAATGTTTGGGTGGAGGAAAGAGCTTAGGGTGCTGCTGAATTTTCAAATAGCGAAAATGGTTAGCTTACCTTGTATCCCCATTTGTTCTGATTTTCATAATTGCAGCTTGCTACATGATGTGCTAAAGCTAAAATGTCCGGAGATTTAATAGGTTTGTTCATAATACGGTCAGGCCTCAGTTCAAGGATTTCTGATTTTACAGAAGTTGATGGATCACCAAACAGAGCTTGCCGAAGGAAAAAGGTTCCAGTTCCACAATAATATGGGCCCCTAAGACCATCAAAACCCATAGGATGTATCTCGCCTAGATGTTTGTACTCGCATCCATAGGTGTCATCTCTGTTTATGCCACGAAAGCGCTGAGGAAATTGCACAAACCCCAAAGTTCGTTCGATTGCAGGGTCACATATATAACATAGCATCCTCAGAGGTGTTTGGGGGTCATTTGAATACATGTCACAGTCTTGGGTTAAGAATATTGGGGCATTGGTCATGATAGTTGATACACGAAGCTGCAATATCCAAAAACAAGGAAAATGTTAGGATAAAAAATGTATAAGAATGAGATAATTGTTGATTGGAAATATTGTAAGATGATCAGTATACCATACCAGAACATTTAGAGCACCAGCTTTAAAATGGTGGGGTGAGGTCTTACTTTTCTGTCTGGAGACATAAATGAGATTTGGCAGGCAGTGGCCAGTGATGTCTTTGTCGGTGCTGTTATCTAATAGAACCTGCTCATATAAGTGTACAAGAAAGGGGAAATTAACTAGCTCTTACAAGATTTTGAGTTACGAAAATATGGAAGATTAAAGGCTGAATGCAAACCTGAATGACAGTAGGGTGATCTTGGGGGGTAAATGCGCCTCTCCATTTGTCAAAAGCTTCACGTTCTTGATCATTGGTGATGTAAATTTCACTAACTTCTCCTCTGTTGACAACATTTCCTACTCTCACTTTCATGTTCTCGTATATTTCCTGGCACATGATTAAGATTTAAGATCCAAATGTTATTTCTACTATCTTATAAACGAATATCTCATGAAATTTTAAAATTGAAACTTTTTTTTTTAAATAAGAAAGAACTTCAATGAACAAAAATTTTATTTAACAAGTTTAAAATTTTGAACCATTTAGGAATCAATATATGAATTATTTGACTTGCATGTTGTACATTTTAAATTTCTGGAAAATTGAAAATTTTACTAAGAGTTAGCAGCTTAAAAATTGATTTTATCATGACCATGAAGCCATACGTTGATAATACAACAAAACATGATGAGAAATTTGGTGCATATGCATGTCCTAAAATAGGATAATATGAAAATAATTTAGGGATAGATGTGTTCATGGATCAGGTTAGGTTCATGTTTGGAATTAATAATTTATATGTTTATTTAGGTCTAATCTGCTATGATATTTTGGGCTTAAAATTTTTTCAAAGTTCAATCCATGTTATAAAAATAAAATACAAACTCACCCATTAAACCCAATATATAATAAAAATAAAATATTAAAATAAAAATTTACATAATATAATTATAATAATTTAATTATATTTATATTATTTGAGCTAAGTTAAGCTAAGTTTGAACTTTAATTTTTGTGTTCAAAGCCTGACTCAAAATTTAGAAAAGCTTAAAAATTTTGTCCAAATCCATTTAATAGATCTTAATTTTTTGTCAAAACATTCTTAAAATCAACTTGACAGACCTTTCGATTCGAGCGGATAGCTCAACCCTTGAGTGGTTAGCTTGACTTTTGAGTGAGTTTAATTATTAATTTTATCTTTATTATATTTTATTTAAAATTTAACTTAATTAATTTATACAATTACTTTTAACAAGTTGAGTTCAATCATTAATATTTACTGCTTTTATTTCTATTTTCAGGTTAGACCTCTTCTATATATACAAAAAATTATTGAAAAATTATATATATATATATATATATATACACACACCAAACACGACTTAACATCAATATCTAATTTGACCATTCGTTCATGTAATTTGACCTTTAGACGAAAAAAAAAAAAGAGAAGATATCAATAAGACAAGAAGTGATAATTAATTTCCTGTTTTGGGGAACTTTAAAAGAGATCCCATTCCATGGAACATGGGACAAAAATAAAGATAGGAAGGATTTGCTTTTTTGTTTTTTTTTTTTTTTTATCATGAAGGATTTGCTATCATTGTTTAGACATTGTACATACCACAACAACAGCCAAGCTGAGATCAATGATGACATAACTTTTCTGGTCGCCTTATATACTTCCGACAAGAAATCTTCTCTTTGTTGCTGCAGCGCTCTTGCCCTTATCTCTAGTGAGTTTATTTTTTCGGTAATGAAGTTTTTTTATAGTCATGTTGTTTGAAATTTTGATCGTTGAAATTAATTATACATGTAAAATTTGGAGTTAAATGCAATTAAAAATGTTAATTGACTATCATTCTTTTAGAATTTAACTTTAAAAGTGGATTTACCTTAATCTTGTGAGCCTTAGAGCTCCAAGAATGAGCTGATGAAAAATAAACATCCGGGCTTCTATCCATAATGTTATTCTCCCTGCAAAATGGTAACCAGTAGCTAGCAAACTTAGCAGCCTCCATGAAAGCAAAGAGTGTCAAAGCTGATCCTCCATCGTCCGATACATACACCGAAATCTTCTCCGTTGGATAATCATAAGCCATCAAGGACAAAGCCGTGTTCACCACACTCATTGGCGGCTCCTTGTAAGGGTCAGCCGTGCATATGAACACGTCCAACGCTGGAAAATCTTGCTCCGTCACGTTCTTTTTCAGGTTCTCTGGGAATTGCTTACGATGAATTGGGTACATGCGAAAAGCTTGTGAAGCTCCCCACATGAAGGCAAGAATGAGATCAGAGACAAGCAAAGAGAGGGTTATAAAGAAAGAGACTAAGGTTGTGGAATTGATAAGTGTTTGTGCATGGCGGTAGAGTAGAGCTAGGATGGCGCAAGTGTAAACTACCAAAAAGACGCGGTTCACGGCCGTGCGTGGGAGGCGTTCCACGGTGTGAAGAGGAGTATCGATGGGTGCCAGGGGGGTGATGTAGTGCTCTCTCCGACTTAGAACCTCCATTTCTTGTGTGGGTAGTGATGATGGCAATGGGCAGTCGAAGGCTGAATTTCTCTGTATAAGTGGGCAGTAAGGGTGAAATTTAAGAGGTTTGTACCAGCTATTCAGGGCAGGTGCCATTAATCACATGGTGATTTAAGTAATAATTTGTAATAAAGTGGCGTATAGAATTTTTTATATTAAAAAATTCCAAATTAGAATGAAAATGATACTATTGTTTAGTGTGTATATATATATATATATATTTATATATATAATTTGATATCTTCTTAATGACTTCCTAAATTATTTAGTTGGAAATGTTTGAACAATAAAGTTGGGAAAAGAAAAGAAAGTATCCTTCAACAAACTTGGCCACTTGCACTGATCAGTGGTGTCAGACATTATGACGATAGATGCTCTATTGAAGGGTACTAGAAAAGACAGACAATCGAGGAAAAAATTCAATAAATTTAAAGTTATAGTGTTTAATTTGTTTTGAATTAATTTTTTTATTTGGTTTAAATGAAATTTAAATATTATATATTTATATATTAAATTTAAATTAAAAATCGAATTAAATCTAATTCCTACAAGATAAGATATGAGTGATGAAATATAATTATTTTAGCTTTTTTTTAATTATGTAGATTTAATTATAAAAATTTATGTATTTATATTATATTTTATATAAAATTATATGCCATAGATTTGTATTGTTATAAAAATATAAAATATATTTTTGATTTTATTAAATCTTAAATATAATTATTATTAAAAATCTTAAATGCATATATGTTTTGTATTTTTTTATATTAAATTAAATATCGTATTTAAATTAAATCAAAATCTAATTATTACAATCATATATATTGCAGGCTTTGACTCTTAAAAAAATCTAAATATTTTAAACACATCGCATAGAGGTTTTGTGATCGAAATAGATACAAGATGCAAAAAAATAATCATTATTTATATTAATCGCGATATAATCAGCCAATTATTTTTGATGATTTGGAAAAGAGAATTTAATTTTTTATGTGTGCAATCAACAATAAGATAATGAGATAATCATTTTATGGGCTTCATCATTCTATTTATCAAACATATCCTTTAAAGTGTCTAAATATTTTAATTTTAATTTAATTTTCCTTTTGAAATAAAAAGGAGAAAATATAAAAAGCCTTATTCAACTACAAGGGACTTAATTGGCCAAAAAAAAACTACCCAGGGACTTAGTGGCAAAAAAAAAAAGGAACTTGCAGCGAAATCGCAAAAACTAAACTAGCCATGAGCAAAGCCAAAACAATAAATGGATCAACATAAAGAAATATTTAAATAAAATTTTTTAGATAAAATTCTTGAAGTTTATTATTAAAACTTATTAAATTAAAATTAAAATTGATAAATTGAATAATCTTGTTGTATAAATTAAATATGTAATTTAAAATTTTTAAATATTTTTTATATATATTTTAAATAGATATTTTAATAAAAATATTGATAAAATTTTTACCATAAAATAAGTATCAATTAAATTTGAAGTATAAATAATATTTTAATATATTATTATTTTTCACATTAAATTCTATCCATCTAAATTTTTTATTAAAATTTTTATTAAATCACTTAAAAAAATTTATAAATTTATTTAAACAAATTTCATATAAATTTTGTCCAGCTAAATCTAGCTAGGACTTGATACATGGCAGTGCCAGCACAAGCAAGCTATAGAGGTTCTTTTCTTCGAGAAAAGCATAAGATAAACTAAATTACTAATAATAAAAAAACTTTCCAAATTATATCTTATAAGCATCTATTTACATTTGATACATTTAGGTGCATGAAAATAATATATATATATATATATTACCCCCCAAATAAAGAAAAGTAATATATTATATATTTGTATAGTTGAAATAAGTCGTTTGGATCCATGCACAAGTCAACAGTCTAGACATGATTTAGACATATGGATTAGTACTAATCCTAATCTTTAATTTGAAGGTTTGACAAACACAAAATGATGCGGCCTAAATGACAAAATCGGTTGTTGGGGTTCTTTGTCTGAATCTGCCCTAATTAATTGACTGACACATCGAAAATTATTTCATATGTGGTCCAATGTTCAAACATGTCAGAGAAAAGCTGTAAGATGCAACATTTTTTTTTTTGAAAAAAAAAAATTAAAACTCAACTTTTACAGAAACAAAATGTATATACATATAAAATTAACACAAATATTTGATTGGTTTGAACTTCGAGATTAAAAAATTGATTCATACATAAACCTTTAAAAATTAACATTTAATAAATTTCAAATTTATATTTTGATATATGTAACTTTTTTTATTTTTAATTGCCTTCTCTTTATCAAAAATAAATATTTAATTTAACTGCTAATATAGTTTTTCTTATTTTTCTTAAGTTAACTGAACATATAAATTGTCTAAGAATGCTTACTTAATAATGCCTAGAAACATAGGTTAAGACATGATCTTTTTTAATCTCTCAATTATATTCAAATTAAGAGTTTAATATATTTATCTGTTAATAAATTGCTATAACTTAACTTCATCTTTGATTTTTTTTTTTTATATACATAATGATGAATACTAGTAATTTCATCATTAATTTTTAATATATAAATTATAATCAGTTACATTATTTTATATAAGCTCATATTAATCAATATCACATTTTTCTTCCGTTTCATTTTCTTTATTCATCTTTTTTAGATGTCTCAAAATTATAATTTCTTTTCTTTTTTGAATATCTAAACTTTTACTTTTTATATTTTTTTTAGCTTTTTTGACATTTAAAATCATAAAAATTTGATTTTATAATTTTAATTTTAATTTAAATAGTCTAAAATCAAACTCTTTTTTTTTTTTTTTTTAATTTCACGAAAATCAATCACCCAAACAAAATGAAACTGAGGGAGTTTAATTTGTTTTAAATGTAATTTAATTATTTAGATTAGGACCGACCATTGGCTTCCTAGTATATATAATCTTCTAGTTTATCTCACGAGTCAGCTCCTAGATTCCATCCACCCTTAATTATATATTTCTTTAATTTCCTTTTCTCAATATTTATGGTACGTACATTCCATGTACCCCTTTATTATTATATATTCTTTAATTTCTTTCTTTCAATATTTATTGTGGACTATATTTAGCACTTTTGAGATTAATGATGCATTAATTATGATCATGATGATTATAAAATTAGATTTGATTTAAAAATCAACTTTACCTTTTTTTTTTTGTCCATGCAGGAATTTAATTTGGATATACGAAAATAGCGGTAGTTGCAAATATAAAATTAAAAGTGTTTATGGAGATTCACAAAGTTTTAAAAATTAAAAAAGAATTGAAAACTTTTTTTAATACTCTTAAAATTATAATATATCTTTTTTAAATCCTTTAACCATTCTATTTACTGTTACTACTCAATACTCAATTATAGCTCACAGCCAACCAATATCCAACATTCAACAAACACTCACCGTAAAGAGTGGACACACAAAAAAAAAAAAATCTAGATCTACCATTGTATATGAAAACTTACTGGCATATCTACTGTTATTGTTAGACATAAGTAATAGTGAACACCCAAAATTAAATTACTTTATCAATATAATTTTGTACAAAAATTAGGCATGGAAAGTCAGTCAATTAAAGTTTTTGAGATAGAATTAGCAAGTGTTTGAGTGTGTTAATTACCTTAATCTCCTCAATCTCTGGGCTCCAAGAATGATAATTAGACGCAAAATATACTCGAGGGCTCCTATCCATTATATTGTGCTCCCTGCAAAATGGTAACCAATGACATGCAAACTTAGCAGCCTCCATGAAAGCAAAGAGAGTCAAAGCTGACCCTCCATCATCTGATACATAGACGGAAAGCTTCTCTTTTGGATAATCATAAGCCATCAACGAGAGGGCTGTGTTCACCACATTCATTGGTGGCTCCTTGTGAGGATCAGCCGTGCATATGAACACGTCCAGCCCTGGAAAATCTTCTTCTTTCATGATTCCTTTGAGGTTTTCAGCGAACTCTTTACGACGAATTGGGCGCATTCGAAAAGCTTGTCCGCACGCCCACATGAAGGCAAGGACAAGATCTGAGATGAGCAAAGACAGTGTCATAGAGAAAGAGAGTAAGGTTGTGGAGTAGAGAAGTATCTGCGTATGGCGATAGAGTAGAGCAATAATTGCACACGAGTAAACCACCGCAAATACGCGGTTCAAGGCCGTCCGCTGCAGGGGTTCAAACGTGTGAAGAGGAGCTTGGGCGGTGCATCCTCCTCTTAGACCTCGGCCTTCCATCCTTGTTTGCTTTATAGAATGTATGTGCTCAATACTATGAGTTCCCTCGCATTTAGTACAGGTAATAAGTTTGTCATTACTCTTTAATTTATAGGCAAAGGAAGGAAAAGTGACGTGCCAGCATATAGACACTTATTAAAAATGTCTGGAAAATGGAGTTTGTAATAAATACTAAATAAATCTGTTATTACGCAATTAGTTTATGTTAGATTTGGATAATTGAAAATAAATAATTAATGAATTCGGATAGAAAATTTATTATCCATGACAAATTCGGATAGTATATAAATAATTTATCTAAGTATTCAATATCTGAATCAATTTAGATTTTAATAAATAATAATAGATATTTGAATCCATTATTCATTTTCGTATGTAAAATATATAAAATTTTATATTTATGAAAGTTTTCAACCTTAATAAATAACTTTTACTCGTTATTAGTTAAGAGTGAATTTTAATTTTAATTTTAATTCTTGTTTATTTTATACCTTGATAAAAAATTTAAATAAATAAATATTTTAACATATTCAAATATTTAAATGAATAATATTTATTTAAATAGATTTAAATTTAGTTAGTGATACTAAATTTAAATAGATATTTAAATAAATTTAGATATTATAAATATTAAATAATAAAAAATGAAATTGTTATATAAGATTCGGATGGAAATAATTTTACTTCAAATTTTACATAATTTTATTTTTTATAATAAAATTAATTTTTTTATATAAATGAGATCGCAATCTAAAAGTAATATGAATGAAAAAAAATGCATATGCTAAATTATAAACTTTAAATTTGTCGAAAATCATCTTTTAGAAAGGATTACAAGAATTTTTTAGATAATTTTATAAAATATAAATATTGTTAAAGTTCAAATCTCAATTACTTTTGAATAATTTGAACATTCAAAAATTTATATTATATATTAAAACTAACTCATTTGACACTTTTTTCAATAAATAAAAAAAATATTATACCTTTTTAATTAAAATAAAATACCCTAAAATATAATTACTAAAAAATTTAAAATGTAAGAAAAAAATAAAAAATAAATCTTCAAATTTTCTTTGTAGATCAAATATATATGTGCAAAATTTTTAATATGAAATCTAAATCTTCCATACCCACACCACCATTAACTTCCACCAACGATGTATGTACACTCAGCTAACAATTAATCCAAAACTCAACCACTAACCAAAAAAAATCAAAATCTACCACTTAACAAAAAATAAAATAAAATAACATAACATAAAAAATAATAATAATACAACAACTAGCATCATTACCTTGGAAGCCAAGGAATAAGGACAAAATAGTAAGAGATGGGGCTTTTTGGAGTGGCGAGTGTAAGTGTTACAGGAGATTTTTAGGCCGTGACTTGGGTTGTAAATCTACATTTTTAAGGACTAATTTTGAAAAATCAGTGCTTGGAATAGTGAGGAAATTGAGGAGAATCTGTGATGAAATTTTAGGTTGAAAGGGCTCCGATGCGGACGGTGGACGGGAGTTGACACCACAGTTTCCAATAATTAAAAATCGCCTAGATAGAGAAGCTTCAATTTTAAAGGGAGAAAAGAAAAAGAGAAGTGAAAAAAATTGACTTTAAAAGAACAAACGGTATGTTGAAGAATGAAATCAAAATAAAACATAAACATCTTAAAATTAAAAATATTTAAATAAAAAAAATTATCACGCAAGCTGCATTGTGCAGCGGAGCGCAAACCTAGTTACTTGCAATTTCTCTCTCAATCAATCTCAATATTGCTGTCCCTATCTTAATCTGATGGTGGGACAGGGAGTGATGATCTATCTATTTGTCGTGTAGGAATGCTATTAATTATTCCACTTGTCTTGAAAGTTCACTTTGGAAAAAATTATTTGCTCTTCGGCAGTTGCTGTTAGAGATACGAATGATACGTTAATATTTATAAATTATTTAAATTTGATTAAAATAAAATTTAAATTTTATTTAATTATTATTAAATTAAATTTAAATTTGAATAATTTATTTATTAATTAAATTAAATTAAAATAATTTTATATTTAATTCAAATAATTTATGAGTTTAATTCAGATTTTATAATTTAATATATTATAATTAATAAAGTATTTTAAATTGAAGTATAAATAATTAAATTTATTTTTATTTATTAAATAAATTTAAATAATTTAATTTTTATTTCAAATTAAATTTAAATTAAAAAATAAAATTTAATCAAATTCGTATTAAATTTTAAATCTTAAATTTTGAATTAAATTCGATCTCAAATATCGATTATTAATCTTGTAATTGTAGCAAGCCATTGCTTATCTCAGCTTCAATAATTTGATTATTGACCACGATAGACCAGTTTGATCTGACCTTTCCACGCCACTGCTTATCTCAGCTTCAATAATTTGATTTTGACCACAATAGACCAGCTTGATCTGACCTTTCAGGCCCTCACATTAAGTTTTTCACTTTTCTAACTTAATAATTTGATTCTAAGAAGACTCGAAAAGATTACATAAGATTGGAATACTATACGGAGAATTGATCTAATATAATAAACAAAGTTACAAATTGAATAAGTATTACTATATATGTATCTTAAAATTTTAATCTCTTGAGATAAAAAAGAGCATGATAGAATTAAAGAGAACTGTCATAATAATTTTGTGTTCATTGATAAATTTAAAAATAAAATAAATAAAATAAAATTATCATCAATCTTTTTTAATTAGATACGATTGATCATCCATTAAAATATATCTTTTTAATAAAATTTTAAAATTAATTAAAATTATTAAAAGGATAATTTTAGAGTTACACAACAGTCTGAGTTCGAGAAGTCGATTACCGTGTGGAGAAAGAGTTAGCTACATTCACAACATCCATTTTAAACGGTACCGATTAATTATATGTTATTATTGATTTGATAAAAGATATCTTATTTTCAAATATTCGAAATATTTTTTTGATTTTTTATTTATTAGAAATTGATTTTTAATTTATTTAATTTTTTTTAATGTTTCATTTTTTTATTCGAGAAAAATAAATTAGAACATTTTTATTGAAATAATTCTTAAAATGTTCTCAATACATTGGTAACATTAGAAGAACTTTTTCTCATTTAAAGATTTTTTAAGCATCGCTTCTCAAATATCCTTAGAATCTTATCTTCGGATATTCGAATTTATTTTTGTAAAAACCATGTTATGCATGCAATGCAAAAAATACTAATATGTTGATGCACACATTTTAGTATTGATTTTTATTATCTTTTTATTAGTTATTTAAATTTTGAAGAAAAGAAAATTTTTATTATATTGAAGATTTTTATAAATATTTTAATACACTAGTAATATTAAAAAAATCTTCTCACCTAGAGATTTCTTAAAGTATCTCTACTCAAAATACTCTTACAATCCCGTCATCGATAAAATTTTTTTTCCTCATATTTTATCACCTTTATTTAATTTATTAGTTAATTTTATTTTTTATTAAATTTTTTATTGTATTGAAAACCTTTTAAAAATACTCTAATACACTGGTTGTATTTTAAAAAAATCTTTTCACCTAAAGATTTCGTAGGCATCACTACTCAGAGTATCTTTGAATCTCATCGTCGGATAAATTTTTTTTTTTTTGCATTTGTTATTATTTTTAAGTTTATTATTTTATTTAAAAAAACAAAAATTATCACAAAATTTTAATTATGTATTTCATTGTTTATTTATATTAATTATTATTATAAACAACAAAAAATTTATTCTAGTAAATCTAAACATTTTAACATGCATAAATATTAATAATAAAAATTCAAAATAACAAAAATAATATATAAAAAATCTAAAAAAATTCAAAAAAATTTTTTTTTTACTTGAACGTGATTGGTCAAAGGTCCGGTTAACGCATGGTCTAGTCCTGTTAGTTCAGGTTCAGCGGTTTGGTTCCAGTCTAATTCGGCCTAGGCCGATTTAGCTGGGTCGATTCAGCTGGACTGGTGGGGAGTCAA